>JAIUCV010000243.1:600000-1165126 GCA_026724425.1 Erythrophleum ivorense | reverse complement strand
ATATGAGAAATATAAAATATAATAATATTGAAATATCAAATTTCTCCACACTTGAACTTTTGCACTCTTGGACAAAACAAAAAAAATAAAAAAGGAAAACAAAACTAAAATGCAAAATTGCCAAGTTAAACACAATTCAAGCTTTTTAAATATTCAATAGTCAAAGGCAATCTTTCTTGCTAATCGAGGAAGAATAAGTAACATGGCAAATCCAATTGATAAAAAAATGAATCAAAGTGGTGGCTCCTTACTAGTTATGTATTTACTCTCAATCCTCTCACGTGTTTAGGTTAAATGTTCCTTTCAAATTCAACCTTTCACAACAATACTATCATAGGCTTGTATATCTTCTCAATCTCCACTAACTAAGTCACAAGCAACACATAAATCAAAAGAACTTTTATTCAAGGTTGTAATAGAGTTAGAGTATGAAACATATGGTAAACAAAAGAATTAAGAGACACAAAGCGGACACTTAAAATCATCAAGAGCAATAAAAAAAACATAAGATGGAATAAATGTGCATCTCAAGGTTTTATCTGTTGTAAACCAATACATGCTCAACGAAAATCAAAGTGATTTTCTTTTCTCAATTTTTTTCATTCATTTTTTTTACCATTTCTTTTTTTTTTCTTCTCTCTTTTTTTTTCATAAAGATTTTCTTTTCTTCTCCTTTTTTTTGGACATATCTAAAGTGAACAAGTCAATTGTCTCAAAATTGACACAAACTACATATCTATCCACTCTATCAAGATATAATGCTCTAATAATCAAAAGTATCTTAAACAAGGTGAGAAATATATATATATATATATATTTCATGGCTAAAGAGGTAAAAAAAAAAGAAAACATAAAAGGCTCAAAAAGGGAACAAAAATAAAGGATAAAACATAGGTGGGATAACTATAACTATTTGGCTCTATCTACAATAAAAGAAAAGAAGAAAGCATGCGCATCCTGAAATAAGGTAGGTCAGAATAGTCCAGAATCTAGAACCTTCCTAATAGTACGCTGAGGACCAAAATGGCTACTGCATGCAAGTGTATGAAAAAATGTAAAATAGATGTAAACTCATGGTCAAGAACACATCTCCTAATAATTTGGTCACTATACATGTGCCACAAGTAAGAGACATCCCAAATATAATATTTTTCCTCACTCTTAAGTTTATTAATTTATTGCTTTTTAAAATAAGTAGGCAATCCAAAAGTAATTAAAAAATTTACCATATTTGTATACTAGGGATCTTTACCATGCAGTGAGTATAACTGCTCCTTTGGAAAACTATCCCTGATAGTAGATGGATCTGAAGAGTAGGGTATTCTACTCACATAATCAGCCACAAGATTCTTTGCTCCACTCTTATCTTTGATTTATATGTCAAATTTTTGTAGGAGCAACATCCATCTAATGAGTCTCAGTTTTGCATTAGGCTTCTTGCTGAAGTGTTACAAAGTCCAAACAGCATCCTCCTATATGCAAAAGTGCCAAATGGATAGGTAAATGTAGTATTTTCCTAATCCTCTGGCATAATGTGAATTTGAAAGTAACTAGAAAAGCCATATAAGAAACAGTAATGAGATTTGCCTGCCAATCTTTCTAACATTTGATCTATGAAAGGAAGAGAGAAATGGTCCTTTCTAACAGCCTGATTTAGCTTTCTGTAATCAATATAGACTCTCTAACTATTTTGAACTCTCATAAGGTAAGCTCATTCTTCTCATTAGGCACCACAATGATGCCAATCTTCTTGGGAACTACTTGCATTGGACTCACCCATTTGCTGTCAGGTATGAGGTAAATAATACCAGTTGAAAGTAATCTACTTACCTCTTTTTTCACAACATCTAGGATCGTGGGATTGAGTTTTCTTTGTTGTTGCCTTACTGGTTTGGCTCCTACTTCTAATAAAATTCTGTACATACGCATGGAAGGACTAATCCCTGGAATATCTGCCAATGTCTAACCTATTATTTTTTTCTTTTCTTTAAAAATTCTAATAACCTTATTTCATGATCAAGTGGAAGGTTATTTGCTATTATTACTAGTAATTTATTTTCTTCTTCCAAAAAGCATATTTGAGATTGTCAAGTAAAGGTTTGAGTTCAAGTATAGGTAGTTGTTATATAGAAGGTACTAATCTTAGTGAATTTAAATGTATAGTAGCCTCCACTTGTTCATTTTTCTCAACAGAGGAAATAGTATTAAATAAATTGACAGAATCAGGATGAAAATTAGAAGCAGAATCAGAATTCAAGAATGCATCAATCTTAGAACATCCAGTATATTTATTAAATCCATCACAACATTCTGAATATTGAATTCCATCTATAAATTCAATAATGTCAGGAAGTTCAATATCCATGTCCACACAAGTATCAAGAACTAACAAGTCGATCATATTTACATGCAACATGGAGTGTTCTTCTAAAAGGTGTCTTATGGCATCAAGAATGTGAAAATGAACAACATCACCACCAAATTCCATTGATAAAGTACCATCATGCACATTTATTATTATTTTAGCAGTTTTCAAAAATGGTCTACCTAGAATCAGTGGTGCATGTCCATGTGTATAGTCATCCTCTATGTTTAGAACATAAAAGTCAATAGGGAAAATTAAATCTTTTACCCTTACTAAAATGTCTTCAAGTACTCCTGCAGGGTAGGCTGTGCTTCTATTTGCTAACTAAATCACCACTCTCGTAAGTTTCAATTCTCCAATCTACAAAGAAGAATATACAGATTTAGGCATTACATTAATGAAAGCTCCTAAAGCTAATATAACATTATTAAATTGCATATTCCCTATTGTGCAAGGAATGGTGAATGTGCTAGGATCTTTGCATTTAATGGGCATAACTGGTTGAATCAAAGCTATATGTTTCTCCCCATGCTAATTTTCTCATTCCTTTTCAACTTCCTCTTATGTGTTCACAACTCCTTAAGAAAATTTATATAGTTTGGAATCTATTTGATTGCTTTTAAGATAAGGATATTAACTTCCACTTTTCTAAATGTCTCTATAATTTCCCTATCCAATTTAGCCTCTATGATTTTCTTGGACTATGTAATTCAATTAGGGAATCGTAGGGGTCTATGATGTCTTGCCTTGGATTGACGAGGATTGTTGTTCTCTATCACTTTCTTTTTCTTATTGCACTTTTGTTAGAGGTGTGATAGGCTTATTCACATGCTTAACGCTCCTTAAAGTAATTGCATTGACATTGCCTTTTGGGTTGGTCACGAGCTGTAAGGGTAATTGGCCAGAACCTTGACTTTTCATCTCATTGATGTTTGTTGCAAGTTAGCTAATCTGAGTCTCTAAACTCTTAATTGTCATCTTTGTTTGCTACTGAAATTGGATTGTATTTGTTGCCAACTGTTTCACTATATCTTCTAAACTTGGTTCTGACTTGTTCATTTGTTACACGGATTATCTCATAGGCTATTGGTTGCTTGTGCTAGAAGCATTGAATTTCTATTGCTGTTGGTTAGACCCATTGCTATATCTCAAATTCGGATGATCTTTCCATCAATGATTTATGTTGCTACATAAAGGTCATATTTATTCTATTGCTACTATAAAGGTCTACCAAGAAAGATGCCAGCATATGATTCTATATCATCTTGCAACTGGGAACATTGATCTGTGGTATATGTGGTTAACGAACAAATACCACATAGAGGTGCAGGGAGTTGTCTTTGCCCGAGTGCTAGCTATCTGACCATGAAAGCTAACTCCTCAAGTTTATTTTCTATTCTTTGTTAATCCATATGAGTGGTATAGATTTCGTTTACACCTCTAGTTGGCATGTTTATTCTGCTACCAAACTATTGTGTATTTTGTACCATATTCGCAATGAGATCTCTACTAGCAACTGGGGTTTTGTTAACTAATGCTCCTCTTATAGCTGCATTAACCATACTTCTATCAATAGGTAATAACCTTCATAAAAGTATTGAATCGGAAGTTGGTCACTGATCTGATGGTGAGGACAGCTTACATACAGTGTTTTAAACCTCTTCTAATACTCATATAATGTTTCTCCATTCATCTGTCTAATACCACTAATCTCTTTTTAGATGGCAGTAGTTCTGGAGGTAAGGAAGAATTTCTCCAAAAATATCCTCTTCAATTCATTCCATGAAGTGATGGTTTGAGGTTGAAGATAATAAAACCAATCTTTGGCTACCCCATCTAATGAGAAAGGAAACACTCTAAGTTTAATATGCTCTTTTGAAACTCCTTATGGCTTCATGGTGGAACAAACCACATGGAATTCTTTGAGATGTTTATGAAGATCCTTAGCTGTAAGACCATGAAATTTTAGAAGCAAATGTATTAATCAAGATTTAAGTTCAAAAGTAGCATCAAGTTCAAGATATTGAATAGACAGTAGTTGCTAATTAACATCAAGTGTAGCCAATTCCCTAAAAGTTCTATCATCATTATTAGCCATATCTACTACTTCAGAATCAAAATCAAAATCCCAATTCAATTTGCAATTACTTCTTATATTGTTTATTATCTCATAAATCAACTCAGTAGTCATAGCTTCTTTAATCTTATGCTTGTTAAGTTGTGTATGAAAACTCCTATCAATCTTTGGATTAAACTCAACTGAATGTCTATTAGAAAATCTTGTTATACACCAAGAATGAAATAAAATAAAATAAAACACCTAAAAATTACCAAGAAAAATCAAAATAAATTTATAAAAAATAAAAAAAAATCACAAAAAATCAAATAAAAAATACTAAAAAATAAAAAGGGATCTAAACGATAGAATTTAACAAAAAAATGGCCTAGTGTAACTCTGATTTTTCTTAAAAGGGCCTAAAATATAAGATTTTCAAAAGAAGTTCTAAAAATTGAATGGGTAACAGATACATGAAATTAGAGTAATAATCTAGACCCCTAAAGATGAGAATATGAGGCTTGAGTTACCTGGAAACCCAAGCCAGATAAGTTAGGAAAATTTGTGAAAGATAGTTGAGGTATTTTTATAATTTTTGAAAATTTTGAAAAAACTCATCTGAGGGCTTTTCAAGCAAAAAATTTGAGCTTTCCAAGATTTTCAGAGGCTCTGAAAATCATGAAAACCTCTAAAACAGTTGAAACTTTTTCGGTAAGCAATTTCGGTCATTGGTTAACTGAAACTTTGACCAAATAGTTCAAAATGATTTTAAATCCATTTTGAGTGAAACCAAAGCTAATTTATCAGATTGAGAGCCTAAATATTATGATAAAAATGACAAATTTTGAAAAGGAGTTGATTTGAGACAAAATAACAAAAACTAAGAATAGGGACTAAATTGCAAAATGAAAAAGTTGATAAAGTAACGTATAAGCCTCTTAAACCATGTTTCCCTTCAACTATTCTTTTTCACTAACATTTAGAGCTCTGAATTAGAATTTTCCATGGCTGGAAGCATGCTGAACCAAGGAGAGGGAAGGGAGAGAATTTATGGAAAAGGTGAGGAATTTGGCTTCCTTCCTTACTTCTTCTCATACTCACTCTCTTCTCCATCTTTTCTTCTCTTTTTCCTTTGTTTTGGAGGTTGATTTGATTCTATTTTGAGGTCATCCCAAGTAGAAGAAGGAAGTTTTGGAAGGAGAGGTTTGTTGTAAGTGGAAATCTCTTGAAAAAGCTCACAAACAGGATACATTTCTTGAGTTTTAATGGTTTCTTCTTGGATGATTCTCTTTAGTGTAATTTCAGTCAAACCTAGCTTCTATAGAGGGAGATGAATTCTAACCTTAGCAAGAAAGAAACAGGTGTTTGAAAGTGTGAGAAGTAAGATTGGTCCATTGGAATAAAAAAGAGAACCAAGAAAACCAAGTTGGTACAACTTAGGGGTTTTGAGAGAAATATTGAAATTTAATTTTTCTTAGGGGCAATTAGGCTTATGTAAGACATGGTATGAGTCCCTTAGACCTTTAGAAAGTTACATATGAGCCATTCACTACAAGAAAAATGCAAGCAAGTCTGGGGTCCCGTTGGAGGTGCTTAGTCTCAGCTTAAGAGGAGTTTAGCCACCTAGAGAGTGATTTTTTTTATTATAAGATTATAAAAGGCTTAGATATGAATTATAGGTGCTAGAGGAACCAATGGATTGAATTTAGAATGCTTGGTTTGAGAGTTGAGGTTTTAAGTCCCAATTTAGGCATAATGAGGCAACCTAGACTTTGGCTTCCTAGAATGAGTTTGAGAGGGCTTCAATGAGTTTATATGGAGCCATATGGTCTAGAGAGAATGAGAGTTGGGAGCCAAGGGCAAGATTTGAGGTGGTTGCTTCATTGCATCTTAAATGGACCATATATGTGATTCAAGACCAAGTGGGCTAGCTTAGGATTTTATGAAGCTAGAATTAGTTCCAAGGCTTAATTTGTGTTATGTTTAATTTGTCTAGGCCAATAGAATCGAGAGCCTTCCCTTTGTGGGAGCTTGGCCGAGAGAGGAAAGGAAAAAGGAAAGGGTAAAGCTTGAATTTCTAGCTTAAGGTAGCTTTCTAACCCTTCTCTTATACATTACTTGATTCATTGCTTGTGTATGTGTTTGACAGTTGTGAAATGTTTGTAGCCATTGGATCAGAGTCTTGATGCCTTGACTTGTTCTATGAAGTTGTTTTGCTATGAAAGGGCTTGAATGGGCTTGGTAAGGCCAAAAGTCCCTTGAGAAGGGTCATGAGGAGCCAAAAGTCTCTAAGAATGGGTGAGACAAGGCCAAAAATCTCAAGAAAGAGTAAGGCTAAGTCAAAAGTTTGTAACTATGATTGAGGCAAATCCAAAAGTTCTAAAAATATGGGTGAGGTTTGTTACACCCGAAAATACGACCACGTAACGCTAAAAAACAAATAAAAATTAAAATGAAATAATAGGTTTAATAGTCGTCACCAAAATTTTAATTTTTAAAAAAGCAAAACTTTGGAAAAGCCTTTTTTTAATTTAAAAAAATTGTCTACGAGCCAGATTTGGATTCGGGAGTCGGTTGTGAGTAGGAAAGGTGTTAGGCATCCCACAACACCCGTTGTTAAGAACGGTTACCCTAAGTTAGTTATGCAAAATCAATATAACCTTTAATTTATTTTGATTCTCTCTAATAAATCACATGCAAAATAAGAAATGGAAATAAAGGAAATGAAATTGAAAATAAGAAGGAAAAAAGAAATTAAAGAAACAAAATTAGAAAAAACAAAATAAAAGAAAGAAAATTAAGAAAATGAAAATTGGAAAGGAAAATTTATTTACAAGGGCATACTTGACCTAAGATGAGAGTTTAGGGCTTACGTACCTTTTAAAAGGGATCAAAGTCCATGTAGTTCGAATAGAGATTGTATTTAGTTAGTTATTGTGTGTTTTTTTTCTTTTTCTTTTTTTTTTTACTTTGTTTTATTTTGTTTGGTTTTCCTCTTTTTTTGATGCATTTTAATTTGTTTTGTTTTGTTTTGTCTATTTCTTTATTTTTTAATTGATTTTTATTTTTGTTGTGTTTTCCTTTTAGTTTTTATTCTTGGTTTTTTGTTTGTCTTTGTTTTGTTGGTGTTCGTTCTTTCACTTCTTTCCTTTTTTGTTTATGTTCTTTATTTATTTTTTTAAATATATTTAATTAATTTTTTTATTTGGGTGTTGTTATTTTTTTTTTGTGAAAAGACAAAGAAAATAAATTACTTTTTCCTTTAACAAATAAAATGAGCTTTGAAATTGGTTAATGTGTTTTAATTTGCTAAAAGAAAATTTAATTTTACTTTTCTTGCATTTTCAGTTTTTCTCTCTTTTCCTTATCATTCATTTTTATTTTTGTTTTGATTACTTACTTTTTGTTTTTTATTTTATTTTGTTTTTTCTTTGTTTCGTTGTTGTCTTTTTTTAGTCTTATTCTTATTTTTTCCTCTTTCTTTTGGTTTTTGGTTTTTGCTTTTTGTTATTATTTTTTTGTTTTTGCTATTATTTTTTATTTTCTACTTTTGTTTTCTATTATTTTTTTGTTATTGTTGTAGTTGTTGTTTGTTTGTTTTTTTTTAGGTTAATTTTTATTTTGTGCTCTATTTTGTTTTTTTTTTTCTTTTTATCTTTGTTTTGTTTGTGCATTTTTTATTATTATTTTTATCATTTTTCTTTAACCCCTTTTTTTGTCAAATTTCTTAATTTTTTTGATTTGTTTATTTTTATTATAAGGTTAAATTTTAAAACAACATTTGCGTCTCCTTCTTTTGATTTTTGCTTTCCTTAAATGTTTTTGTGTTTTTTGTTTATTATTATTATTATTATTATTATTATTATTATTATTAAACCCCTTTTCCTTTGCTTATTTCATTTTATTTATTATTGGTTTATTCATTTCATTTTTCCATCTTAAAAAAAAAAAAAGGGAATCAACTCTAAAAGAAAATTTTACTCTAGATTTTGGAATAACACATTTTTTTTAATTTTAACAAAAAAAAAAACCTTTAAGAGAGGATAAATCTTTAAAACTAGAAAAATTTTAATCTTTTACTTTTTGCTTTTCCTTTTTTTTTGAGAATTTTCTTTAAAAGCCTTTTGAATAGGGCCATTGAAACCCAAAAGTTAAAATGTAGATTTACGACCCAAAAGGCACCAAGGAGACTTTATTGCCATACATGGCCTTTTGGTTCCTATGTGCCTGAGAGGATATAAAATCCCATAGGGCAGCACTAGTAAATTAGAGAATAAATAAAATAAAAAAGCAAAAATAAGATAAAGAAAAATGCACGAATAATTCATAATTCACGAGGGTGGTCGATCAGTGTTCAGCCATGATTTACTGTATCATTTTTTTTAGACATATTTACAAGATTACAAACTGAATACAGATCATGAATCCATTACAACATATTTCCCTTCTTATGAGTGAATCAGAAAAGCTATCCCCTACATTGCAAACTCGGGCTTCATTATTTGCTCCATAACACGTCGATTCACCAAACAAACAGAAATCCAGCAATATTAACACATTGATTCACCAAACAAACATAAATCCAGCAACAACATTTTGAGTAAACAGCTTAAAACCATTTCAGAGTTAAACCAGTCATAGCACAAAATTCCTATTGACTCTGTACACCCCTCAAGAACAAATCCCAAACACATATCATCAGCAAGCAGAGACGAAGCCAAATGAAATAGAGACGGGGCTATTCATCAAAACAAGTTAAATTTATGGGGGATGGCACTAGCTGCCAAAGCATTCCTCGACTATCCTAGATGAACCAACACATGCTTCGGAGGATGAATAGGAATTAAACCGACGCAAACGAAATAGAGAAGAGACAATCAGTGGCTACTCAAGTGAATGAAACCAATAGCATGTTTATTCAGCCATCCAAAACCAAAGATGAAACCAATTAACAACATATTATTCATCAATCCAAGAGTAATTAGAGCAAGTCTCAAAAATAGACTAGAATTAAGCCAATCAGAAATGGAACAGAGACCAGATTTTCATGTAGAAATGGCTAACCGATTAACCAAAAATAATAATGCATCATCCAGCAATCTGAGACTAACCAAATTATACCTAAAAAAAGAAATGAGATTAAATCTAACCTAGATCTTTGCTAAAATCTAGAATGCCTCACTTACCTTCGAACCATGCCCAGCTTCCTTCTCCCCAGTTTCTCAGCCTTGGATTTCTCCTTTTGTCTGTCTCTCGCGCTGGATGTCTCCTCCAAATTGAACGATCAAGATTTCTCTCCTTTGCCCGTTGAAGCCCAATCTCGAACTTTCCCTCAAATCAACCACCCAAACTTTTTCGGCTTCCTCTCCAGAAAAGTAAAGAAACCAAAAACTCTCTTCCCCTTCTTCTTCGTTACTCTCCTGTGTATCAAAGCCCTAAAACCTCCCCTTCCCTTTCACCTCTTAGTTTTTCTTCAATCTTTCCCCCCAAAAAAAAGAAATCCCCTTTCTTTGAATACTCTCCTCTATTTATAACCAATTCGAGAGTGGTCTTCACTTTTGCTTCCGCACCTTATCGTCTGCTCCTCATATGGGTTATCGTCGTGCTTCTCTACTCCATGAATTTGCAGTGCCAGCGCTTACCTCCTGTATGATTTCATCCCTTCACATGTGAAAATGCTTATAGGAGAGGATCAGAGCAGAGAGGGGGGACCAGCCGTTTAGGGTTTTCGTTTTGTTTCATTTTGGGCTTCTCATTCTGGTTCGCGAGGCAGAGAGTCCGGGATCTGTGGGCTAAGCAAAATAGGCTTCCATTTTCTTAATTGGTTCTTCCAAAATGGGCCTCCATTTTAATTCAGCCGTTTCTTTTACATGGGCTCCGTTCTTTGGGCTTCTTTTTCATTTTTGGTCCAATTATGAGTTGGCTTTGGGTTGGACTCCTTCTTTTTTTTTTTTTTTTTATTTGGTTTAGGCTCTCCTAAATTAGGTTCCAAAATTTCAATCCTTTTTTTTGTTTTGTTTTGGGCTTCCTTTTTTTTATTTCACTTTTTGGATTCCTGTTATTCCCTCTTTAATTTTTCTTTTTGCTATAATTTTGGATTTTTTTTTTATTTTTATTTTTTGTTTTTTCATTTATGTTATTCCCTTTTTTATTTTTCTTTTTATTTTAATTTTGGATTTTTATTTATTTATTTTTTTTTAGGTTTCTTTCCCCTTTGCTTGATTTTTTAAAAAAAAATTATTGGGCTAAAAGGACCTATTTGATTTCTGTCTTTCTTTCTTTTTTTTTGTTTTCTATTTTTCTTTTTAATTTAATTTTATCATGGTTTTTGGAGTATACTTGGACAAAATACGGTGTTCACAGTTGCCCCTCTGTACTTGTTTCTTAGGCAAAGAGATTGAAAATGTAATTTTTTTATTTTTGATTTTTTTTTTGCATAAGAAATAAGTAAAGATAAGAACGCGTATTTTGTTTGTGCTAATTTGATTGTCTCTTATTAATTAAATAATAAAGAAAGGTAAGAGCGACCCAAATAAAATATAGTGTTTACAAGTTGCCCCTCTTTACTTATTCTTTAAGCAAAGAGATTGAAAATGCAATTTTGATATTCTTAGCTTAAGAATAAGTAAAGATGGAAATATATTTTTTGTTTGGGGAGCTAATAGGTCAAGGGGAATTAATTTACCTGAAAGTGCTGGAACTTGATACAAGATGCTTGCAAGTATAAAGTTTTTGAACGTATGCTTAATTTATACAAGATCTTTGGGGTGCCTAGTCCGAGCAGGACTTTTGTGTGCCTATTCGGGTAGGATTTTTATCTATGCCTATTCTGGTGAGACTTTGGTTGCCTATCCTGGTAGGACTTTGGGTACCTGTTCTATCAGGATTTTGGGTGCCTATTCTGGTAGGACTTTGGGTGTTTGTTCTGGCAGGACTTTTATTTGTGCGTGTTCTGACAGGACTTTTGGATGCCTATTCTGGTAGGACTTTAGGTGCCTATTCTAGTAGGACTTTTGGTGCTTGTTCTGGCAGGACTTTGGTTGCCTATTCTGCGTAGGACTTAAGGATGCCTATTCTATGTAGGACTTTGGGTGCCTATTCTGCGTAGGACTTTGGGTGCCTATTCTGCGTAGGATTTAAGGATGCCTATTCTACATAAGACTTAAAGGTGCCTATTCTGCATAGGACTTTATGGTGCCTGGCCCAATGTTTGAGTAATGCATGTGTATTTGTGAAATGCATGATATGTGAATGAAGCCTCATGAGGAACGTAGCCAATAGATTCGGTGAATGTGATCTTGTGAGTTGGAAACATGAGACATGGATGTTGCCCCTGATTTGATTTCTACTTTTCGAAAAATATATGGGATGCTTTATTTAATATTTACTTACCCTAGTATGAGAGTGTGCATGGCAGCTATTATTATTTGTTGGTTTTCATTTTTTGTTGTTGTTTTCCTTTTTTTTAAATCATTATTATTATATTTTGTGTGTGTGTGTGTGTTTTTTTTTTTTTGAAAATGCTAGTTTAGAGACATTATCAAGTATTGAATTTTTAACTGACCAACTGTAAAGGCAAAGTATATTGCCTTCTCGAAGCGCTACCCATTTAACCAGATCCTTAGTACTTTGTCTTACATCCAATCAGGAATTCTTGATGCTCCACCAACAGAGATTTTTGTACGTTATCTTTGAAACCATAGCTGTCCCTTTCGTTAGCTTTCTAGAGAAGGAAAGTCCTCACACATGTCACTCATGAACATCTTGATGACTAAGTTGAGAGACGATGGCATTTGGATGATGTTTAGTATGTTGGTCCCAGTTTATCCCTCCAGCAATGATTAAGACAATTGGTCCAAAGAGGACATCAATGTTGGCGTGCCAAGTATTTACTTTGACAAATGTCATTCTTTAGTTATTAATTTATTCATATAAAGCATGAATGCAAGTGGTCACAGTATGAATGGATCAATGTATTGTAACTAAAAAAGATGAGAAATTATTAGAAGAATAATCTCCAACAAGAAGTTTTATAAAGCACATAAGAGTTAAGATAATAGGTAATTTGGAACATGGGAAAGATGAAAGAATTAGAACTAAAAAGTTCTTTCGAAGAATGTCCTCTACAATTGTCCTTACCCGCCCCCACAAGGTGATCCTTTGCGTTATACGAGATATGCATTTTGTGGAATCTACTTTAAGACCCGCTGCTCCCATACTTCCGCCCAACTTTGAACTTTAGATTTTGCCCTAACTTTTGCCTAGGCATTTCCTTATATTACCTAGTAGGCTTTTCTTCCTCTTTCTCCCCTTCTTTTCCTTTCTCCTTTCCTTTTTCTCTTTTCTCTTTTTTTTGGCTCTAATTTTTTCCTAGGCCGCCCTTTCGGATTTTCAGCCTAGCGAGTTGTAATTGTGCTCTAACTTTTGTCTAGGCTACCCATTTGGGTTTTCAACCTAGCGAGCTTTTATTATGCTCTAACTTTTGCCTAGGCCACCTATTTGGGTTTTCAGCCTAGCGAGCTTTTATTATGCTTTAACTTTTGCCTAGGCCACCCATTTGGGTTTTCAGCCTAGCGAGCCCCTTTTTTTATGCAAAATATTTTTTTATTGCATCTAAGTTGAAGGGCTTAGGCAATTCACGACCGTCCATATCCATAAAAACTAATGCCCCTCCTAAAAAAGCATGCTTCATAATGTAAGGCCCTTCATAGGTAGGAGCCCATTTGCCCCGAGCATCATCTTGGTTTGGCAAGATTCTTTTAAGAACTAATTCACCAGCCTTGAACTCTCTAGGACGAAGCTTTTTGTTGAAAGCTCATGCCACTCTCTTTTGATACAATTGCCCATGGCATATAGCGAAGTCTTCGCCCCTCAATCATATTCAACTGCTCATACCGAGCCCTCACCCAATTACTTTCATCTAAATTAGATTCAATTAATACCCGCAAGGTTGGGATTTCAACCTCAATAGGTGTGACAGCTTCCATTCCATAAACTAAAAAATACAAGTCGCTCCAATGCAGGTATGCACAGTTGTGCGATAACCATGCAGTGCATACGGGAGTATATTATGCCAATCCTTGTAAGTGGATGTCATTTTAGCAATGATCTTCTTTATATTCTTATTTGCTTCCTCCACTGCCCTATTCATCTGTGGTCGATAGGGTGCTGAATTATGGTGCTTGATCTTAAACTGTTCACAAAGTTTAGAGACTTCTATTCCATTCAGGTTTGTAGCATTATCCGTAATGATCCTTTCAGGTGGCCCATAACGACAAATGATGTTCGATTTGAGGAATTTGCAAAAAGCTCTTTAAGTGACACTGGTGAAGGAATTAGCTTTTATCCACTTAGTGAAATAATCAATAGCAACCAGGATGAAACGATGTCCATTTGAAGCCTTGGGATTAATTGGGACGATTACATCAATGCCCCACATGGAGAATGGCCAAGGCGCCTCCAGAGTGTGTAACAAAATTGGTGGTGCATTGATTTTGTCTGAGTATATTTAGCATTTATGACACTTTCAAACATACTCAATGCAATCTTTCTCCATTGCTAACTAAAAATACCCACATCTCTGGATCTGTTTGGCCAGCATAAGACCGTTTGTATGTGTATCGCATATTCCTTCATGAACTTCTGTGACTATCTTCTGGGCCTCCTTCACATCTATACACCGTAACAGTGTGCCATCATGACTTCTCTTATACAGGATCCCATTGCTAATGAAAAAGTTCATGGCTAGACACCAGATAGCCTTTTTATCATTTTCAGTGGCCTCCATTGGGTATTCCCTGCTTGTCATATAAGTTTTAATATCACAGTACCAAGGCTGCCCATCACGCTCTTCTTCCATGTTTAAGCAATATGCTGGCAAATCTCTAGCTTTCACTCGGAACGGCTGGACTTGGACTCCATAGTCGAGCCGGATCATTATTGCTAAGGTAGCTAAAGCATCAGCGAATTAGTTCTTGTCTCGAGTGACATGATAAAAATTGATTTCTTCAAATTGTTTGATTAATTAAGCCAGAAATTTCTGATATGGAATCAGTTTTGAATCCTTAGTTTGCCATTCTCCGGTCACTTGATGAATTATAAGAGCTGAGTCACCAAAAACTTTAAAACTTTTTATACTAAGAGTTACGATGACATTTAGCCCATTAATGCAAGTTTCATATTCAGCTACATTATTAGTGCATTCAAACTCCAATTTAACAGTCACTGGGAATTATTTCCCTTCAGGGGATATAATTATAGCTCTAATACCATAGACATACATGTTTGCAACTCCATCAAAATACATCTTCCACCGTCCATCATTACCACCTCCATCCTCTTCATCACCTTTTATAGCCAATATGTCCTCGTCAGGGAAATGGAAATCCAATGGTTGGTACTCATCAAAAGGATTTTCGGCCAAGTGATCCACTATAACACTACCTTTTACAGACTTTTATGTCATATACTTGACATCATACTCGGATAGAATCACTTGCCACTTCAAGACTCTCCCAGAAATGTGTAGGCTTTCAAAAATATATTTGATGGGATCCATTCGAGAGATTAACCAAGTGGTAAATAAAGCATGTATTGCCGTAACCGTCTAGTGGTCCACGCTAACCAGCAACAGGTCTTCTCAATCGATGGGTAGCGGGTTTCACATTCATTAAATTTCTTACTCAAGTAATAAATTGCTTGCTCCTTCTTTCTGGAGGCATCATGTTATCCCAATATCGCCTCCATCAATCTCGGCAAGATGGTTAAATAAAGGATCAACGGTCGTCCTTGTGTGGGTGGAACTAAAATTAGGGGATTTAATAGATATTCTTTAATTTTGTCAAAAGCTTACTGATAGTTACTATCCCATCCTCCAGTGTAGTTCTTTTTTAGCAATTTAAAAATTGGCTCACAGGTTACAGTTAAGTTGGTAATGAATCTCGCTATGTAATTTAGTCGACCCAGAAAACTTCACGCCTTCTTTTCTGTTTGGGGAGATGGCATTTCTCGAATTGCTTTTACCTTATTGGGATCCACCTCTATTCCCTTCTGGCTCACCATGAAGCCCAAAAATTTCCCAGTTAAAGCCCCAAAGATACACTTGTTGGGGTTTAAGCGGAGTTTGTATTCACGTAACCTTTCAAATAATCTTCTCAAAATCGCCACGTGGCTCTCCCCTTCTCTAGATTTAGCCACCATATCATCAACATACACTTCGATCTCCTTATGCATCATATCATGAAAAAGTGCCATCATGGCCTATTGATAAGTTGCTCCTATATTCTTTAATCCGAACGGCATTACTCTGTAACAATATGTTCCCCATGGCGTAATAAATGTAGTCTTCTCTTTATAGTCTTTATGCATAGGGATTTGATTGTACCCTGAGTAACTGTCCATGAAGGAATACTGGTGGGCTCGTGCCATATTATTAACTAAAACATCAATATAAGGCAACGGAAAGTCATCCTTCAGGCTTGCCTTGTTCAAATCTATATAATCAACACACATGCGAACCCTTCCATCTTTTTTTGGAACTGGTACAATGTTCACTACCCATTAAGGGTATGTGGACACTTGGAGGAACCCTGCCTCTAATTGTTTCATGACCTCTTCTTTTATTTTCAAAGACATGCCAGGGCTCATTCTTCTCAATTTTTGCTTCTTTGGCTCAACATTTGGGAGTAAAAGAATCTCATGAGAAGTAATCTCTACATCGAGTCCAGGTATGTCTTGATAAGACCATGCAAAGACGTTCATGTATTCCCTAAAGAGCTAAACCATTTTCTTCTTTTCTAGATTATCTACCATTTTAATCTCCCTTTTATCTTCCTCTGTCCCTAAGTTAATGTTTTCAACTATTTTTTCATGTGGGCATATTCCTTTATCTTCAGAATCGAGCATTTTCTCAAAGATTTGGGTTAATTCTTCATTATCAAATTCAGAATCATGCATATCTGTAGTAACGCATAAATCACTCAATGGGGGCTCGAGGACCTCTGCGTTGGACAAGAGTCCCAAGGAAAATGATTTCTTGGAAGAAGAAATAAAAGGAAAATGAACGAGTAGGAAAATGGATAGAAAGAAAAGGCATGATATCCAAGGGCTTTAATTTCATTAACAAAATACCACTGTCATTCATAAAGTACTGACTAAAATTGTAAAGAAAAATGTCTTAAACAAATTAAAACAAAGTAACAACACGATCATAGCAATTACTCTAAAGTTACGACATTAGTGATATCCTCGATTTCCCAGTTATCCAATCTTTCCTTGGAATCATCGACCACAATCCAAGCTTTAACTCCTCGCATGACCCCATCGTCAACCATTGAAATGCTTAAATGGTTCATGACCTCTGAAGGACTTGGAAAAGTTTCTCTGATATGGGGAATTTTCTGCTTCTCTTGCCCCTTATTTCCTTTCACGCTTGGTTGTGCTTTTAGTTGGTTTGACAACAAAGGTTCATATCCTAATCCTTGACACTTAGGATTTTCTGGGAGAGTAATAGGCCATTCAATTCCTTGCAGCTGTATCCCCAGTCCCTTTCCAGATTGGAATCCATTTCTTTTTAACATTTTCATCACAATCTGATTGACATTTCCGACAGTAGGCTTGGGTCCGTCCATCTCTAGACTTTGAAATGGCATTTCCATCTCTTGTTCAGCGGCTTTGATATACGGCAGAGAACTGGGTTTATTCAACATTATCTCTTCTTCTCCCTTAACAGTGATTATTCTCACTTCGTCAATAAATTTAACCCTTTGATGAACAATTGAAGGGATAGCACTGGCAGAGTGGATCCATGGTCTCCTAAGCAGCATTGTGTAAGATGGATCAATGTCCATTACCTGAAAATCCACTGTAAATAGTTTCAACCCAATTTCCAAAGACAGACAGATAGTGCCGATCACTGCTCTTTTAGAACCATCGAATGCTCTAACCACCATGTCACTTTTTTCAACATGCGATGCCCTATTGCTAGTTGTTCAAAGGTGGTCAATGGCAAAACATTGAGTGCCAACCCTCCATCAATTAGAACCTTCGCAATTATGAAGCCATTGCATTTCAAAGTTATATGCAAGGCCTTAGGCTGATTAGCAGATGTCCCCACAATTTCTTTTTCAGAAAATGAGATGGCAGATGTGGACTTGACAATATTCATCACACTAGCAACATTTTTTGGGGTAACATCGGGCCACACATATGCTTCCTCTAATACTTTCTGTAGAGCCCAACGGTGCACCTCTAAGCTCATAACTAAAGACCACATCGAAATTCGAGCTGGAATTTTCTTCAATTGTTTTACCACGTCGTATTTGCTTTTCTTCATGATTCTTAAGAATTCATCATCAGCACTACCCTCTCTTTCCTCCTTCTGATTGCTAACATCAATGCTTTTTCTCTTCAGATGTTTGTTAACATTTGTAGGGGAGTAGACTCTACCACTTCGGGTGACCTTCCTAGCTTTAATTATATTAGTGACAGGTTCTCCTTTCGCCTTAGCAATTACTATTTGATATAAGGGAAACTCAATAATCTCCTTATATCTCCAAGGTACAGCCCGATCACTTTCACATGGGAAAGGAGCTGGCATGTTAATAATCATTGGTGATGGTTTTGGAGTGAAAGGGACCGCCATTAAAAAAGGCTCATTGACAATTAGAGTAACTATTTTCAACTTCTGGTAGGGATGACAATGTCAACATATTTCTTATCCGTTACACAAATTTCTTCTTCAGACTTTTCTACAACTACAACCCTCAATGTCATTAATTCCTTCAGTGCTTTCTGGAACTGCACACAACCCTCGACATCATGATCTATATCTCGTTGATGGTAATCACAAAATGTACCATGCAGCCCAGTGACAGTTTTGACAGACTCTTTTGGTGTTAATTCCAACATGTACCCTGCTAATTGAAGATTAGCTAACAGAGTCTTTATGGGCAACCCAATAGTATCGGGGTTCTTGGAAAATCCTGACTCATTTTCAATGGCATTCACCTGTCGCCTGTGACTAGGCAAAGGGTTAGTAGCAATTGTGGAATCTTCCCTGGACTTAAGCTAGATATGGTTAGACTCAATCAAATCTAGTACGTTCTTCTTAAAGGTAGTAATACAATTCTCAATTGAATACCCTGAGGCTCCCATATGATACTCACAGGAGACGTTGGGGTTGTACCAAGTTAGGTACGGCAGTTGCAGTCCCTTCACATACCGTGACCTTATGAGTTTTGCCTCCAACAATTTCTGGTATAACTCCGCATTGGTTGAATTGAAATTAGGCCATGGACAATTATCCTTCGGTCGTACATTAATTCCCCTCTCCTATTGTCTTTGTCCATTCACTGTCAGTCTATACTGATTTTGGCCTTTGTTTCCCTTACCAATCTGATTAGACATGGGTTGACATAGGAATGGTTTTAAGGGTTGAACATAGCTTATCTCCCCTTCTTTCTTCTTCATACCTTATCCCTTTTTAAATCCACCATCCACCAATGGGGATGCGAGCTTTCTGTCTTGAATGTCTGCATCAATTCTCTCTCTAACCTCAATTAAATCAGCAAAGTCAGTAACGTAAGTTCCCAACATGATTTTGTAAAACAGATTGGATAAGGTCTGGATAAAGTATGAATAGAATTCAGATCCAATCATCGGAGGTTGAACTTGGGAAGCCATTAATCTCCACCTTTGGGCATACTCTTTGAACGACTCAATTAGCTTCTTACTAATTATTTTCAGTTGCTTTCTTGTTAGGCCAGTGTCGAGATTGAATTTATATTGTTTCATGAAAGCATTTGTAAGATCTCTCCACTTTGTGAATCTTAGAATGGTCTAATTGCATAAACCATAATAAGGCAAACCCGGTCAAACTCTCTGGAAAGAAATTTATCAGAAACTTTTCATCCCTTGACCAAACAGTCGTCTTTGTGCAATATGACTTGAGGTGGTAAATTGGATTACCAGAACCATCATACTTGTTGAAATCCAGAACTTTGAACTTCTTTGTAATTGACACTTCGTGAGTTAAGCATAACTCTTCTATGTCCAATGACCCTCATGTGGTTGGTCCTTGTAGATCGTGCAGTTGGTCCTTGACCTCCCCTAATTCTCTCTCCCAGTCCTCCTTAACATCATTATTCTTCCCTTTGTCATCCGCAGTTAGGATTTGGAAGGTATACGTAGCATCATATCCAGGGAAGTCTTGTATATCTTTTGCTTCATCATGGGGAACCTGCTTGTCAGCCACCATCATAGGAGGATCTTGCGCACTCTTCTGTTATAGCACAAGGCCAGGTACTCAACTAGAATATGGCTCAGTTATAACCACTCCAAGTGAGCTTACTCCCATTTGTGCAGTGAGGGGCGGATGACTAGATGCGCTGGGTGAGTTATCAACGCCTTTTCCTTTAAAGGTTTCCAACAACATCTTCATCATTTCACTCATTTGAGCCATCTGGTTCTCCATGGATGTTATGCGATTATTCAGTGCGACTGTGTCTTCCTTAACTCTCTGACTACCTTCCCCTTGAGGTTCCTCCATGAGCCTGACTCTTAAACGCGTGTCGTATATCCTAGTGGGACAAATCTGGTTAGATGGGATGCGTTTCATAGGCGTAATATTGTCTTCCTTTTATTTAACCCTTTATATTCTTTTCTCTGTAAAGAGAAGACAAATTTAGTGATATTGAAAAGTACTCCTCTTATTTTATTATTATCGTTATTATTATAATATATATTTTTTAATTTAGATTAATCGTTTTGACATAATTGGCAAAGGAACATCAGACCCTCTAATTCCTAAAGGATTTTATTAACTCATATAAGAATATCAACGTTGACACTTAACGTAAAAGGGAATTAAAAACCCTTACACGATCAGGTCTTTGTATTCATCTGAGCCATTTCCCAACCATAAGGAGAATACAACTCTTATTTTTCAGACCAAAGTACTAAGTGATACATTACATCAGCATTCTTTGGAACTTAACAACTATTGAGGTATTTCAACTCATTTACAATGTCATTACACAACATAAAGAACTCTGTCATTTCCTTTAGCGTACTCAATGGATTAGTTAAACCCTCAGCTACTTTCAGTGTGCTTGTGAAACTAGGGAGGATCTCATCAGCTAGGAGAATCAATTTTCTGAACCAGGACCGAAACCTTTCCTTTTCCGTGGCTCACTCTGCATGGAGTATCTTCCATGTCTCAATCGTCTCAGCTTGCTGATTAAGTTGTTCCACCAAGTTTTGTACTACTGCAGCATTATCACTTCTGATGACAGATATTTTATTCATTTTTTGTTCCAATTCCCTGGCCAGCATACCAAATCTGTGTTGAGTCTCACTAGATTCAAGCTTCTACATTTGTTTCTCTAGTACATCTTTTTCCTTAAGGACCTTCATCAACTGGACCCTACTGATACACATCTTCTTTTCATTTTCGGTTACCCGTTGTTGAGCTTCTTCTATTGTATTTTTCAATCTTGTATTTTCTTCTTTCAACCTTTTCATCTCAACAATCCTTACACTTCCCTTATATCTCTTTACCCTATCTGCCTCTGCTCGCAGCGCTGCACATTCACTTCTCATCTGGTTCAAACTCCTCAGGAGTTCTTGTCATTTTTCTTCTAAACCTTTTAATTTTTTCTTTTTTTCTCTAACTTGCCTTGCTAATTGTTCATCAATCATTTGCAGGTCATTGCCAAGCATGGGATCAATTGGTCCAAAAGAAGGATTATCCCCTTTTGTCCTCTCCTTCAACCACTCTTGATATTCCTTAGTTATAGCTACAATTCGCTTGCCCAGTTCACATTTCCTTTTGCATATCACTCTGCTCCATGCGCTTCTTATTTTTTGATAAAGTGTCTTGGCTTCTGGGTCATTATGATAGAAGTGAACCAACCGCATTGCCTCCTTAGATGGAATATCTTGTTTATATGCGAACTATTGATGAACAATCGATGGGTTGTAATTAATGCATCTGCGAAGGCTTATGAGGGGTACATTCAGGAATTCTCTGCAGCAGTAATGATTTCTTCACTTTCCCACCAAGCCAGCTTCCACCAGACCGTGTTTTCATCTAATTGGCCAAGGGATTGAGCCCAATCCTCATGAATCATCTTTGAAGATGACAAGATAGAGCCTTCATAATTAAGGAAATCCCTAATCGGGTGGTGTATGGTGTCATGTCGTCAACCCAATTGATATTGCCTCCCATAAATATGATTGAACATCCAAACCGTGAGAAGTTGTAAGCAACACTTCAATTTTCCTCCATTTTCTTGTTGACAAAAGCTTAACATCAAGAGCATTTTTGCTAAAACTACAGGCATAGGATTTATGCAGTGATTTTCCACTATCCATAGACCACTCATGGCCGCCAAATCAATTATCCCCACTGTTGAGGGAAATAACACTACTCCATATATGGCTAGAGCAAGGACCCTCTTGAAAGTCACCCAGTCTTCCTTTTCAGCTAAGATCCCCAAACACCTTTCTACATACTTCCTCGAAAGGCCTTCAGTTTGTCCTCTCTGATGAAATTGAATTTTACTAGGATCTTCCCCTAAAATATGAGCCACTTTACATTTTGATGGTAAATGCCCAGGATAGTAGTAAACTGAAGCATCCTTTCCCATAGGTGCATTCATGAAGCTCTCGTATTCCTCTAAAGTGGGTACAATCTAGAATGTAGAGAATGTAAAACACCTTAGTGAGCTATCCCAATACTGGGCCAAGGCTGAAAGCGCTTCTGGCTGGACCGGTATTCCCAACAAGTCTAGAATATCTCCATAATCCTTTCGAAAATCTCGGATATGCCTTCCATTCAATTTCTCACTTAAGACAATTAAACTCTCGACCAATTTAGCTTCTGCCTTGATCTTAAGCTTTATTCCTGTTGCAATTAAGCCAGTTTGTCTCAGATTTAGATATCGTCCATTGCCCAAAGGTCCCATTATCACTATTATGCCAGTCAACCCGGATAACCGTTCACTGTTTCAAAGATATTCAAAACTTATTAGTTAGTGTATCATCATTGTTAGCTTGACAACTTGCCCAATTCTCAAGGAATTTATTATCCCATAGAGAATAAAGGTGTAAAGATCAATTTAAGAAGGAATAACTCCCTCCGTAATTGACATTGAGATGTTCAACAAGCTAATATAACGATCCACTAACATTCATATTATGACTTTGGATGTAATGTCTCGACATGAGAAATAATAGAAAACGTTGCACTCTTTCTTGAAGAACCTATTGCTCCATGGAAGAAAAGAGACAATAATTAAATCGAGAGAAATATGCCCTTCTACACGATTTGATATCTTAAAATGATTCAATTCTTTGGTCGAGACATCCCACTCGTTCATTGATTATGCAAAACTTACAGGTCTTATAATCACCCAAAATTTTGAAAATACCCATTTTCTATTAGAAATTCGTTGTTTGGTGGAGATTTGTTTCAATAAAAGTAGATTGTGCATTATTTATTATTTTATCTTACCTCCTTTTTATTTTATGAATATGTAAAGAAAATGAATGTATGCTGAAAGAGTTCCCTTTTGTGGGATTATAAATGTGGTTATGGCCTTTTTGGGGTCAGAAACCCGCTAGGCAAGGGTCAATTTAGCTAATGCGTACTTTCGTCATAGTTAACGCATGTTTAACAGTGCCATAACTGTCCATTAACTATTCCAGTAAATAGTGGCGATGTGTCACTTTTCGTATGGATATTATTGGATACATGGATGTGATGTATAAACAAATAAAAGCACCCTCCTTTGTCTTAATATGGATAGATCCTAGGTTGTGATCGCTGGTTTATAGAAGTCTGGCTCTACCTATTTAGGAGGCATCTATGGCTTGACTATCAGTGTAAATTTCCATGGCAGATCTATGACCCTTAATCATTGGTCCCTAAATTGCCTCCACTGTGAGATGAGGATCTCATTATATGAACTTGACCTTGAAAGGAAAAAAAGATCCTACACAGGTCAAGTCCATATAATAAGGTACAATTTAGGCAAGGTCTTCATGATAGCCTCAGGATGCATAAGGCTTTACAAGGAAATCAATATAAACCTCTACTAGCCTAAAGAACACTTAGACCCAGGCATAGGTCCCATAACGTGTGTGATAAGTTTGTGTTCATGACGTGTGTGAGGAGGGTGTTTACCTTTTCATCCTATGGGCTACCCAACCCTCATCTGCTAGGCAGATTGATAGAAAAAGAGGCATAGAAATATATACAAAGATATAAGCAAAAAGAAAATATATACAAATATAGTCATCTACCCTAAGGTTTTATTCCACTTTATCTAACCTAACACATATAATATACACAATCAAGAAAATAAAACATATGAAGCAAGCATGTGAAAGACATGTTATCTACCCTAACCATGTGAGGCAAATAACAAATAAAAAGGAGGATCGAAATACAAGAAGGCCATAATATTTTGCATAGCTGACTTAATTTGGGCTTGACTCTCGAAAATCCCCAGTGGAGTCGCCAAACTGTCACACCCGAAAATGCGACCGCATAGCGCTAAAAAAGAAATCAAAATTAAAATGAAATAATAGGTTCAAGAGTCGCCACCAAAATTTTAATTTTTGAAAAAGTAAAATTTTGGAAAAGCTTTTTTTTTTAATTTAGAAAAATAGTCTACGAACCAGATTTGGATTCGGAAGTTAGTTGTGAGTCGGAAAGGTGTTAGGTATCCCATAACATCCGTTGCTAAGAACGATTACCCTAAGTTAGTTGTGCAAAATTAATATGGCCTTTAATTTATTTTGATTCTCCCTAATAAATCACACGCAAAATAAGAAATGGAAATAAAGGAAATGAAATTGAAAATAAAAAAGAAGAAAGAAATTAAAGAAACAAAATTAGAAAAAACAAAATAAAAGAAAGGAAATTAAGAAAATAAAAATTGAAAAAAAAAATTATTTACAAGGGCAGACTTGACCTAAGATAAGAGCTTAGGGCCTACGTACCCTTCGAAAAGAATCAAAGTCCACGTAGTTCGAATGGAAATTGTATTTAGTTGGTTAGTGTGTGTTTTTTTTTTTTTTTACTTTGTTTTATTTTGTTTGGTTTTCCTCTTTTTTTTTTTGATGCATTTTACATTGTTTTGTTTTGTTTTGTTTATTTCTTTATTTTTTAATTGATTTTTATTTTTGTTGTGTTTTCCTTTTAGTTTTTATTCTTGGTTTTTTGTTTGTCTTTGTTTTGTTGTTGTTTGTTTTTTCACTTCTTTCTTTTTTTTATGTATGTTCTTTATTTATTGTTTTTTAAAATTTTATATTTAATTAATTTTTTTGTTTGGGTGTTGTTATTTTTTTTTTTGCGAAAAGACAAAGAAAATAAATTACTTTTTCCTTTAACAAATAAAACGAGCTTTGAAATTGGTTGATGTGTTTTAATTTGGTAAAGGAATACTTTTCTTGCATTTTCAGTTTTTTCTCTCTTTTCCTTATCATTCATTTTTGTTTTTGTTTTGATTACTTACTTTTTGTTTTTTATTTTATTTTGTTTTTGCTTTGTTTTGTTGTTGTCTTTTTTTGGTCTTATTCTTATTTTTTCCTCTTTCTTTTGGTTTTTGCTTTTTGTTTTTGTTATTATTTTTTTGTTTTCGTTATTATTTTTTGTTTTCTACTTTTGTTTTCTATTATTTTTTTGTAATTGTTGTAGTTGTTGTTTGTTTTTTTAAGGTTAATTTTTATTTTGTGCTCTATTTTGTTTTTTTTTCTTTTTCTTTTTTTTATCTTTGTTTTGTTTGTGCATTTTTTTTTTGTCAAATTTCTTAATTTTCTTGATTTGTTTATTTTTATTATAAGGTTAAATTTTAAAACAACATTTGTGTTTAAGTACAAGAATTTTCCTTTTTTTTTCTTAGAGATGTTTTCTTGTGTCTCCTTCTTTTGATTTTTGCTTTCCTTAAATGTTTTTGTGTTTTTCTTGTTGTTGTTGTTTATTATTATTATTAAACCCCTTTTCCTTTGCTTATTTCATTTTATTTATTATTGGTTTATTCATTTCATTTTTCCATCTTCAAAAAAAAAAGGGAATCAACTCTAAAAGAAAATTTTACTCTAGATTTTGGAATAACACATTTTTTCTAATTTTAATGAAAAAAAAAACCTTTAAGAGAGGATAGATCTTTAAAACTCAAAAAAAATTAATCTTCTTTTACTTTTTACTTTTCCTTTTTTTTTGTTGAGAATTTTCTTTAAAAGCCTTTTGAATAGGGCCATCGAAACCCAAAAGTTAAAATATAGATTCACGACCCAAAAGGCACCAAGGAAGCTTTATTACCACACATGGCCTTTTGGTTCCTATGTGCCTAAGGGGATATAAAATCCCACACTGCAGCACTAGTAAATTAGAGAATAAATAAAATAAAAAAGCAAAAATAAGATAAAGAAAAATGCACAAATAATTCATAATTCGTGAGGGTGGGTGATCAGTGTTCAGCCATGATTTACTGTATCATTTTTTTTCAGACATATTTACAAGATTACAAACTGAATACAAATCATGAATCCATTACAACATCTTTCCCTTCTTCTGAGTGAATCAGAAAAGCTATCCCTTACATTGCGAACCTGGGCTCCATTATTTGCTCCATAACACATCGATTCACCAAACAAACAGAAATCCAACAATATCAACACGTCGATTCACCAAACAAACAGAAATCCAGCAACAACATTTTGAGTAAACAGCTTAAAACCATTTCAGAGTTAAACCAGTCATAGCACAAAATTCCTATTGACTCTGTACACCCCTCAAGAACAAATCCCAGACATATATCATCAGCAAGCAAAGACGAAGCCAAATGAAATAGAGACGGGGCTATTCGTCAAACAAGTTAAATTTATAGGGGATGGCACTAGCTGCCGAGGCATTCCTCGACTATCCTAGATGAACCAACACATGCTTTGGAGGATGAATAAGAATTAAACTAATGCAAACGAAGCAAAGAAGAGACAATCAATGGCTACCCAGGTGAATGAAACCAATAGCATGTTTATTCAGCCATCCAAAACCAAAGATGAAACCAATTAACAACATATTATTCATCAATCCAAGAGTAATTAGAGCAAGTCTCAAAAGCAGACTGGAATTAAGCCAATCAGAAACGGCACAGAGACTAGATTTTCATGTAGAAATGGCTAACCGATTAACCAAAAATAATAATGCATCATCCAGCAATCTGAGACCAACCAAATTATACCTAGAAAATGAAATGAGATTAAATCTAACTTGGATCTTTACTAAAATCTAGAATGCCTCGCTCACCTTCAAACCACGCCCAACTCCTTTCTCCCCTGTTTCTCAGCCTCGGATTTCTCCTTCTGTCTGTCTCTCACGCTGGCTGTCTCCTCCAAATCAAACGATCAAGATTTCTTTCCTTTGCCCATTGAAGCCCAATCTTGGACTTTCCCTCAAATCAACCACCTGAACTTTTTCGGCTTCCTCTCCAGAAAAGTAAAGAAACCAAAAACTCTCTTCCCCTTCTTCTTCTTCACTCTCCTGTATATCAAAGCCCTAAAACCTCTTCTTCCCTTTCCCCTCTTGGTTTTTCTTCAATCCCTTCCCCCGAAAAAAAAAAATCCCCTTTCTTCAATTACTCTCCTCTATTTATAATGAATTCGAGAGTGGTCTTCACTCTCACTCCCGCACCTCACCGTCTGCTCCTTGTATGGGTTATCGTCGTGCTTCTCTACTCCACGAATTTGCAGTGCCAGTGCTCACCTCCCATACGATTTCATCCCTTCGCATCTAGAAATGCTTGCGAGAGAGGATCAGAATAGAGAGGGGGGACCAGCCGTCCAGGGTTTTCGTTTTGTTTCATTTTGGGCTTCTCATTCGGGTTAGCAAGGCAAAGAGTCCAGGATCTGTGGGCTAAGCGAAATGGGGTTCCATTTTCTTAACTGGTTCTTCCAAAATAGGCCTCTATTTTAATCCAGTCATTTCTTTTGCATAGGCTCCATTCTTTGGGCTTCTTTTTCATTTTGGTCCAATTCTGAGTTGGCTTTGGGTTGGACTCCTTCTCTTTTTTTTTGTCTTTTTTTTGTTTGGTTTGGTTTAGGCTCTCCTAAATTAAGTTCTAAAATTTCAATCCTTTTTTTTTTAATTTTGTTTTGGGCTTCCTTTTTTTTTTTTATTTCACTTTTTGGATTTCTGTTATTCCCTCTTTAATTTTTCTTTTTGCTATAATTTTGGATTTTTTTTATTTTTATTTTTTTTATTTCTGTTATTTCCCTTTTTGATTTTTATTTTTATTTTAATTTTGGATTTTTATTTTTGGGTTTCTTTCCCCTTTGCTTGATTTTTTAAAAAAAAAAAATTGTTGGGCTAAAAGGACCTATTTGATTTATGTCTTTTTTTTTCTATTTTTTATTTTTCTTATTAATTTAATTTTATCATAGTTTTTGGCGTATACTTGGACAAAATACAGTGTTCACAAGGTTGAACCAATAACCCATAGAGCCCATGTTTGAGTTATTTGAACTTAATTGACATGAGATTTATGGCTATGTATGATTCTAGAAGCTTTAATGACATGTTTTTATCCCTTGACTTGTAATTGCATCATATATGTATATTTGAAAGGGTAAAAGAGCTATTGAGATTCTTTGAATCTCACTCTTTCCCCTACGTATTTACTTTTACCTAGGTGAAGCCCAAATACCGAGTGGAAGAGGTAATGTGACTTGAAGTGAAGAGTTTGACATTAAAATAGGGACTTTTGGTACTCATATGACAAGAGTGATGTACAAAAGTTGTATGTATAATGTAAATGGTTGAACATATGTAAATTCATGTATTTATGATGAATGAAAGGATTTTAGAACCAATTGTGTATGTATGTATATTTTTAAATCCATGTACCTAGTTGGGCTTGTGTAATCTTGCATGTGAGACAAGTGAGGAAGTGGTTTTGAGTTGCATGAGTAATTGGACCTCTTAGACAAGTCTTGTATGTTGTCTTTAACCTTTTTCACATGTTCAAGAGGTCATGGTTAGGGTGGAAGAGCATTTGAGCTCATTTTGACCCCAAATGGTGCCTAAAATTCTCATTTTTGCACCCTATACTCCAAGATGACCAAATGAATGAATTTAACCTTGAAATTTGGCATGAATATAGGTCTCATCTAGAGCTTTTTGTTGAGTTAAGAAACACATTATTTGAAGCTCTAGAAAATTAATTATAAATTTTTAAAGTTAGGATAATTATACAGATTTAGTCAAGTCACTGTTTATATGGTCAGTTTGTGTTTCTGTGTCATCCGAGGGCCAACCAAAATCCAACACTCATAAAATTTTACAGAGACATGATAAGCTTTTTGTAGAAATTGAGAAGACCCTAATTAGAGTTTGTAGAGGGAGAATCAAATTTTTAAAGTTGATGGCTAGTATCAGGATGCAGCTGGACCTTTGGTATTGTTCCATTATTGTTTTCCATTCAATTGATGTTTTCATAGTTTGTAATGATTTTTAACCTTTAGTTGACATTCAGAGCTTTCCAGAAAGCTATCATGTGCTTGATTTCAATTTTTCTAGAATTAATTATGATTTTCTAAAATTTACATCAGTAAACTACCCTACAACCCGAGATGAAAATGTGGAAATTTTGATATATGAGCTTTTGATCCACGTTGCAAGCTCTAAAATGAGTTGTTATATGGATGAAAATGATTTGAGGAAAATTTAAATGACTCTTGTAGGTAAAAATGATGGATTTTGATGCCCATATGTGTGTGTTTCCAATGCCAAGCTTGCTAAAGTCATGTAATTGTGTATGGCTTGCTTTGATTGTTATGGTATGAAGTTTGTGAAGTAATGGTATTACACCTAGCTCATAACTTAGCTACAATTTTAATTTCTCACAACACCTAGAATCTATATACCAAGTTTTAGCTCAATCGAAGTTAATCAGCCGTTATACTGGTACTACTCAAAGTAGTTGTAGAACACCAAAAACACCGAAAATTGACCACAAACACTAAATAAAAATGCTAAAGACAAAATTAAAACTAAGGAATTTCTTATTCTAATGATTGTGATTGATTAGCCCCCTAGCAATGGCGCTAAAATCTTGGTAAAAAAATTTATTGTTTACTCGCAGTTGTCGAAGTGGCCAAGATTAGTGAATTTTTACTAGTTTGCAGTATAATACCTATTAGGTTGTCTCCCACGGAGCTATTAATCAAATCAATTAGTTTAGGATGCGAAAATATAAAATTGTGATAATTGGAGGTTCATATATAAAATTACACCAATTAAACCGAATAATAGATTACGAAATGCAATAAAACGAAATTCAATCAAAATATTATGCAACTAATCCAAAATTCTTCTCCTGATAGTTCCCTATCTTTGTCACCTAAAAATATCTTTGGTTTGATTTTTAATCTTTTGGTTATTTCAATTAATGTTCCTAAACTACCATTCAAGATTTTAATTGGTTTATATTGCTAATCAGAATGCAATCATGCTTCTATCAACAACACAAAGCCAAACTGTTTCGCACTTGACCAGAGACACACACAAAATTCTAACGTGGTTCAAAATGAACTTAATTGATTAATCAACTGATTGAATCAAAACATGTTCTCAGATAAATTAAACAAATCAGAATTCATGTAATAAAAATTATCTAACCAGAATGATAATAATTACATGAAAACAAAGAAAATAAAAACAAAATACATTTTGAAATCAAAATTCAAACCAAATTTTTATGTAAATATAGACTCAAGTTCCTTATCAGGTTCAGATTCTAAATTGATTACTAAGAAAATTAAAAAGTCTTGAAAAGATGAAAGCAAGAATAAGAAGTAGAGAAGATGGAGTGTGTGTATTGACGTTTTCTCCTCCTTAAATAGGCGAAGTTGCCTTCTCCCATAAGAAATCTAATATTAATCTTGAAACTAATCTTGAAATAATATTCAAATCCTTGTAGGAGTCTTATAACCTAATTTTTTTAGAAATCTTCTATCCTACAAAATATAATTAAAAAATAATTGGGTCTCCATTAGATAAATATAATAAAAATATATTTAAAGTCCATTAATCTAAATTAAACCTACTTAATATAAAATAAGCCCAAAGTTATCAAATTACCTATAATAATTTATTATTAAAACTAAATATAAAATATATAAAATATAATAATATTGAAATATCATCCACCATAAAACTAGCAAAAAAATAAAAATAAAGATTTGATTAATTACTGTATATAATGTTTAACATAAATAAAGTAATAAATTACATTACAAAATGAATAATTACCAGGTTGCTTCTTTTCTCTAATTGCAACTACTAAACTATATCCAAAGAATCCCTTTGCTCTATCAAATTTCTCAATTTGAGAATCTTTCAACTCGAATCTTAATATTAGAACACATCTTATCCAATGTTTTGTACAATTCAACTTTTACCTCAATATCTGGGTTAAACCTTATATCATAATAGAACTTATAAAGTTATTAGGATAAGATAAGATATAATAATTATAAAAATAAAGTAAATATATCATATAAAAATTAAAATTATTTTTAAGAGAAACTTACTTAGGATTTAGAAAATATGTTGCTGCATGAAGAGGCTTATGGAGTTGATAGTCCCAACGCTTGTCTATAATTTTCTATATTTTTTTATACCTTCTTTTCACATTATTAAACTTATTTGCTATTTGTTCCTTTACTCTATTCATAGCCTCATAAATATATCCCATTGTCAGCTTTGAATCACCATCCACAAGTCTAAGGACTTTCACAATAGGAGATATACAATTCAAGTAATACTTAATAGACTTTCAAAACCTTGAATTAGCTAGAACTATGTCTTCCACAATTTTTACTTCATTCCTAGAGGCATATGTACTTTTAAACCATTTTTTTATGTAAACATAGATTAGAGTGCAATTTTTTAATCTAAAATGGACTTCATTGTCAAATAAGATGTAGCAAATCTTATTATTGCTGGCCTAGCTAATTCTTTCCCTTTGGAATAACTTTGAACAAATTAAGTACCCAAGTGTGTTTATAAATGAAAGTCGTAATTTTTTTTTTCCTTTTCAATGGTATTATGAAATACCTTGATGTCACCAATGTCTTCAAAAATCAAATTAAGACAATGGGCAGCACAAGGAGACCAAAAGAGTTGTTTTCTTTTATCCATCAACCTATTTCCTATAGACACAAGGGCCAAAGCACTGTCTATTACTATTTGGACCATATTTTCCTCCCTGATTTCCATCATCATCTCATCCAATAATTCAAATATTTTTTCAACATCTTTAATAAAACTATTAGTGTCAATAGATTTTAAGAAAATAGTTCCTTTAAGGCTATTAACAAGAAAATTAGTAAGGAACTACCTTTTCCATTGGTCCATCCATTGACATCAATATACAACCAGTTTTCTTTTATTTAACTTTATATTTTTCCAAATTGGCATTGATAAGATCAACTTCTTTCTTCAAGAATAAGACTCTTACCTCATGAAAATTAGGTGGTTTCAAACCTCTATCATAATCACTAATTGATTTCACCATATTAATAAATAATGGATCCTTTACTAAAGTAAATGGAAATGAATTAGCATATATGCATCTATAGATATCCCTAACCACCTAATCTCCATCCTATACTATTGTATTCATAGTTTGTTATTTCATAGGCTTAGAGCTAGAATCACTTCCCTTTATTTTGTGAATCATGTTCTTGATTTCTTTTATTATCAAAGCAATCAACAAAATCATCATCATCCTTGTTCATATTATCTAAAATCTTGTTAAATAATTTTCTTACATCTTCTAGTACTTGTTCACAAGGTGCAACTTCTTTGTGTGTCTTAGCTAGATAATGTTTCATCCTAAATGCTCCTCCCCACATTGTTTTAGGACAATAGTTATATTTAACATGTAACCGAGTCTCAAGAGACTTGCAATGATCCCAAGCAACATCTTTCTTCATCTTTTTTTAAGAGCCATAACTTAATTATAAGAGAAGAAAGTAAGAAATTAAAGGAAAAACTAAGAAATTTTATGACTTCTTCCCTAGCCAAAAGCCACTCATCCTCAATGTCTATTGCTGGTTGCTGCAAAGGAAAATCATAATATTAAATATGGTTTTTAAAGGTTTAGGTTTGTATATCTATAGGAGTAGAAATAATCAATTTGGAAATTTTAAATTCAAACGATAGACCCTATTTCATTTGGAACGAAGTCAACATATGCTAAGATACTAGGTGTTGTTGTACTGACTGCACGAATCACATTTTCTGCTCATTTTTTGGCTAGATTCATTATGAAGTTTTTGTGCTTTTAATTTTTTAAAAGGAGGATAATTATTTGCAAGAGTCAATGACACCGTTTCAATAAGATAAAAAGGATAAAATAGAAAGCTTCATCTTCTCTAGCCAAACAGGTTGTGTCAAGTCACGAAGGACTTAACCTTGCGACCCAACATTGCTACTATTTTTTGAATCGTCGGACTATCGTGAATTGCTAATTTTGATGTAATGTGCACAATTATGGATCTTTCATGATTCATTATATGATCTATGTCATTTCCATATCGAATCGCGTCAGACCGTGCATCCCAAATGGTGCATCGGACGATTTCTACCACTCTGCATATGATGAGTGATGAACAAAATACCCATACATTATTGTTACACTCAAAATTTATGTTCTTGAGTTTAGCATGGGAAATTTTATGGGATTTTAAGGGTCAAGGTAATATGACACCCACCATACTCCACACTCATAGTATATATTTATTTACTTGTATTTATAGGTACATTTATATATATTGTTGAAGGTCGATAGACTTCTTGGGCTTAAAGACTACAACCCATATTGGAAATTAGCCTAATTAATCTAGTTTTTTGGTTATCCTCTATTTTACCATGTTTTATATCAAGCTTCTATTAGAGGGACTATTCCATGATTTTGTTAGATATTCTTTGTTGGGATGTTTTGATTTTCTTGTATCCTATATTTTCGAATAATTTTGAATGGGATTTGATAGGCTAAAGTTTATTGCTAACTCCTTTTTTATGTACGCTTCTATTTAACACTAAATAAGATGAGATATTCTAAGTTTCTCTAATCCATTTTTTTCAACATGGTATGAGAGCTTTAAAGGGGTTTTATCCTTAATGATAACCTTTAAAACCATGCATTCCTTACAAGCTCATGTTGCAAACTCTACAACTAACTCAACCAATGCTTCCCCTTTCATTGACCCAACCAAACAATAGTGGCAGTGGGTTGAGTTAACCTATAGGGATAAAAAATCATCCACTAATGATCACTGGACACTGCTTCAATTATAACAACTACCTGCATCAATCTTAGAGTACCTTAATGTTCCTTAGGGGATGTGGAAAGGAGGAGTATATTACCGAAGCAACTATCAAACCTAAAGTCACAGATCCTACGTACAAAACATGGTTTGCAAAGAATAACTTGATCATGTCGTGGTTGGTCAACTCAATGATAATGGAAACCAAAGAAACCTTCTACCTATGTAAGACAGCTAAAGAGATATCGGATGCTATTAAGGAGCCTTTGTTCATAGTTGAAAACACAACTGCACTCTTCCAAATTAAAGGTACCCTCCATGAAGCAAAGCAAGGTAATATGAATGTGACCTAATTCTATAATTATCTTATGAAATTATGACTATAACTAGAATTGTATGAGGTCCATCAATGGACTTGTAGTGCAAATGTAGCTTATTATAGAAAGATAGTAAAGAAGGAGAGGATCTACACATAGAAGTAAGAGGAAAAGTTGTGGCAACCAGACCACAATCATCACATTAAGAAATCTTTTATAAAGTGAAATGGGAAGAAAGAATGAAGGAGTTAACAAGTAAAGGCCTAAATAGTTAGCCTGTTGAAGAAGCTCCTACCCTACTTGTTAGGAGTAATGCAATACTTGATTCTAGACAAAAGAGAGGTGGAAGACCTTGGTGTGACCATTGTAGTAAGGCTGGTCACACAAGGGATAGGCACTAGAAGCTTCATGGGAAACAAACAAATTTGAAGCTAAGAAATTAGAGAGAAGCTTGTAGCCTTATGGCACTGAGTGAAGGTCAAAACATGGGCCAGTAGAAGCAAACTCCTTTAACAAGAGATAAAAGATCAACTTGAACTACTTCAAAAGATGATCAACAATTACACTACAACTTACTATCAATAAGTAAGATTGCCAAAGATCTAAGATGCCAAACTAACTTTGATGCTTCGACTGTCACTTTCAGGATTTGGAGTCAAGGAAGGGAATTGGCAATGCTAAGAAATGTGATAAACTTTACTACATTCATGGACTAAAGAACAATGCCACCCTGTCATGTTCTAGTCCATCAAATAAAGTTGATAGTGTTTTGTTGTGGCATTATAGACTTAGCCATCCAAACTTCCAATACATGAAACAAATGTATCCTAATTTAATCAATAAAAACTCAATTTTTTAGTGTGATATTTTTCAAATGTCCAAGCACACTAAATCTTCTTACCCATCCCACTTGTATCAATATTCAAAACCTTTTTTACTTATACATGGTAATGTTTGGTGTCCCTCAAACATTAGAAACATCAATAAGGCTCACTTGTTTGTTACATTACAAGGCTAACTTGGGTGTATCTTTTAAAGGAAAAATCTAAGGTTGGTCATATTTTCTAAAATTTCCATAAACTTATTCTCAACCAATTTCAAACTCATATGCAAATAGTAAGAACTGAGAATAGCCGAGAATATTTTAACTCTCGAACCATACCTCACAAACCATAGCATTAGTTATTAGAGTTCATATGTCAACACCTCTCAACAAAATGAGGTTGCAGAAAGACAAAACAAACACATCTTAAAGGTGGCCAAATCCATTCTCATCACTACAAATGTACCTAAATGTTACTGGGGAGAAGTTGTACTAACTATCACATACTTAATAAATAGAATGCCATCTAGAGTCCTGAAATTCATATCACCCAAAACTCCTTAAGAAATACCCAAATCACCAAGTAATATTTCCCCTTTCTTACAAAGTTTTTGGCTACACCTCATTTATACGCAATGATTATAAGGACAAACTTTAGCCTAAGGGACTTAAATGTATATTCATTGAATACTCCTCCAACAAAAAAGGTATAAGTGCTATTCTCCCTCTATAAAGTAAACTTACATCATCTTAAATCCCACCTTTTTTTCAAAATTGTCCATCCTATTCCCTAACTATAATTTAGGGGGAGAATTCTAAATATGAATGGCTAGTACAGAATAATCAAACTAGCCTTGAAACCAATGACCAAACAAGAAAAAATAGAATCAACCTTAATAGCCCTAATAATACTATTGAACATCATAGAACAAAGTAACCATCTGCATCTTATCCTTACCTTCACCTACTTGAGACTAACTTTAACTCCCTATCTCCTAAAATCAAACAAAATGCCACCCAATAGAAACATATGATAATGTATACCAGAAAAAAACAAGTGACAAATCAACATGGGCTAACTAAACAACAAGTAGCAGAAGATAATACACCTCCTGAGGAAAACCAAGAGACTTGCCATACTTCAAGCTTTGAAATTCAAGATGATTTAAAGATATCCATTGCCTTGAGGAAAGGGGTAAGAGCTTGCAAAAAGCATTCTATTAGTAAATTTGTTGCTTATGATAGACTCTCTCTTAAGTTGCAAGTCTTTATAGATAGTGTGGCTCTTAAGAAACTTTCTAATAATTTTCATAAGGCAGCTAACAACCAAGAATGAAGGGCTGCCATTCAAGAAGAGTTAAATGCTCTTAAGAAGAATAAAACATGGAAAGTAGTTGACCTTCCTCCTAAAAAAATCATAGTGGGTTGTAAATGGGTTTTTATTATGAAATATAATTCAGATGGGAGTATTAATCACCACAAGGGTAGACTTGTAGCTAAAGAGTTCACCTAAACCCATAAAATTGACTACAAGAAACATTTGCCCTTGTGTAAAAGTTCAACACAATCAAAATATTACTCTCTTTAGCTACTAATTTAAACTGGCCATTACACCAATTGGATGTCAAAAATGCATTCTTGAATGAAGATCTTGAGTAGAAAGTGTACATAGAGATCTTAGTAGGACTTAATGTAACATCTGATTTTCTAAAAACTAGAGAAAATGTGAGAAATGTAACGTACAATTTCTTCGTTAACGAATGAAACTCACAGGATACAAAAGGAAGTCTCCCGAGATGATGTAGTCAAGGTCCCAAAAAATTTGAGAAGCATTCTAGACTCCTAAAAATGAGAATTTTAAGCTCAGATAGAAGGAAAAATTGAGCTAGAATGAAGAAACAATTTCTTACAAAAAGCTTACGAAACGTAATAGCGTTTTTGTAATTTTGAGCAAATTTTGGAATTCACATAGGAGGGCTTTTTAAATGAAAGTTTTGAGTTTTCTGAGATTCGCAAAGGCCATGAAAACCATGGAAAGCTCAGGACAATTAAAACCCCTCCAGTAGATGTTTTCCAATGTCAGTATACTCGAACTTTGACGGATTCATTGGAGAAGGTTTGAACTCTGATTTGAGTGATTCCAAAAATATTTTACTAAATTAGGAACCTAAATTTCATAATGGAAAAGATGGTTCTAAAAAAGGAGCTAAAACAAAGGAGAAACAAAAATGCAAAGAACAAAAGGCAAAATGAGAATTTTTGAAAAAGTGTTCCTTCCTCCCCTATAAATAGGTGGTGCCTCACACTCTCCCTCATTTAGCTTCAGATTGTTCTGACCAAAATCAGAAGAGAAACCCTAGCAGAGTGGCACACCAAGGGAAGAAGAAAAGGGAGAGAAAATCCAAGCTTAAGGTATGTTTCCATGATAGTTTTTCATGCTTTTCTTCATCCACACCTCTTCTCCTCCCTTTTCCTTTGTTTCCTTTAATTAAAATGGAGTTTATAAATCTGATTCAAGGGAGAAATTCAAGGAAAAATTTGGATTTGAAGAGAATAGCTCAAAGAACACAAGATTCAAGTGAGAAAAATAAGAAAACAATATAATTTCTCTTCCTATAGTTGTCATCTTTGGTTTTCTTCTCCACCATTTTGCCCCACTTGAGGAAACCTTAGGAGGAGATGATTTTTAGGCAGGACCAAGCATGAATCTAAGGAAAAAGAGTGTGGAGATTAAGAATATGCAAAGAGAATTATCAAAAAATCATTAGATTTCAAGATGTAAATTCTAGGGTTTTGTATGCACCTTGTAAAATCTGACCTTGTGTGATGATTCCTAGGCCTAATTAAGAGTTTAAATGAGCTCCTAAGATCCCTAAGATACTCCCCACATGCTTCCTCCTTCAAGAAAACAAAGAGAATTCCAAGGAGGCCAAAAAAGGGCATAGTCTCGGCCAAGCATGGATGGAGTAGCTAGGGAGAGTTTTAAATTTTTTTCAAGCCTATTTTTGTGTCATATATGATGAATGAATATGAGGAGAGGCCTTGGAAAAAATTTAGAACTCATAGAAAGTGAGTTGGTACTTTAGGTTCTATATTATGACCTAAATAAGCAACATGATGATAGGCCCTTTGTTTTAATTGTGTGATGACTCCAAGAAGCTTAAAAGGAGTCAAGAATCATATTTGAAAGGAAAGAATAGAGCCTAGAATTTATTTGAGGGGTGTTGTTTCATTAGGTGCATTTATGAACCATAATGGGGTTTATAGAACAACCTAGTGCCTAAGCTAGTTGTATGGCCTTAGAAATTATTTCATGAACCTAATTGCCTTCCATAAATTGTGTTAGGCCAAGAGAAACCTTCCCCACACCTTTGTGGGTGTGTGGCTGAAGCAAGGGAGGGATTTTCAAGAGAAAAGTGTATGATTGTGTGCAAGATAGCTCTCTCCACCTTCTCTCATGCATGAATGTATGCTTAGCTATCTTGGAATATGTGTATGTGTATTTTCAAACCATAAAAAGTGTGATAGTATGATTTCATATGCCATGATTTTATGATGACATATTATGTTTCATATGATGTTTTGATGTGTGCTTGGGTTTGCTTAAGTGTGGTGAGGCCAAGAACCCTTAACCATGGTGAAGATGAGCCAAGAAGCTTTAAGATTAGTTGAGACAAAGCAAAGAGTCTCCCAAAAACAAAGTGGGCTCCCAAGAGCATGGTTGAGTCCAAGAATACATTAAAGAATGGGTGAGGCAAGTAAAATATCCACAAGAAATTAGGTGAGGCTAATCCACTTGCTTGGCAAGCCTTTGTATGCTATGTATGATATTCTCAAGTGATGAAAATACTTCTTGAATGCTTGCACATGTCAACATGACCATACATGCATTTATGAGACTTGTTTGCACCATTATGTATGATTGAATGGGATATGAGCTATTGGAATTCTTTGAATCTTATTCCTTCCTATCTAATGATTTAAATTGTTAGGTGGACTAAGTGGACGAGATAATGGAAGCTAATTACCTTGAAGAAAAGAGTTTGACAACCAAATGTTTGAGTTTTATCACTTTAAGGCTATAATTGTATCAAATGATGTAATCTCTTGATGTATATAGTCTATGACCTTTGGGACATGTATAATTATGATCATATGTGATGTGTAAATGAATGAATATGATGTATGAACCCTAGAACATAATTTGGGTATGTAATGCTAAGGTATGCATTTTGGAAAGCTTGATGTAATGTGTATATGTGTGGATGAAAAAGCCAAAATGAGATACATGAGGTTTGAGACTATTTGGATAGCTCACACAAGTCCTAAATGTGCTTTTATACTTTCCCAAAAGGTGCCAAGACCAAAGAAAAACTATTTGGTCACTTTGGTATCCTATATGGAGCTAAAAATGACCATAATTGAACCCTATATCACTTTTTAACCAAATGAGCTCTTCTTGATCTAATATTTGGAAAACATTTAGAGCTTGTTAGCTTGTTGAAAGCTTTTTGGAAAGTTAAAGACCATAATTTTCGGAGGTCTACAAAATATTTCATGAATTTTCAAAATTGGCAATTTTTCTGGTCTTGGTCTGCTGCATTATTCATTTGGTCCGAAAATGAAATCTGTTACGTAGGGCTCAAATGATGTCCAATTGCTACAAAATTTTATACAAAGAAACTAGAAATTCACATGAATCGTGCTAACTAAAAGCACCTCATTTGGAGGTCTGGAGAGAGAGGTATGAATTTTTGAACATTCTATCCAGTATCAGGAGTTTTACCCGACCTGAGTTACTGTTCTATTGAATTTCGAGATCTGAATTGCCCAAGCTGGTCTGGAAATATTTTTTCCCTCTAGCTAACATCCACAGATTTCCAGATTGGTGTCATTTACATGGATTGGATATTTGGGGAATTAATTAGACATTTTCAAAGTTTGCTGTAGAAATCTGTGACAGTTCCAAGAGATAGTTTGACCTCTTGACCTTTTCGGATGTCAAACGTCCTCTATGATGGATGTTATGGTCTGAAGATATTATAAAGTAGACATCCGTAGCTTTCCAGGATGCCAAGAATGCATGTTTTTTATTTTTCTAGAATTAGTTATGATTTTTCAAAGTTTGGACAAATAATAGGCAAAAGCTGGCCAAAATTGAATGTCTATGTTTTGTGCTTCATTTCAGTTTTCTTGAGTTGTGAGCCACATTTTATGATGCAAATGAGTTATATTTATATAATTAAATATGAGAATGTATAGCATGAACTCACACAGTCCATGTGACATAGGATGAAATTTTTATACATGACGCAGCGTAATTAAATGCATTATTTTAATAGACTTTTTCTACTTCCTTCATGGATTTGATGATACAATGTATAAGAATGTTATGAGATGAACTAGAAATTATAGTGTTACACCTAAGTCTAAAGAAAACTCTTAAAAGGTATGCAAATTTTACATATCTTTGTATGTCCTCAAACAATCCCTACAAGCGTGGTTTAAAAGGTTCATAAATGTTGTTAAAGGCTTAAGGTATAGTCAGTGTCAAATAAATCATACTCTATTTGTTAAATCCAATGTTGATGGGAAATTAGCTATTATTATTGTATATGTGGACAACATTGTAGTGACAAGTGACTACTCTAATGAAATCCACAAATTAATATAGTCCCTAGCCATAGAATTTGAAATAGACTTCGTAACTTAAGGTATTTTTTGGGAATGGAAGTGGCCAAAAATGGCAGTGACATTACCATCTCACAGAGAAAGTATACTTTGGACCTATTTGAAGAAATAGGTATATTGGGATGCAAACCAATTGATACCCCAATGGAAGCAAATTACAAACTCAATCTTAAGCAAGAATGTGTTCTAGTAGATACTGGGAGATACTAGAGACTAGTAGGCAAATTGATATATTTATCACATATTAGGATAAACATTTTCTTCCTTGTTACTGAGGTAAGTCAATTCATGAATAAGCCAAATAAGAAGCACTCAAAAGCCAATTCATGAATAAGCCAAATAAGAAGCACTTGAAAGCTATATACAGAATTCAAAGGTATCTTAAAATGATTCTAAGTAAAGGCTTATTTTTTAAGAAAAGTACTCATAGAGAAGTGGAAGTTTATTCAGATGTAGATTGGGTTGGGTCTGTAACTGACAGGAGATCCATCATAGGTTATTGTACATATGTGTAGGGTGACCTAGTTACTTGGAGAAATAAGAAGCAACCAGTTATAGCTAAAAATAGTGCTAAGGCTAAGTTTTGAGCTCTAGCGCTTTGGATTTGTGAGGGGATGTGGTTGATAAGGCTCCTGAAAGAGTTAACACTTGATATTAATTTACCTATGAAGGTCTACTATGACAACATGGGCACCATCAATATAGCCAAAAATCTTATCCATCATGATAAAACCAAAAAAGTAGAGATTGATGGGTATTTCATCAGGAAAAAATTTGAGTCAAGCTTACTGGGACTGAATTACATTTCTACCAATTCCCACGTAGTAGATGTCCTTAGCAAAGTTGTTGCTGAAGTCAAGTTTGAAAAATTGAGCTCTAAGTTAAGAATAATCAGCATATATTCTCCAATTTGAGGAGAAGTGTTGAAAATCAATAAATTTCTTGGGCTTAAAGTGTAACACCATCATTTCTAACTCATATCCATCATCCCTTACATGCTCATGTGAGATATAGTAAGAATAAAGTGAAAACTTCCATTGGATTCATATACTTTCTTGCGTTGCATCATGGTTAAAAATTCATTTCGGTGTCACATGGACCATGTGAGCTCATGCTATACATCATCATATTTAATTGCACCATTACAACTCATTTCAATCCCAAAAACATGCTTTCAACCCATGGAAACTAAAAAGAGATATGGAACATGTATATTCATTTTTGGCCAGGCTTGGCCTCATTTCTAGGCAAAGTTTGGAAAATCACAACTAAATCTAGAAAAATTAAAAACATGTAATCTCAGTTATTATGGAAATCTTGGGATGTCTACTTCATACTAAAAATATGTACAAGTCATAACATCCCACACACAGGATGTTTGACACGCGAATTGGTCTAGAGGTCGGACTGGTCCTGATACTGTCACAGTTTACTGATATGAACTTCAAAAATGTCCAACTAATTTCAAAAAAATCTAATGCATGCAAATGATATGAATATGGAAATATGTGGATGTTAACTAGAGGAAAAAAATATCTCCAGATCAGTTCATTAAGACAAACTCTCAGAAATTGATGGAACAATACTTCTGGTCAAGCAAGATGACTGATACTGGGCAGAAACTTCAAAAATTCATATCTTCCTCTCTAGACCTCCAAATGAGGTGTTTCTAGTTGCTACAAGTCACTGTGAATGTCTAGTTTTTGCCTATAAAATTTTGTAGCCATTGGACCACGTTTGCCCCTCGGATGACACAATTACACAACTGACCAAATTAACAGTACTGATGCAAATTCAAAATTCTAATACCAACTTTGAAAAATCATAGAAAATTCCAAAGACCTTCAAATGACCTGATCTTTAGCTTCCCAAAAAGCTCTAGGAAAGATATAGTCACATGCCAAATTTCAAGGCAAGAAGATGTCATTTGGTCAGACTTTGATATAAGGCGGCAAAGTGCCAATTTCTTTTGTTAAAAAAGGGCTCCAAGAGTTCAAATTTGCTTCTCCTACTCCTAAGGCTCTATGAGCACATGGGAAAGTATCAACATAGGCTATCAAACATAGCTCAAATGTCTAACAACCCAGATTTACAAAACTCACTCTTCCACACCAACACATACACCATGTACATAATGCCAAGATCTTACTATTCATACCGAAAACTTGCTACATCATGCACTATAGTTATAATTCTCATACATATACAATAAGTACATCTATTTATAAGTATTCATAAGTGCACACCCAATGTACACCATTCGATTACATCTCTTAACAACAAACGGTGACAAAATGGCTATTTTACAAATCCTTTGTCGATTCTCCTAGCTTCAAGCTTGGTGGCTCCCATGTCTTTGTTCACTTAGTCCACCTAGCATGTTAGGATAGTGGAGAGGAGGGGATGAGATTCAAATAATCCTAATAGCTCATCTCTCATTCAATCATACATAATATGTGCAAAGCAAGCTTTTCAAATGCATGCTTGGAAAAGTAAAAGTCATGGATGTTTTAAAAGCAACTTTGGCATGTTTATCAAGCATACAAGACATTCAAGGGTTCACCAAGTGTTTAGATTGGCCTCACACCTCTCCTCATGGATTTTGGACTTGCCTTACCCACTCTTGAACACTTTGGACTCAAGCATACTCTTGGGAGTCCACATTACTTTTGGGAGACCCTTTGCTTTGTCTCAACCAAGCTCGAGGGTTCTTGGCTCATTTTCACCCAAAGGAAAAGTTCTTGGCATTTCTACACTCAAAACAAACTCATACAAACATTATGGATTCATTTAGCACATAACTTAGCATCAAGGATCATGACATGTAAAGGCATGCTAGCATACTTTTCATAGCTTGAAAATATACATACACACATTCTAAAACAAACTAAACACACATTCATGCATGAGAAAAAGGGAGAGAGAGCTACCTTATAGGCTAACACAAGCCTTCCCTTTCAATTTGTCTTCTCCTTTCTTGGTTCCACAATCACAACTAGATGGAGGTGTTTCTCTTGAGCTTAAACACACAAAGAATATGGAATTACTTTCTCATAACTCAACACTTATTCACAAGGCTAAGGGTTTCTTTATAGCAAACCCTACCAAGTATATAAGAAACTAGGGGTTCTTTCTCTCTCTAGAAGTTCACTAACTATCCCTCCATTCTCAAGCTCTCAAGAAAGGAAAGCAAAAAAGAAGAAGTGAAGATACATGAGTTTCTTACTCATTCTTGACTAGAATAGAGCTTCCTTACTCAACAACCCATGGGAAGGAAACTTAGAAGGAGAATAATAAAAATCAAGAAAAAGAAGCATGAAGAGCTTTAAAGGTTCTTACCTTTCTTCCTTAGCTTCCCTTCTTTCTCTCTTAGTTTCTCCTAGTTTCCCTGTAACGCCCGGTACATTGTATAATCACTGAACGGGCCGATTTGAAAAGCAAGTCCCCTGAGATGAGTGATTCAAGGCCAAATAAAATTTGAATAAAATTTTAAATAATAGAAAATGAGGATTTGAGCCTTGAGTTGCCCAAAAATTAGGGTCGGAGCGATTCAAAAAAATTGCCGAAAGGCCAGTGGCATTTTCGTAAATAAGTGTAATTTTGGAAAAACACCTAGGAGGGCTTTTTAAATGAAAATTTTGAGTTGCCCAAGGTTCTCAGAGGCTCCAAAAACCATGGGAAGCCCCAAGACTAGTAAAGCTCCTCCGGTGTACTCTTTCTAATGTCAGTTGACCCAAACTTTGACCGATTCGTTCGGGATGATTTTAACTCCGATTTGAGTGATTCCAAAGGCATTTTATTAAATTGGGCACTTAAATTTTATGATGGAAAAGAAAATTCTCAAAAAGGAGCTAAAATGAAGCCGAAACGAACTTGCCATTATGGAAGGGCAAAATTGAAATTTATGGTTTCTTGAATGTTCTAAAGAGTTCCACACTTTTCTCCCTTCTTATCCTCTTTAATGAGCACGACCCATTCTGCCCAAAATACAAAAAATCTTCAGCTCTCTTAGGCACACAAAAGGGAGGAGAAAAAGAGGAAGAAAGCCAAGGAAAAACTAGGTAATTTCATGAAATTTCTTGCTCCATCTTCCTCCAATCTTGTTTTCCTCTCTTCTTCCTTTCTTTCCATGGATTTTTTGAATGATTTGGTTCTGTTTTTGACCCAGACCTAAGGCGAGAATTTCAAATTTGCTAAGGAGAAGAGAATGAAAAAGAAAGACACTTGAAAGCTCACTTGAACTATAGGTAATCTTTGCTTTTTGTTGCATCTTCTCTTCCCCCTCCCTTTGTGTATATTTCAACCAAGAACAAAACCAAAGGAGGGGAGGATGTTCTGTCTAATACAAGGAGGGAACAAGGGTTTTAGGCCATGGGGAGATGGCATATGGCAAGCAATTCTTAGAAAAACCAATAGAAAACAAGTTAGAAAAGTGTAGTGTTTTCTAGGGTTTTGCAAAATCTGATTTTGTGTGAATGTTTCCTTGGCTATTTGAATGTTTCCTTGAACTCCTAAGACCTTTAGAAAGCCTCCCAAGTGGCTCTCCCATCAAGGAAAAATCACAAAGTCTATGAACCTCCATTATGGTGCATATTTCAGCCAAGCTAAGTTCATTAGGCTAGGGGATGTTTTAATTTGTTCTAGCCTTGTTTTGGGACTTTATATGATGTTAGAAGATGGGAGAAACCATTGGGAAAAATTTAGGAGCCATAGATTGGGAGATAGCCTAATGGTGTCCATAATGGTGCTTTGTGAAGCAACTTAGTTTTCCAATTGTGTAATTGAATGTGTGATGGCTCCAAGGACTTTAAATGAGTCCAAGAAGTTTAGAAAGAATAAGAGAATGGAGCCTAGCACTTGAATAATATGGGTTGCTTCAATAGGCCATTTATGAAACTAATATGTCTATTTTGGAGCCAAGTATAATAAACTTTAGTTTAATGTCTTGGCTTGCTACAAATGTGTAATTGTGTGATGTTTGTAATGTCTAGGCCAAGAGAACCCTACTCCACGTAAGTGCTCTTGTGAAACCAAGGAGGGGAAGGAAATTGCAAAATGAGCTTGCAGACATAAAAAGGTAGCTCTCCACCTCATTCTCTTTGCATTCTTGTGTGCATATGTATGTCTTAGTGTGCTTGCATGCATTCTTGATGCTTGATAATATGCCACTTGATCCTTGGTGTGCATTGGTACCAATGTGTTGTCTTGAATGACTATGGTTGTGGAAAGAGCCCATAAGGGTGAGGTGATGCCAAAAGTCCCTTGATGAAAGTGAGGAGATGCCAAAAGTCTTATGGTATGGGTGAGACAAGGCCAAAAGTCCCTTGAATGGGTGAGGCAAAGTCAAAAGTCCCTAGGCCAAGAGTGAGGCAAATCCAAAAGTCCTAGAAATGGGGTGAGGCTAAACCAAAAGTCCCTAGAGCATGAAAGTAAGCTTGACATATGAATGTAGCATGGAATGGAATTTATTGCACACTTTATGCTTGTATGGTTATGCATTTGGTATATGTATGCCTTGAATGTGGTGTGAATGGGTGTGTGAGCTATTGAGATTCTTGGAATCTCACCCCCCTTTCCCCTTCATCCTTGAATTGTCTAGGTGGTGTTCCAAGTCAAGAAGATGCAAGCCAAGGACATTGAATATCTTTGTTTTGGTGTATTATGTACTTTAAATGGTGGTTAAATGTCAAAGTAATGATATATGTAATCTTTTTGTGATGTAAGACCATGGACAAGTGTAAAATGATGTCTGAATATAATATACACTTTATATGACACTAAATCTCTAGTATTGTGCAAATTGGCTTTTGGATAGCTTGATGTAACTATGCATAAATAGATGTTGAGAGACCAAAATGAGTTGCATGAGGTTTGGGGTCACTTGGCAGTCTCCACAAGTCATATTTGTGCTTTGAAACTTGCTCAAGGGGTGCCAAATTCAAGAAGAGGCCATTTGGTGCAAAGTGACTCTTGGTAGGAAGTAAAAATGACCATTTCATGAGGCTATATCACTTTTTGTCCAAATGAACTCTTCTTGACCTGAAATTTGACATGCATCTAGAGCTTATTGAGATCTTTTTGAGAAGTTAAAGTTGGTAATTTTTTTAGGTCTATGAAATATTTAGCGAATTGTTGAAATTGGAAAATTTTCTGGTTTTGGTCCTTGGTACTGTAGCACTGGTCCGAAATTGAATTCTGTCACTCATGGGGCAAACGATGTCCAATTGTCACAAAATTTCATACAGAGAAATTAGACATTCACAGTGACTTGTTCCAACTGGAAGTACCTCATTTGGAGTTCTAGAGAGGGAGATATGAATTTTTGAACATTCTGTCCAGTATCAGGACTCTTACCCGACTTGATGTACTGTTCTATTGAATTTCGAGACTTTGGGTACCTGAACTTGTTAGAAAGTATTTTTTTCCTCTAGCTAATATCCACAGCTTTCCATATTGGTATCATTTGCATGGATTGGATTTTTGTGGAGGTAATTGGACATTTTCAAAGTTTGCTGCAGAATCTGTGACAGTATCAGGAGGCAGTTTGACCCCTGGATATTTTCGGATGTCAAACGCCCTTTGTGATGGGTTTTATGGTCTGTACATATTTTTACTGTGAAGTAGACATCTGTAGCTTTCCAGAATGGCCAAGAATGTGTGATTTTAATTTTTCTAGAATTAGTTATAATTTTTCGAAATTGTGCCAGAAAGGGGCCAAATCTGGCCGAAAATAAACCTCCATATTCTAGGTTCCATTTCGGTTTCCATGAGTTGTAGGCCAACTTTGGTGATGTAAATGAGTTGTATGTATGTAATTAAATATGAGAATGTGATGTATGAACTCATATGGTCCGCGTGACGCCGAATGAAAATTTCATATGCTACGCAACGCGAAATAAGGCATTATTTTAATGCCATCTTCCATTCCCTTTTGTGCAATTCATCATGGGAAACTTAGAAATGATAGGAAGCAAGCTAGAAATATATGGTGTTACATTTCCTCTCTCTCTCAAACCTTTTTTTTGTGCTTGGACGAAGCTTAGGTCGGTTAAAGGACAAAAGGAGGAGTTTGGATGCTTTAAAAAGTCAAATTCTCTTTTTTCATACTTTTCCAGACTAACCCTCGCTATAGCAAGGCATAACCCTCGCTACGACAAGCACATATCAATCCCAGACCCCTGTCTTCGCTACGACGAGCAGCTCCCTGGTTTTTGTATGGGATGCCTGCACTCACTATAACTAGAAGCATTTTCGCTATAGCTAGAAGGCACTCTCGCTATAACTAGACCATTTCTCGCTATAGCTAGCAAACTTAGAAAATTTTCAGCCTTTCAAAAATTTTTCAGTTTTTTTTTTTTCTGGTTGTTACATAAAGCACATAGCCCACATTGGAAATTAGCCTAATTAATTTGGTTTTTTGTTTATCTTCAATTTTACATGTTTTATATCAAACTTTTGTTAAAGGGACTATTTTATGATTTTGTTAGATATTTTCTCTTGGGGTGTTTCAATTTTCTTGTATCCTCTATTTTCAAATCATCTCGAATAGGACTTAATAGGCTAAAGTTTGTTGCCAAACTCCTTTTTATATACACTTCTCTTTGACGCCAAATAAGATGAGAAATCCATTTTTTTCAACATAAATTAATCAATATAAAATTGTATAAAAAAAGTATAAAAAATCCAAATAGCATTATATGGGTTTTGAATTATATTAATAGTTGTTTGAGTTATTTTATTCCTTGATGTGATTTTATATGAAAAGATTTTATATAAATGAATCTTAACTTGAGAAAAACTTGTTCGTTATAAAAGTTTTCCAAGTAAATATGTTAGGGTCCGGGAATTCAGTAGGGAAGGAGAATTTTTTACTTGCTAAATATGAGTCCAGGGATGGGGACTACAGTACTTTATCCATAATCATCCTCTAGATGAAACAAGAAAACAGAAACAGCTAGAAAAAGGAAACCAATGTGTTCTAGCTCTTAAATCCAACAAAATTTTACACCATACATTGAGAATACCGTACAACAATACAAAAGAAAAGAAGCTTGCAGATAAAGATAGAACTAAGTTCTGATCATAACTAAGTAATCACGAGCCTATCTAGCTTTGCCATTAAATTTAGATAACCCTGTTCATAATTTTATCAATCTGATTACTAGCAATGAAGCGAGATCACTTAAGAGTTGCTTGCAACTCTTAACTCATTAACTGGTTGATGAACTGATTTCATGAACCCAATGGGCAGAAGCTAACTCAAAATTGAAACTTTTAACAAGAAAAGTCGAACTCAATTCATGATGAACTGAGCTTATGAATCAAATGAGCAGTTACTTCTCACTCCATGCATACCCGGACAAAGTTAAAGAGAATTGTCTCAATGCTGATAAATGAATCAGTGGTAGGAGCGCAAAATGGAAGGAACCTCACTTTCTTCATGGACTATGTTTATGTCCAACTCAGTTAATGAATAGTGACATGATATTTCTAATGACCCTAAATAAATAGGTACATACATAACAATCTTAAAGGAATATATCGAATTCATATAACCACAAGTGGCATATGACATATGGTAAAATTAGCAGTTCTCAGCTTGCATACTTCTTCATATGCACTCATCAAGAAAGAAAGACATCTTAGGTAGAATTTACATAAGGAATGACAAGCTCTTCTCTTCACGGCAAAGAGAGGTTTGCCCCTTTGCATAGTTTAAATTGGTGTACATATTTAAAGACGTGGTAGAGAAGTTTAAATGGCACTCGTCAGGAGACAAGTTGTATGCAATACAAAGCTTTTGTGATATGATATATGTCAAAAACTTGTTTCTTTTAATGCGTGCTACAATTTCTTTAAAGCTTAAAGAAAACTTCTTCCTACTCTTCTGCAGCTCTAAAGTGCCTATGCTATAGCTAAGTTGAGAAATGCTGGATACTCAAGAAAGCAATTTTACAATGAGGCTGTCAATATGTATAAGGCAAATATTCGAAAGTGGATGTCAATATGTACAAGGCTGTCATTATCTGAGAGCAATTTCTTTACAATGAGGTTATCAATATGTACAAGGTTGTTAATTTGTACAGGATGTATGTTAATTTGTTCCCGAATAGGATGCAGGATTACCAAATAGAGCTTTCACATTGTCTAGGCTTTGTGTTCTAACAAATGGGCAAGGCTTTTGTTGTCTTTATGCTGTAATGAAGAGATGAATGTATCGTTATGCTGTAATAAATGGGCGAGACCTTTGGTTTCTTTCATTGCCACTCTTAAATTTCTATTATGTCTAAAGGTGTGCATTGACCAAAATAGATTCATAAAACTGTACAAACATTAATTCTTCTTTTAGATATACACAACTTGTGCTCAATCAAGCTCAATCTTGTTATGTCAAATGCAAGTTTCAATGCAGACATTACAATATTCATTTGGAATATTATCCATTACAATATTTAAATGCAAGTTCAATCTTTGCAATACAGCCATTACAATATCCATTTGGAAGCTTGGCCTGCTCCTGTTGAGGATTTAATGAAATAGTGGAACATAAAGTCATAAAAAACTTCCAATCATCAAAGCCTCTTTTGCTGAACTCTGATGCCTTGAAAAAAATGGAACAACCATGTGACCACACATTCATTGGGGGAAATGTTGCATATAAGCAGCCTGCCAAGATTTTGGTATAAAGCTTGCCTTGCTAAAGGTAGAGTCCTGAAGAAGGGATAACTTTTTCTTGACATCTTGCTCCTCTTCGACATGAGAAGTAAGAATTTTTCTTATTTCTAGAGGGAATCAATAAAGAAAAAAAGAAGAAGATTATTATATGCCCTAAAATACAGATAAATATTAGATTCAGAGTGATTTGATACAGTCCTATGATACCCTCTTTGAATTTACTCTTTTCCTTATGCGACTTATTTTTCTCTAATCTAATGGCTATGAAACAAACTTCCCGGTAACATTTTTTTTCCAAATATTATATATATATTTATAATATTGCAGTGGGAAAGATGATGCGTTATTAAACATTGATTTTTAGTTTTAAAAAATCCTAAATGCAGAGAAAAGCTCTATGCATTCAACTTTAAAAAATTCTTTTATTTACGGAATGCAGAGACATCGCATCCATGTTCTTTTCCTTTTTTAAATAAATTTTATAAATTTAAGACAAAATTTAGAATGATCTCTTCTTTTATTTTTGGAGAAAAAGAGGGAAAAACCTATTATCATAATAATGATAAGAAAATAAAAATAACATAATACTTAAAATTAAAAAAAGTAATGTAAATTTTGATGTACATGAAGGAAAGCAAAAAGAATAATTCTGAATAACCCTTTTCTTCTTCTTCTCTTCTTCTTATTTTTGGAGAAAAAGAGGAAAAAAACTATTATCATAATAATGATAAGAAAATAAAAATAACATAATACTTTAAATTAAAGAAGTAAATGTAAAATTTAACGTACATGAAGGAAAGCAAAAAGAATAATTATGAATAGCCTTCTTCTTCTTCTTCTTCTTCTTCTTGTGGCTATTATTGTGAATTTCTTCTTCTTCTTCTTCCTCTAATGATTCATTGTGGGTGTTATTATGAATTTGTCAAGAATTTGAGGCCCATTGAGGAGACTAAATGGGTGAGACCAATTGATTTGGGGGGGGGGAGAGAACCTTTGCTTTTGTTGATATGATGATATTTGCTTTCCAAAAGACACATTAACATATTCAATACTAAATGCAAATAAATCTATAAATAATGCCATGAATAGGACTTCGCTAGATTGCATAGATTGCATCGTTGGGGTAGAAAAAGAGGACTCCATGAGGAGACACTAAGACATGGAGTTGTATAATAAGAGATACTAATTCCTCCACAATTTGTGCATTGCTTGGCCGATACAAATGAAGGATTAAGAGCCCCAAAATTTGTGAACTATGAGGTAAGTGTAAATGAAGAAAGACCAATATCTTCAAAGCTTGTGCATGGCACAAAGAAAGAAGAAGCAGCACTTCTTCAATCTCCTTACATTAGGGCTAGGGTGTAGAAAGATGATGGCAAACCTATAACATCACCACCCATTACATCATCCACCATCAATTCTTTAGACGAGATGAAATTGTGCCCTCTCTTTCCTGGCCTAGCCTTACCTATGGCTCAGGTGGCCTTGGTAGAGAAGGTACAAGAGGTGCAGGTTGTGAAACCACCATCCCCTAATGCTTGTTGAGGACCTATAGTATGGTCTTAATATATTCACCCACCATGTCCCTTAACTCGCTATAACCAAGCACTAAAAGGTCAGTGACAAGTCTATACAAATCCTTTAATACATCTTTTTAAGCGCAAGTTGCTGATTGATGTACAATGAATGTGTGGTGTGTATGTGTGTACATAATATAACTTCACTACATGGTGCACAGACAACTTATTAACAAATTGCATGCTAACATGCAACCCTTGGTTATCTCTCAAATCAATGGCATTCTTCATTTTTGCCATCTTAGTAGCATTCACATTATCCATGTTAATTTGTGAAAGGAAGGCAATTGCTAAATCACCGTACTAGTTAAATGAATTTATTGGATCATCATCATCATCATCATTGTCCCCTTTTTTGTTGTCTCCACAACTAGCAACATTAGGTAAGGCATTTTATTTATTCTCTTTCTCAAATTCATCCATTATATCCCCTAGCTCATCCAAGGACAAAGGATGACTAGTAGTGCCAATCAATGGTCAAGACAAGCTTGGTAAGACATGTGGTCAATGGAAGGGATGAGATATTACTAGGTGTGTACAAGTTGTAGATGAAATCAAATGGACATACATCTCCAAGGTAAGAGCTAAATAGTGATGCCTATTCATCTATGGCATGAGTTTGACTAGGATATGTTAATGTCAACAATTCAAGGACCTCAGTTTTTACCACACTTGAACCTACATGTGTAGTTGAGACATGCATGTGCAAAATTGGAGCAGCCAATTAATTTGGAAATTGTTGATTCACTTGCCAAATTGATTATACATCAAATTTGTCCTCCAAAATTCACTCCATGTACCCCATTGGATTATGTAAATGTGGGTAGTGATATACCAACTCGAATATGAACTATATTGAGTCGAGCTATAACTTCTCCCTTACGGTCTACTTCAACCTTTCCAAAGTGATATCAAAGTAAAATTATTAGTTTTTCACACACAAATATTGCCCCCTCCTTGTTATAATAAATTTTTCTATTTGCATATATGCATACAAGCTCCTTCCTACTACTCATTATAATTCTTATAGCAACATTTGTATATACACTAAAAAAAAAAATACATAAATCTCCTTTGTGTTCAATATATCTATATTTAATCAATTTTGTTCATTCAATCATTTTTGTTTTAAATGTTTAATTATTTATTTTTTTTAAATCTTATATTTAATAAATAAATAAATAAAAATTATAATAATTTCTACATTTTAAGTTATACGTATATTTACATACTTAATTTACATGAAGCATTGACAACTATAAGAAGTCATTACATTTATCATCATTTTAAAACAAATAAATTGTATTGTTTTTTTAATAATGAAACATACATTAATAAACAAGATATTAGTGGTTATTCACGCTAGTTATAAGTTTTAATTTATATTATATACTAATTTATTTAGTTTGCTGTATTTTTCTGGACAATGTAAACAATTGTTAATATAATAATTTTCATTCATTTAATAATTTTTGTTTTCGACAATGTAAACAATTGCAGCATCTCATCTGTTTTATGGTTTTGAATGTTTTACTTTTTGATAATTTTTATTACACATTTTCATCCAGAATTAGTTGTCCTAAAATTTTATTATTTTTAAGGTATACAAATATATACTAGATTATTTACATATAAATTGAAATATCATTTATTAGTAAATTAAAATATCACAAATAACAGTTTCATAAGATGTATGAAACATAAATTTGTCCTGAAGTTGTTAACATGTATATCTGCTCATCCTAAAGCTAATAACACGTAAAAGGTATTAATAAATTACAATATCATAACTGACTAGTTAAATTAGTCTGAATAATATTTAATAATTAATAATTTCAAACCATAATAAATATATATATATATATATATATAATAGACTAGTTAATGTGTGGCCTACACAATCTTTGTAAGTAATAATAAAATAAGAAAATTTATCAAAATAAAATCTGCTTGATTGGAATAATAAATACATCTGTAAGGACCACAATTACAACTAAAACATACCAAAAAAGAGTAAAAAGAGAAGCTGGTCATGAAAGGGATTGAGAAGAGCTCGCAGCAAATGAAAATGGAAGTTCTCACAAAGTGAAGAGAAGTGAAAGATAATCGGACTAATTTTGAAAGAGGCCAATTAAGAACTTGAAGGAGGGGTAAATTCAGAATTTTAACTATAAATTGGTTTGTTTTTTCAAATCCAGTTTGGGCCAATCAGACATTGTCATTTCATTTAGATAATTTGTTTTTACTTATTAATTGACATTCGGATTTTCTATTGCATAACACATCATACTTGGCACGGTGTGCAAATCGTGACACTCCATATAAGGAGGATTAGGATTTTTTTATTATTTTTTTATTTTTTAAATATCTAATGAATCATATATTACGTAGCACCGTGCTATAGAGTACAAGATATATTCCATTATCAAGTCGCATTATGAGGAGATAAGGTGGGCTAGTGAAAAAGGTTCATAATTTTAACTATAGATTGTTTTTTTTTTTTAAATCCAATTTGGGCTAATCAAACCTTGCCATTTCATTTAGATTGTTTGTACTTACCAAGTGATGTTCGGATTTTTTACTGCACAACACGTCATACTTGACACGTGCAAATCATGACACTCTGTATAGGGAGGATTAGGATTTATTTATTATGTTTTTTATTTTTTAAATATCTAATGAATCATATATTACATGGCACCGTGCTGCAGAGTATAAGATCCATTCCATTATCAAGTGGCACTATGTGGAGATAAGGTGGACTAGTGAAAAGGGTCGCACTAGGGTATCGTAACTCTTTCGTATATTAATTTTTAAAAAAAGTTTCAAATGGTGGAAGGATGTGCTTGGCATTCATTAAGTTAAAACAAAAAACAAAAATTGATTTTAATGCAGAATTCCCAGCTTCGCATTTCAAGAAATAAATAAAATTAAGTTGAACATAGAGCTCATTTTTATAAAAAAATAAAAAAATTGTTTATTGCAACGCATCATCTTTTCCTCCACATTATTATAAAAGGAATTTATAAAATACATTTAGGAAAAAAGTTTTGGCAGCAAGATATATAAGTTGTTCCCTCCCATTCTGGTAACACCCCCCCCACCCCGAAAAAAAGGAAAAGAAAAAACACACACAGGTATGAGATTTATTTTTTCAATTTTGACTTTCTTATATACCAGTTTCTTTTGTTGTATATAACAACAACAACAAAGTCTTTTTCCATTAAGTGAGGTCGGCTACATGGATCAATCGACGCCATAAACCCTTATCGTAAATCATATTTTTAGACAAACTATTTAAATTTAAATCTCTCTTAATAATTTCTCCTATAGTTTTTTTTTTGTCTTCCTCTATCTCTAATTATTGGACTATTCTCCATCTCATCTACTCTCATAACTAGGGCTTCTATAGGTCTCCTCCTAACATGACCAAACCATCTAAGTCTTGATTCTACAATCTTTTCCACTGTAGGTGCGACTTCCACTTTCTCTCTAATGTATTCATTTCTAATCCGATCTAGTCTAGTGTGTCTACTCATCCAACGCAACATTCTCATCTCTGCAACATTGAACTTATTCTCTTGTTGACTTTTTATTGCCCAACACTCAGTTCCATACAACATTGCAGGTCTTATAACTGTACGATAGAATTTATCCTTAAGTTTGAGTGGTACTCTTCTATCACAAATAACACCCGAAGCACTCCTCCACTTCATCCACCCCACTTGAATTCTATGTTTTATGTCTTCTTCTATTTCCCCGTTATGTTGTATGACGGATCCAAGATATTTAAATCGTGTGACTTGTGGAATAATATGTTCTCCAATTTTCACTTCTACACTAGAAGTGGTGTGTCTCTTACTAAACTTACACTCCATATACTCCATTTTACTTCTACTTAAACGAAATCCATGAGTTTCCAAAGCTAATCTCCACCTCTCTAACTTCTCATTCATTTTCACTCTCGATTCCCCAACTAAGACAATATCATCTGCAAATAACATACACCGTGGTACCGCCTCTTGGATATGTTCAGTAAGCACATCCAATACTAAAGTAAATAGATAAGGGCTCAGAGTTTATCCTTGATGTAAACCAATAGTTATCAGGAAATCTTCTGTACGTCCACCTTTTGTTACTACACTAGTTGTAGCCTCACCATACATATCTTGTATTGCTCGAATATAAGCTATACGAACTCCTTTCTTCTCCAAAGCCTTCCATAGAACCTCTCTTGGTACTCTATCATATGCTTTTTCCAAATCGATAAACACCATGTGTAAATCTCTTTGATTTTCTCGATATCGCTCCATTAATCTTCGTAACAAATATATTACTTCCATAGTTGACCTTCTTGGCATAAAACCAAATTGATTCTCCGTAACTTGGGTCTCTTTCCTTAATCGTTGCTCAATTACTCTTTCCCATAATTTCATAGTGTGGCTCATGAGCTTAATTCCTCTATAATTTGCACAATTTTGAATGTCCCCCTTATTCTTATAAATAAGAATTAAAGAACTTTTCCTCCACTCATCTGGTATTCTCTTAGATCTCATAATTTCATTAAATAACTTTGTGAGCCAACTTATACCTTTCACTCCTAAACCCTTACATACCTCAATAGGTATATTATCCGATCCAACTGCTCTGCCACTCTTCATTCTTTTTAATGCTTCTTTTACCTCTGCCTCACAAATCCTACGATAAAAAGTATAATTTTAATCATCTTCTCTAATGTCTAACCTATCCGATTGCAATAAAATCTCATGGCCTTCATTAAAAAGCCTATGAAAACAATTCTTCCACCGTTCTTTGATATCTTGTTCCGTGACCAAGACTTTTCCTTCTTCATCTTTAATGCATTTTTCTTGGTCTACGTCTCTTGTCTTTCTTTCCCTACTTTTAGCTAATTTGTAAATATTTCTTTCTCCAACTTTAGTACCTAAAGATTAGTATAACCCATCGAATGCCCTCATTATCGCTTCGCTCACTGCCTTCTTAGTATCTTTCTTAGCTACTTTATATTTCTCCCAATTTTCATTACTCCTACATAACGACCACTCTTTATAACACTCTCTCTTAACTTTAACCTTATCTTGCACGCTTGCATCCCACCACCAAGATTCTTTATCTCTCGGTCCAAAACCTTTTGATTCACCTAATATTTCCTTTGCCACTTTTCTAATCTCTTTAGCCATTTCATTCCACATATCGTTAGCACTTCCTTGTATTTCCCAAGGTCCTTCCTCCACAATCCGTTTCTGCACATTCTTTTCTTTATCTCCCTTTAGTTGCCACCACTTAGTCCTTAACACCCTATTTTGGCCTTTGCTTTTTACTCTCCTCCTAACTCGTACATCCATAACTAAAACTCTATGTTGAGTAGTTAAACTCTCTCCAGGTATAACTTTGCAATCCATGCAAAGTTTTCTATCCGATTTTCTTATAAGAAAGAAATCGATTTGAGAACATACCCTTCTACTTTTGTACGTGATAAGATGTTCCTCACGCTTTCTAAAACAAATGTTAGCTAATATAAGATCGAACATCAATGAAAAGTCTAGAATAGTTTTACCCTCTGCATTTGCTTCCCCTATGCCATGTCCTCCATGAACACCCTCGTAACTTAAAGATACACTTCCCACATGACCATTTAGATCCCCTCCTAGAAAGATCTTTTCTCCTAAAGGTATTTCCTGAACTAAACATTCTAAATCCTCCCAGAACTTTACTTTGTGATATTCTTCTAATCCTACTTGTGGTGCATAGGCACTAATGACATTAAAAATTTCTTTTTCTACTACTAACTTTAATGCAATAATTCTATCTCCTAACCTTTTTACATCTACTATAGCATTTTTCCAAAACTTATCTACAATTATACCTACTCCATTTCTGGATTTAGCCTTCCCAGCATACCAAAGTTTAAAACCCGAACTGTCTAATTCTTTCGCTTTTTCTCCTACCCATTTAGTTTCTTGTAAACACAAAAAATTAATTTTCTTCCTAATCATGGTATCTACTATTTTCATTGACTTACCCGTAAGTGTACCTATATTCCAAGTCCCAAAACGAATCCTACTCTCATGAACTAACTTCTTTACCCACATTCGTTCACTAAAATGTGGAAGCCCTTGCTTATTTTTCACTACACTCAGGCGACGATGTAGCGGCTCTTGCTCATTTGTCACTGTACTTGAGCTATACAGCACATTACTTACGGGCAACGTCCTAGCATTACGTTTAATATATCGATTGTCCATGTCATAAAGATTCGACAAAGTTTTACGTTGGCTGTCGATTGTCTAACACAACCCTCCTATTTTTTCCGGGCTTGAGACCAGCTATGAAAAATAATTTGCATCAAAGCTCGTCATAGGCAAAATTTTCTTTTGTTGTATATGTGTGAACTTATTTTTTTAAAAAAAACTATTGCTTGAACAACTCACTAAAACAATCTTAGATCACCTCCTCCTAATGTTGGGCCAGTATTACAATATATATATATATATATATATATAATTGCATAGATTTTCATTAATTTCGAGTAAATATCCAAAAACATGTCTCTTTCAATAAGAGATAATTAAGATAAGTTATGCAAGAGACCAAACGTGACTGATAGTATTTATTATAAGGGTTTACTGCTCAATGGTTTGTTCCATATAGACTAAGTTATGGTTTAAAAGCTTGTGATGATGATCCTCTGGTTTGTTCTGTTAAGAATTTCATTATTTTCATATAAGAATGGATATTTCATAGGGAAATTGAAATTTTAAGACAAGATTAATAATTTTGTCCTATTATTAATGAAAAGTAGGAATTTCAATTTTAAATATACATGAAATTAGAAATGAAGTACAGAAATTGAGAACTTTTAGGATTCTGTCTAATTTTTAACCAAAAAACTAGCACAAATGTTAAATTGTAACAATATAAACCATAAGAAACATGGCTGTATGCTTGAAAACAAGGGGGTCCAGTATAAATGAAGCCAAACTATCATTATAAATGTAATCAATTATATTTTTACCATTACAAATATCATTAAAAAAGGTCTAATTCTATTTCTCAATTCACAATGAAGTGTTCATAGTCGGCAAAATCAAAGTGTAGAACAAAGAAAGCATGTTATGACTCAAGATTCGGTCCCTAAATATCGTTATAAGGTTATCAACTGAGTTTATGAAAATATATGAGAAATCATAAACATAATAAAAAGATATCATAAAATCAAATGCATTCTCTTGCTTAGGTGATTAATGAACTCAACCCAACCTTCAACAAGAGTCATAAAATAGCCTAAATTTATAATTATACAGAATATACGTTAGAATAATACAAAGGAAAAGCATCAAGGCAATAGTTTAAGATCAATTCCCCTATCTGCTACAGCCTTGATTTGAAAAGATTGATACAAGAAAGAGAAGAAAGAAATACACCTCAAAATTAAGGAACTGTCACCTAAGCAGTTCAGGCAGGATAATAAGGTAAGCAGGAGAATTTATCAATTTCCTTCATTTACATCAAGAAGCAGTGTTCTTATGGAACATCGAGCAGCTGTGTCTACAAATGAAATATCAAAACTCTAGAATAATTTCAGACATTGGATTGCTACCAAATGCCAGAATTGTTCTAGATGGTTTGTAGATCTGTCTGGTGATACTCAAGGTTGCGGAGAACAATTCTGGCAAATATTTTTGCTTCAAGTGGGGCAGTTGCAGAGGCAGCCGCCCCACGAAGAACTCTTGCTGCACATGCATTGTGCATGAGGCTAGCATGGTGCATAGCATGTCGTCCACCAGGAATTGTAAACTGCATTTGAATGATTAACACAAGAAATAAAATGTTCATTTGAATGTAAGCATAAATACTGGCATAAATTCAGGCATAACACTGACATAGATAATGCGACACAATAAAGTTTGTAAGATTCCATATGTAAAAGAGTCTCATGGTGTCTGATACGAGTGTTTGATCAGTTGATACAGGCATGACCTTTTTCTTTTTTCTTTTTTTCGGGTTGGGGGGGGGGGTGTTTGTGCTTTATAGGTCAGAATACAAAATACCAAGAAAAAATATTCAAGATAATGATTCGAGGTAAGCCAAAGATGCAATATAGAAAACCTAAGGGTAGTACAGTCACCTGTAGAAGAGCAAATGCAGCACAAGCTTTTAGTATGGATGACGGATTTCGTAGCATAGCAACAAATCTTCCAATTTCAGAACCACTAAGAAACAATCAAAATAAAATAGCTCACTAACAACTCCTAATAATAATAATAAAGTTTCATAGAAACATGCACTTACTGATAGCTGGTGCTATTTTTACAGTAAACATACATAACTTAAGAGTTGGAGTTATTCAATTTTAATTTTGGAATTAAAAAATAATTAAAAAAAAAGACTCCTTCAAAGCTTAACAGGAGCATGAATCACACAGGAAAGAGACTTCCCAGTCAAATATTATAACTGGGGGAAGAAACCAATCCTAACGAGAGATAGGCATACTTTTTGAATCATCACTATTATTTCTAACAATGATATCTACTCTACTATAGAGCGGACTGAGAATAAGACAACTGATCAAAATTGTCCATTGACTTTGATTCAGCAGAGGAATGGAAGGAAAAAGAACTGTGTCAGAATTGTATGCAATGAGAAATGATATTTTATGATGCCAAAACCAAGATGAACACCAGAGGAGCAGCTCCCTGATAGTGACTCCCATATTGGCAAAATATATGACAATATAAAGTTTAAGGTATTATGGTATAAGTGTAATGAAAAAGAGGCATTTTTTCTGGCAACTAAGAGAGAGAGAGAGAAACCTGCATCTAAGATGTCCTGCTTCTTGAATTCGAGCACCTTCAGAAACTTGAGCCAATGCTGCAGGAGCTGATGATGCAGCAGCAGCTGCAAATGCTTGCGGATCAGAAAACATAAGGATGAAAGCTTCAATGTGTTTCAAAGCCATCCTTCTAGCTCCATCCAAGCTCACACTCTTAGATATGCTTTCTGATGGGGTTCCTACCAAAGCAAATTCATCCATTCTGCACAACACATCATAAGGTTCAATAATTGAACCATAAAATAAACCTTGAAAACTTTTATATACTGTCAATTGTTCAAACAGTGTATTACATCACAACAAAGACTTGTAATGGGAGAAAAAGAGCAGTTGCTGATTAGAAACTTATTCATCAGATTAGTGTAAGTAAATGGCTCTAAATCCATTAGGAGAAAAGGGTTGAGACTTCTGAAGGATAACCATCTACCATAACCAAGAGGTACTCATCGGGCCAAAAAAGAAAAAAGAAAGAAAGAAAGAAAAAAGACCATAAGGTACTCTTAAGCCTGCCTTATAATTCAAGGTTTCTACAGCCAGCTTAAAATCCGTCAGTCATACCATCAACAGAAATAGCATAGCTGACTTGGTCATCCATATACTGCCATTTCATCTAAAATGGATGAAAGCTTTCTTAAAATGGTGGACAACAGAGTTATATTGTTTATGTTTTTTTTCCAAAAGACATACCCATCATTAAAAACAATTGAAGCTCTTACTAATCAATCTTCAATTTCAGAGAATAGAGAGCATATTGCAAGATTCAAAAGTACATAAAAATAAGCTTGGTTTTTCAAAACTATGAACCTCCAGTAAATCATATGAAGCACCTAAGGTCTTGTATACTTTTGTTTACGTAAAATGTAAAAGATTCAGGGAACTCCACATCAATTCAAACTTTGTCACTATTCTGCAATGAGGACCTCACACATCAACCCTTGTTATTCCCATATATAATTACTTCATGGGAAAAAAAACTGAAAAGGAACAAATTAAATGGACCAAAAAAAATCATTAAAGTGACGTTTCTCATACAATGAAAATTCCCAATAACTACAAGTTCTATAATTATTTTGCAGTCAAACCCATCAGGCCATAAACTTTAACCCTAAAAGGTCTCTCATTAAAACTTTAATAGAGGACAACAATCACATGTACTAGAAAGATTACAAGCATTCTCAAAAATAAATAAGACAAAGAAGGTAATAAAGCCAGGATATGAGTTTTAATCAGATTAGTTACCTCCCATCAAACATGTAAGCCAATGCCAATGCAGCCATGAATCGTGCCATCTTTGATAATGATGAAGAACAGAGATCAACAAGTGCAGAGACTCCTCCTTCCTCTACAATACGTAGAGCATTACCAGGGTTAAAAGCAAGATTCCATAGTGCTCCTGCGGCAGTTTCATGGACATCCTGAAAGTAGAAAGTAGGCTGGGATCATGTCACAAATTCACTTATATAAAGAAAGAAAGATGTTAAAAGGATATAAATTGAAAATTATATAATTTATTCATGAAAGATGAGACATTCCTTTTTATAATGGGGCACAACTCATGTATACTAAGGGGCTAAAATATGAAGACTAGAAACAAAGCAAGATCCACCACAACTCAAAAGATAAATCCTACCCCAAGAAATGGGTAGCTCACTGGTTGGTTATAAAACATCATAGTAAATAATTAGGCATTCCTCATAATGCATTAAAAATAAAGCAAGGAGATTGGGGCCTGTAGCCTATTGGTTACTGGATGTGCCGTAAGACACTAAATTCTGTAGGTCTTGTCTTCAATTCTTCCCAGATTTGCCACATCACTTTCCCCTTTCCCTCATGGAGACATTCCTCCTCCTCCCTACCACCCCCTCCTCCCCAGGTTCATAAATTCCAATTAGGGGAAAAGAAAAAAAGGGAAAAAAAGGTGCAAAGGGCTGTAACAAAAGTACCCATGATCAGTGATGAGCAAGATGCCCATATGCTATTGGTACACGTGAAATTTACCTGCTTGGATTTGGGCATGGGAATTTTTATGGGTATTTTAAAGGATAGGATAATATGATACCCATGACATGAAATCCATAGTATATTTATTTATTTATATTCATATATACATTTATATATATTAATCAATAAAATATTTTATAAAAAAAAACCATCTAAATAGCATTATATGGATTTTGAATTATATTAGTAGTTGTTTGAGTCATTTTATTCTTTGATATGATTTTTTATGAAAAGATTTTATATAAATGCATATTAACTTGAGAAAAACTTGTTCATTATAAAAATTTTCTGGGTAAATATGTTTAGGTCTGGACATTCAATGGGGATGGAGAATTTTTTACTTGCTAAATATGGGTCCAGGGATGAGGACTACAGTGCTCTACCCATAATCATCCCCTAGATGAAACAAGAAAAAAGAGACAGCTAGGAAAAGGAAACTAAGCGTTCAAGCTCTTAAATATGTTTAGGTCTGGAAATTCAATGGGGATGGAGAATTTTTTACTTGCTAAATATGGGTCCAGGGATGAGGACTATAGTACTCTACCCATAATCATCCCCTAGATGAAACAAGAAAAAAGAGACAGCTAGGAAAAGGAAACTGAGTGTTCAAGCTCTTAAATCCAACAAAAGTTTACACCATATATTGAGAATACTGTATAGCAAAACAAAAGAAATTAGAAGCTTGCAGATAAAGACAGAACTAAGTTCTGATCATAATTAAATAATCAGGAGCCAATCCAGCTTTGCCATTAAACTTAGATAACCCTGTTCATAATTTTATCAATCTGATTACCCAAGGCAAGGACTAGCAATGAACCGAGCTCACTTGTGAGTTGCTTGCAACTCTTGACTCATTAACTGGCTTGATGAGCTGATTTGATGAACCAAATGAGCAGAAGCAAGCTGAAAACAGAATCTTCTAATACAAAAGTTGAACTCAATTCATGACAAACTGGGAGTATGAATCAAATGAGCAGTTACTTCTCTCTCCATGCATACCCGGACAAAGTTAAAGAGAACTGTCTCAATGCTAATAAATAAATCAGTGGCAGGAGCACAAGACAGAAGGAACCTCACTTTATAGACTATGTTTATGTCCTTCTCAATTCATGAATAATGACATAATATTTCTTATGATCCTATATAAATAGGCACATACATGACAATCGAAAAGGAATATTTCAAATTTGTATAAGTGGCATATGACTTATAGTAAAAATTCTCAATACCAACTTCTGGGTGCAAACTTGAGAATGCACAATTAACATCATAAAGATATCAACATACAACAAATTGTCCTAGAAGCCAGAATGCCATCAGACATGTTAAAATAAATCACAAATTATCCCCAACTTTCTCAAAGATAACCCAAATTCTTTATGATGCCCATGTTAGAAATAAACTTGTTTTTGGCCCAATGTCTCGTAGGCTATAATCCATATTCAAGCCCATTGTCACTTAAGTCTGTGATCAAGAATTATTGTATTAAATATAGGTGTTAGTTGGAAAATGCATCAAATGAACGTAGTAGGTGGTAGTTGGGAGATGTATTAAATGATAGGCTAGAACCTTCCCATGAGTCCTATAAATAGGGGTTGGTTCTCCCATTGTTAAATCAAGCCAAAAAGAGTGGAGATTTAATAGAAAGTTTCCTTTCCTCTCCACTAATCTTTCTCCACTCCACTCTCCAAAATTTCTCTACTAATATTCTAACAACCTACCATTGCTCCAACATAGTAATATCATAGCCTAACCATCTTAGTCATAAAGAAAGATGGCAAATAGCATGTTTCCTTTCCAATTCCCTTGCCTTACCAAAGACAATTAACGAAGTAGGTCTATTCCTCTGAAATCTCAACTAGGCTCTCATCATGTATGGGAGATGATAGAGAAAGGTTATGAGGAACCTTAAGTCCTATCCAAAGGGAGGCTTTGCATAAGGCAAGAAGAAAGGATCAACAAGCTCTTACTCTCATTCAACAATGTTCGGATGATGTTGTGTTTGAGAAGGTTGCAAATGCACCCACTTCCAAAGAAGCATAGGACATTCTTCAAAATGTTTACAAGGGCATTGATAAAGTAAATAATGTTCTCTACAAACTCTTCAAGGGGAGTTTGGATCTCTTCATATGAAAGAGTCTGAATCGATTTCAGAATATTTCACTTTTGCGTTGGCTATTGTTAATGAAATGAAAAGAAATGAAGAAGCCTTGAATGATGCACAAGTAATAGAAAAAATACTTCAATCTTTAACTCCAAGCTTTGGGTATATCATTGTTGCAATTGAAGAGTCAAAAGATATACACTCCATGATTGTTAATCAACCCATGGAGTCATCACAAGCCCGTGAAGAAAGGCTAAGAAAGAAGGTGGTGGAAGAGCCATTAGAACAAGTTCTCTACTCAAAGGTCACTCTCAAAGGGGAAAGATTATGGTGGAGAATGCAAATGGCGATGATTTGGTCGTGGTTATGCACATGGTCAAGGCTAAGCAAGAGGTGGTAGAGGCTGTTATAATACTCATGATGAAAGTAATCAAAGTTTTCAAAGGGAACATGGGAAACGGAGCAAAAATCAAAGATATGAAAAATCTCAAATCAAATGCTACAATTATCACAAATTTGGCCATTATTCTTCTGATTGAAGAAATGCTAACTGTGTGAAAGAGAAAGCTAATATTGTAGAAGTAAAGAAAGATGTCGAGCTCACTTTGTTGATGACTAATCACAAAGAAGAATTGTGGATCAAAGAAGAGCATATGGCGTCTTGACATTGGCAAAAGCAATCATGAGTGGTGACAGAAGTATGTTCATAGAGTGGGAGCAAACTAATAGAAATGCCACCTTTTGGGGATGAGTCTATGTGGAAATCTGATTTTAATTGTATAGTTTCCAGAAATAGTTTTTTGGGGGATTTTATTTGATTTGTTTGTATATCCCTTTATTTTCGGCCTATCCCTTCTTCTTCGGCTTCTCTTTGATTACGCCGAGCTTGTATATGGTGTATATATTCTTCTCGGTTCATTCGAATAAAGATACAGAAGAATTATTCTGCTTACCTTCTACATGGTATCAGAACACGAAGGGGAGAAAGCATCTGATTCTTCTGACTCGTCCGAAACTTCAGAAACAAAGATGGAGTCGAACCCTCGCCTGGAGCATGCTCGTCGTTCTTCTGCAACCATGCTTGAGGAATCCTCCGAAGATGGGTCTTCATCCGCTGCGAATGGATCTTCTTCCTCTCAGCTCGTCGCAGCTGGACTTGAAGGCTCTACCATTCTCCTCATGCCAGAGAAGCTTACTGGCAAAAATTATAGGGAGTGGGCTCAGTCAATCAAACTCGCCCTTGATGGTAGAAGCAAACTCGGATACATCACAGGTGAAATTTGTGCTCCTCCTCCGTCTGATATTACAGCTTTCAGGGTGTGGAATTCCGAAAATGCCCTTGTCTCTTCTTGGCTGGTCAATGCTATGGTTCCAAAAATTAAGAAAAGCTTTATGTTCTTACCCTCTGCCCGTGACATTTGGGAGGCTGTCCTTGAGGCATACGGTGATGGAGAAAATGCCTCACAATTATTTGAGATTAAAACCAAACTTTGGGATCTGAAACAAGAGAATCGAAGCTTGAGTGAGTACTACCTCGAGAAAACATCTCTGTGGCAAGAATTGGATCTGCTAAGCGAAGAAGATTGGAGCTCCCCTGTGGACGCTGCAAAGTACAAGAAGAAGGTGGAAAAAGAACGTTTATTTGAACTACTTGCAGGTCTTAACCCCATCTTTGATGATGCTAGAGCCCGAATCTTAAGCCTAGACCCCTTACCTTCTGTTCGGGAGGCATTTGCCATACTTAGAAGGGAAGACTCAAGGCGTAAAGTTATGATGAAAGATGACTCTATTGTGCGTCCTACCGTAGCTGAAGCTTCTGCTCTTGCTGTGCGCTCTCATGATCAGAAAAACAACAAGGGTCGTCCTTTCTGTGAACACTGCAAAAAGCCTGGCCATATTAAGGACACTTGTTGGGATTTACATGGTAAACCTCCAGATTGGAAACCAAGAAAGGGTAGAGGCTGTGGTTATACAACTGAAATTATTAAAAGTGAAGAACCTAGCATTTCTTCACAAGATGATCAATTGAGCAAGATCATGGAGATGCTAGCTGCTTTACAAACTAATCAACAAGTCCAACAAGGTAATTTCTTTCAGGCACTTACTGCCATTAACGATAAGTGCTCTGGAGACTGCTGGATTGTAGACTCAGGTGCCTCTGATCATATGACTGACAAAAGTGATTTATTTATGAACTATGTCCCTTCTACAAAACGGCTAACTGTTAAAATTGCCGATGATTCTAATTGTGTTGTTGCTGGGATTGGAAGTATAAGGTTATTTGCCTCTTTAACAATTCATCATGTTCTTCACGTTCCCAATCTAAAGTGCAGTTTACTATCTGTAAGTCAATTGGCAAGAAAAGAGAGATGTCATGCTAACTTCTTTTCCACATATTGTCTCTTTCAGGATCTGTTGACAGGGACGACGATTGGCAGTACTAGGGAGTTCGATGGGCTTTACTACTTGGATGACTGTGGAGTTAAAAGTCTTGAACTTGTAATAAAGTGTCTCTCCCTAGGTCCAGTGAATTGGAATTATGGCACAAACGGTTAGGCCATCCAAATTTTCAATATATGTCTCATATGTTTCCTTCAATTTGCTCAAATAAAAATGGTTCTGAATTTTATTATGACTCATGTGAACTTGCCAAGCATAGTAGAACATCTTTTCCTCGCCTTAAATATCATGAATCTCAACCTTTTACTACAATTCATAGTGATTTGTGGGGTCCATCCCGAACTGCAAACCGAACCCACTCTAAATGGTTTATTTTATTTGTTGACGATCACACTCGTGTAAGTTGGGTTTTCTTACTCAAAGACAAAACTGACGTTTATCAAACAGTCATTGATTTCTATCACCTGATTCAAACCCAATTTCACACAAATATTCAAATCCTTCACACTGATAATGGCACTAAGTATTTCAATAAACATTTAACTACTTTCCTACAAGATCATGGCATCATGCATAAAAGTACCTGTCCATACAGCCCCCAACAGAATGGAATTGCAGAGAGAAAAAACAGACATATCCTTGAAACTGCTAGAGCTCTCTTGTTTAGCAGCAATGTGCCCAAATATCACTGGGATGATGCTATTCTTATTGCCACTTACCTCATAAATCGTATGCCTAGCAAAACCCTATCTTATAAGACCCCTTTGCAGGTTCTCCACACCACTTACAACCTGCCTTATCTTGAGAACAATCTACCTCTGAGAGTCTTTGGTTGCACCACCTACACTCATCTCCACCACACCAACAAACTTGACCCAAAATCTGTCTATTGTATCTTCCTTGGTTATTCAGCCTCACAAAAAGGGTACAAATGCTTTGATCCCAATACAAAACGCTTCTTTGTCTCTTGTGACGTCACCTTTCATGAAGAGGAACCCTACTATCCTGTGTCTTCAATTCAGGGGGAGAGTTGGAGTGAATTTCAGACCACCCAAGACATACCTGAACCTAAAACTCAACCTGAACCTGACCTGATCCCTATAAACTGTGTTCTCCATGAATTAGAAGGGGAGGATGTGCCAAATGAAGAGGAAAAATCTAACCCAGGGGGAGACACCACCAAAAAAATTGTTAAGTTCTATACTCAAAAACACAAGACAGGTAATGCGCCCGAGGCTCCTAGCACTCACCAAGGGTCAGAACCAGAAGCAGGTCCGATGGAGGAACAAGGTATCAATATGAGTGATGACCAGGTGATTGTAGATAACTGTGAAGCAACTGAAGATCTGGATCTTCCCATTGCAATTAGGAAGAAGCCTAGAGCATGTACACGACATCCCATAGAGAGGTTTGTCTCATGTCATGCCCTTTCCTCCAAGTATCATGCGTTTATTACTCATCTAGATAATGTCAAGGTACCCAATGACATTGATGAGGCCATGGCCATACCTGAGTGGAGACAAGCAGTCTTGGAGGAAATGGAAGCTCTGAAAAGGAATAGGACTTGGATAGTTATTGATCTCCCAAAAGGAAAAAAGCCTGTTGGTTGCAAGTGGGTGTTTACCCAAAAATATCATGCAGATGGGAAGCCTTGATAAATACAAGGCTAGACTTGTGGCAAAAGGATTCTCACAGATCTATGGGATAGACTATACAGAGACGTTTGCACCTGTAGCAAAACTCAACACAGTTAGAGTCCTGTTGTCTCTTGCTGCAAATCTGGATTGGCCACTACATCAACTAGACGTCAAGAATGCATTTCTAAATGGAGAACTCAAGGAAGAGGTGTATATGAAAATGCCTCCAGGGTTCCCCGGAAAAAAATCAAACCAAGTGTGTAAATTGAAGAAGTCCTTATATGGCCTAAAGCAGTCTCCTCGAACTTGGTTTGAAAGGTTTACTTGCATTCTCAAGGGGCAAGGTTACACTCAAGGACAGAGTGACCATACTCTGTTCTTCAAACACCAACATGGTAAGATAACTGTTCTAACAGTCTATGTTGATAATATTGTACTCACCGGAGATGATACAGCAGAAATTGAAATTATTAAGGCTGCATTGGCAAGGGAATTTCAGATAAAAGATCTTGGAGAGATGAAGTACTTCCTTGGGATGGAAGTGGCCCGATCAAAGAAGGGAATCTATGCTTCTCAAAGGAAGTATATCCTAGATCTCCTAAAAGAAACTGGCATGTTGGGGTGTAGACCCAGTGATACTCCTATTCGAGTAGATAAGATCTATGATGAGGAAGATCTTGGCCAGAGAGTTGATATGGGAAGATACCAACACATGGTGAGAAAATTAATATATCTCTCCCACACTCGACCAGATATTGCTTTTGCGGTTAGTATGGTAAGTCAACATTCACAAGACCCAAGGCAGAAGCATATGAATGAAGTGTACAAGATCCTCCGGTATTTAAAGGATTCACTTGGACGTGGACTCTTATTTAAGAAAATTGACAAAAGATATGTAGAAATGTTTACAGATGCAGATTGGGCAGGTGACCAGGATGATAGAAAGTCTACATCTGGGTATTGCACGTTTGTGTGGGGTAATCTTGTCACTTGGAGAAGCAAGAAACAAAGTGTTGTTGCTAGAAGCAGTGCAGAGGCGGAATTTAGAGCAATTGCTCTTGGAATCTGTAAAGGTATTTGGGTTAAACGAGTCTTAGAAGAACTGAAGCAGAGTGTAAACTTACCTGTTAGACTTTTTTCTGATAGCATGGCAGCCATCAACATCTCTCATAACCCAGTCCAACATGATCGAACTAAGCATGTTGAGATTGACAGGCACTTCATAAGGGAGAAGATGGATGATGGTATTATCCGTCTATCCTACATACCATCCAAAGATCAGACAGCTGATATTCTAACAAAAGGATTGGCACGAGACAAGTTTAAATACTTTGTTGGCAAGTTGGACATAATTAACATCTATGACCCAACTTAAGGGGGAGTGTGGAAATCTGATTTTAATTGTATAGTTTCCAGAAATAGTTTTTTGGGGGATTTTATTTGATTTGTTTGTATATCCCTTTATTTTCAGGCTATCCCTTCTTCTTCGGCTTCTCTTTGATTACGCTGAGCTTCTCGGCTTCTCTTTGATTACGATGAGCTTGTATATGGTGTATATATTCTTCTCAGTTCATTCGAATAACGATACAAAAAAATTATTCTCCTTACCTTCTACAATCTAAGATACATATTCAAGGTAAAATCTTAATTCTTCTTGAAGACAAACGCTGTCAATTCATTTCTGATGTGTATTATGTGCGAAATTCGAACAGCAACATTTTGAGTTGAGGGCAATTACTTGAAAAAGCATATGATATACAGATGAAGAATCATAGTCATTATTTAAGAAATCATGAAGGAATTTTAGTAGCCAAAGTGCCAATGGCAAGAAACAAACTATTATTGATTGAAATTCAATATGATAAATGCCAAGTGCTTGAAGGCATGCTTGAAAGACAACTCTTGGCTTTGGCACTTGAGGCATGGCGGCCATCTAAATTTTGATGACTTGAATGTCAACTAGGAGTATTTTCAAAGGATTGCCTCCAATAAACCATCCCCAATCAATTGTGTGAAGGATGTCTTTTTGGAAAGCATATGAGAAAATCCTTTCCAAAGGAGGCAACAACAAGAGCTAATGAGCCTTTGCAAATTATCCATTCTGATTTGTGTGGACCTATAACTCCTAGCTCTTATAGAAAGAATAATTACTTCTTACTCTTTATTGATGATTTCTCAATTAAATCATGGGTATATTTTCTAAAGGAAAAATAGAAGCATTTGAAGTATTCAAGAAATTCAAAGCTCTCGTTGAGGGGACGAAAAAATAAATGGCTATAACATTAAGGCTTTAAGTATCGATAGAGCAGGCAAATTCACATCAAAAGAATTCAATGAGTTTTGCGATACAAATGGGATTCATCGTCCTTTTTACAATGCCTCAGTCACCACAACAAAATGGTATTGTCAAAAGAAAAAATAGAACTATACTTGAAATGGCTCATAGCATGCTAAAAAGCAATATGTCTAAAGAATTTTAAGCTAAAGCAGTTGATTATACCATTTATATTTCTAATCTTTGCTCCATCAAAAGTCTTGATAGCAAAACTCCACAAGACGCATGGAGTGGGAGAAAGCCAAACATCTCACATTTATGAGTATTTGGAAGCATTGCTTATACTCAATTACCTTATCAAAGGCATTCCAAGCTCGATGACAAAAATGAGAAGTAGGTGTTCATTGGTAATGAAAAGTGACCAAAAGACTACAAGCTTTACAATCCAATCACAAAGAAGATTGTCATAGTAAAGATGTCGAGCCCAATGAAGAAGAAATGAGGAGTTGGATTGAGAAGCAGAATAAATATTAGGATTCCATTCTACTTTTTCAAGATGAAGAAGGGCAATCAAGAGATGAAGCTCAAGAGCCCATAAGCCCATCTTTGTCACCACCATCTCCATCTCCATCTCCATCTCCATCACCATCTAATCAAGACTCGTCTACAAGCTCAAGTGAAAGAACTCCACATATGAGAAGCCTCAAACAAATTTGAGGTAATAGAGAATTTGAATGCACTCGCTCTTTCTTGTCCATTTGTTGGTTGCGAACCTACAAGGTATGAAGATGCGATCCAAAGCAAGTAAAAAGAAGCCATGGATGAAGAAATCAAAGCCATGGATGAAGAAATCAAAGCCATTATAAAGAACAATACTTGGGAGTTAGCCACACTTCTACAAGGTCAAAAGGCACTTGGAGTCAAATGAGTTTACAAAGAAAAAAGAATGCTAAAGGAAAAGTGAAGAGATATAAAGCAAGACTGTTAACAAGAGACTACAATCAATAGTATGGAATAGATTGTGATGAAGAGTTTGCTTAGGTGGCTCAATTAGAAACAATAACACTAATAATTTCTTTGGCTACTCAACCAAAACAGAAAATTTATTAAATGGATGTTAAATAAACCTTTTAGAATAGCTTGTTAGAAGAAGTTTATGTTGAAAAACCTATGGGTTATGTTGTAAAAGGCCAAGAAGATAAAGTTTTAAGATTAAAGAAAGTCTCATATGGCTTGAAACAAGCATCATAGGCATGGAATAGTAGAATTGATAAATATTTTCAAGAAAACAGCTTCTTGTATAGCCCACTGAACATGTTCTATATGTGAAGGTGAATGGAAATAAAGATATGTTGCTTAATTGCCTGTATGTGGATGATCTCATTTTTATTGGAAATAATCCAAGCGTGTTTGAAAATTTCGAGAAAGCAATGACACCAGAATTTGAAATGACCGACATTGGCCTTATGTCCTACTACCTTGGTAGAAGAAGGCATATTTGTATCACAAGAAGGCTATGCTTGAGAAGTTTTTAAGAAGTCTAGAATGGAGAATTGCAAGCCAATTAACACTCCAAGGGAATGTGGATCAAAATTATCACAGTTTGAAGAAGGAGAACAAGTGGATGCTACTCAATTAAAGAGCTCGGTCAGAAGTTTAAGGTACTTAACAAGCACAAGGCTAGACATTCATTTAGTGTTGAACTTGTAAGTTGCTATATGGAGGCACCAACAATGACACACTTGAACACAGCAAAGAGAATTCTTCGATACATCAAGGGGACCATTAATTTTGGTCTACTTTATTCTTCTTCGAATAACTTTAAGCTTGATTATAGTGATGTGAGTACGCCGATGACTTGGATGATTGCAAAATCACAATTGGATTCCTATTCTACATGGGAGAGAGAATATTCACTTGGAGCTCCAAGAAGCAATCTATTGTCACTCTTTCTACTTAAGAAGCCGAATCTGTTGCTGCAAATTCATGTATTTACTATGCCATTTGGCTTCAAAATTTATTGAAGGAACTAGATATGCCTCAAGAAGAAGCAATTGAGAACTATGTTGATAACAAGTTCGCTCTGCTGCTTGCAACGAATCCGGTATTCCATGATCAAAGTAAGCACATTGATACATAGTATCACTATATTAGAGAATGCATTACGGCTATGTTTGGTTCAATAGAGGGGAGGGGAAGAGATTTAATGAGTTGCTGTTTGGTTGGAAGAGAGGGGAGGGGAGGGGTGGTTATTGTTTGGTTCAGAAGGAGAGGGGAGGGAAGGTAATTATACTTGGACAAATTTGCCCTTATGAGTTGTTTGGTTGGAAGGGAGGGGAAGGGAAGGGAGGGGAGGGGAGGTTATTTAAATTACTATGTTGAATATAATATTTAAGATATCTATGTTTATAAATTACTAATAAGTTTTTTGTTAAAAAAATAAAAATAATAGTTATAAAAATTAACAAAATTTAAAAAGTGATAGTAAATCCATGTTTATAATTTTTTAATGATATCTTTATAAAATATTTGAAAGTATTTACTGTCCAAAAATAAATATAATATAAAAATAAGTATAATATAAAAAAAAGAGGAAAAAAATTTAAAAATTATGCATTTTTTGTTGTGGTGCTTCTGTACAAGGTTCTCTTTTGAATGAGGAGAGATGGATGTAAAGTGGTGCATGTTAGAGAGCCAAATTTGGATTATTTTAATTTATTAAAAAAAAATTTTAAATAAATTTTGACCATCTAAATTATTTAAAAAACAAACTACATTTAAAGAAATAAATAAATTTTTTAGATAATCTAAATAATCAAAATTTATTTAATATAACTTATATTTTCATAAATTAAGACAATCTTAACTCATCTAGAACATTATCATTTTTTTTTTGTGAATTTTAATTTAAAGAATCTTCACTAATCTTCACCCTTGGCTATTGTAGTTTTTGTTTGTTGCTTTCCTTTGATGAACAAATAGGCGAACGTGATCTGGAGCACTAGACGCGAGCTGGAGTATGGACGCCAGACGGGATCTGGAGGCTGGAGCACCGAACGGGAGAGAGGCTGACGGAACTCGAAGAAAGTGACAAGAGGGAGAGAGCGTCGGGAGAGAGGCCGACGGAGCTCCAAGACACAGGAGAAGAGAGTGTTGAGAGGGACAGAGCTTCGGGAGAGGCAGGGATAAAGTGAGATAACATAAGGCAGCGTTTGGACGAAGGGCACATCTGGAATATTAAAATTACTAAGGGCACCAGAGTCATTCAATAATTAAAAATTTTTGCTCCCCTCCAAAACACCCCAATTTGGAGGGGAGGGAGGGGAGGGGAAGGGAGGCTCCCCTCCAATTTTTGCAACCAAACATGTTATTTCCCCTCCCCTCCCCTCCAAAAACTTTGAACCAAGCATAGCCTACATGAAAGGAAATTCAAGTATACAAACTCACAAGATCAAGTTGCTGAAATTCTCACCAAGCCACTCAAACAAAGAGATTTTGAAAGATTAAGAAGCATGTTTTGGAGTCACAAAAATCAAGTTTAAGAGGAGATGATAGAAATAAACTTGATTTTAGAGCAATGTCTTAAAAGGCCATGATCCATGTCAGGCCTATTGTCACTTACGTCCATCATCAAGAACTATCCTATTAAATGTAGTAGGTGTTGATTGCAAAATACATCAAATAAAAGTAGTAGGTGGTAGTTGGGAGATGTATTAAATGATAGGCTAGAACTTTCCCATGAGATATATAAATAGGGGTTGGTTCTCCCATTGTTGAATCAAGCCAAAAAGAGTAAAAACTTAATACAAAGTTTCCTTTCCAATGCTCCAACAGCCCAATTTTAGCAAATAAACAGGTTTCAATTTAAAACATAAGATATTAAACTTCGACAATATCTAGAGTATGGCTTGGATACACAACTTAGACAACATAAATTATATCCATTAGCAGAACTTTTTAGTTTCCATCAATAAACCATCTAGAATTTGTATCTGAAGTTTTTTTAAATAGTTTTTATCAAATGCCTACAGAGAATTGTTTTTTAATTCCAAATTTGTCAGAGTCTGCTGTGATCTGATGCGGGCAGGAAATATACACTCAAGAGTATGCAACCAAAATCATCAGTTATATCTTTCTTTCAATCAATTAAATTCAAATTTTTGGAATCTTTGGTGAGAATTCTCTTTGTCTGTGGGATTCGGAGCAGTTTCTCCACATACGGTTCAAGGTTTGAACCATACAAAGGAAGTTAAAACTGTGGCAATGTGTGGTTTATGCAGTGATTTGGATTACTTGGCTGGAGCAAAATGCTCATATTTCAGAAGTGTTTCCCTGTCTTTAGATGCCCTATGGTAAAGAATTTTGTCTAGAGCTTCTTTATGGTGTTCAACTCAAGGGTTATTTTAAAGAGTGTCTCTTTTGGATGTGCAAAGAGACCGGCAAATTTGCTCCATGTTTAAGTTTCTTCTTTTCTTTTATTTATTTATTTATTTATTCTATTTCTTGTTCTGTTCCATGTTATTCTTAAGAGGATATCCAATCCTCCTAATCTGTATCATTCTACTTTTTTAATATAATTTTTCTTTCATCTAAAAATATTTAATCAGATTCAAGTGGGAACAGGTACAAATGCGCAATATATTCATGAGAATATCCAAAACTATGACAAAATATATAAATTCGTAATATAAATTATAACAATCAGTCATTTTCTAAAAACAATATGAAGACATCATTACAACAGCCTAGCACCACATATAAGTTATCTTTGTTCAACATAGTGCTGGAGCTAGTCCCACAATAAATGTAGTCTGTATGTGCATCCAATCAGTATCTTAAAATGAGATAAAGCTTTAGCAGTATAATTTAATACCATTGTGTATTAATGCAACCAAGAAGGAGAAATGACCAGAACGTAAATATATAATTAAAAACAAGTACTCCCAAGCAACTCAGAAAACTGCTGATAATAATGAATCACTCCTGAATAAGCAAATCCATACCACAAAACAGGAAACTACTTTGGCATTATAATGAAGTTGCACAGCATAGATAAGTATATTCCTAGAAATTAGCCAACAAGAAAATAAATTACCTCTGCCTCAGACCGTGCCAGCGCAATCAAAGGTGCGACACCTCCTTCTCGTCCAATAGCAATGCTAAGAAAATGACCGAGATTAATAAACATATGAAAGAATAAAGAGTAAAAAGTAAAATTAAATTATGGAAACAGTCTCATATGTGATCAAATTCAAACCATATACTAGTCACAGAATAAGACCAAAGTCAAGAACCCATTGCGTAGAGGCTACATCAGACAAGAATTTATGCATCTTATTAGGAAAATTAGGTATTAAGACTTGAAAAGGTCATCTAGTTTTATTTTTTTATTTTTCCTTTTCGGGCAAAGACTATTTATAATGCCTTGAACTTCTTATTTTCTATTGATATTTCACTTTATTAAATCTACCTTTTTCAAAGGAATCCTTTATTGGATCACAAAGCATATTAACAAACTAGAAGTCAATGGAATATTGTCAAACAAATCTGTTCCATTTCCAAGCTTGACTTTTGTTCCCGCATAATGGGTTCTTTCCTTTTAGTCTAAACAGTTTCAAATACCACAATTTTTTATTTGAAAAAGAAAAAAAAATGATGAAGATTGGTTAAGACTCATTCCGCCTCAGATAGAGAAAGTAAAATTCTTCAGATGAATGTGTAACCAAGTGATTTTTTCTTACCATTTGAGTCAAAAAAGGATACAAAACAAATACAGCAATGACTTAAAAATCATGAACAAAGCCACCTAGCTAGCTCAAGTGGTTGCATGAGCGGAGGTTTGGGTAAAAAGTCGCAAGTTTAACCCTCCTCTTGTACCAAAAAAAAAAAGAGCAGATGCTTTCACTGTGTGGTTATATGCTGTGTTTCAAGGCAAGCAGCAATCCCATAAGAAAACAAACGCATCCACAATGTATCATTTGCCAAGAACGCATATAAATTGCATTCCAGTATAGCAAATATTAATGGACCTCCTTACAAGTAACTTTTGTTTTATATCACTTTCCCACTAACACAGTTTAGAGAGAAACAAAATTGAAAATGTCAACAGACCCTTGCAGCTTCCAGAGATGTTAGTTAACTACATCTCCTCCCCTAATTTTGCATTTCGTAAAGAGCTAGTTAACTCAGTATCCTAGTTCTCACTAATAGCTTAATTAGATTTCCATTTCAAAATAATAGAAGAGCCAGCTGCAAATGACAAGAGCTATGAATAAGTCTGCAAATGTTCAATCTTTCTAGCATTTGTAAAAGTAATTGCACAGAAGCCCAACACAGGTCCACTGCTCTAAACAACCCAGACAGAACAACACCTTAGGTGAAAGGCGTAAGTTCCACTACAAATCTTCATCAGCACTGTTGTGCCACAGTCTCAAAACCATCAATGTCACTAGGGATTGCAATAAAAAAAAAAACCATAATTTTAACTGCATATCCACTACATTGAGTAGTCAAGAGTATCTGACATCGTTCATGTCCTGCACTAAGATCCTTCATGCAGTAATGTTTGTTCCAAGTGGATAAGCATCCAACTGAATTTATGCTCATGTCACCTTTATATTTTAAGGTTTATAGTATCTCAATGTGATTATCACTTGAGTACAAGAATTAGTAGAAGAAATAGTAGAAAGGGTAGAATGGGTTATCTGCAATACTGCACAGGTGCAGTTGGAGAAAGATATTGACAGAGCTTCCAATGTTGGAAGTTACTTTCAATGCTGGCCCCACACCCTTAGTCTCCCCCCCCCCCCCCCCAACTGCACACTATGCATTTGGATAAATAGAATGGGCGATAGAGATATTGTATATAACATCAATAGCTAATCATAACAGTGGGTTTCTGAAATTTTTACATTGTGGTTCATCTTTGGGATTTCAATTTAAATATGCATGGAGGTAGAATTATAAACATCGGGGAAATGGAAGCAGGTTAGAAAAAGATTCCATGGCCTATTATTATTTTATACAAAAAGAAACTTCTCAAAAAGGAAAAATGAAAAGGACCAAAAATCTTCCAAAACACAGAGGAATATAATAATAATGAGGGTATACATATCACAAATGATGGAAGGGTAATACAATAAAGCCATTTAAAACCCACACAATATACAATAGCACTTCAAAAAGAATGTGATCAGTAATAAAAGTGCAATGCAATCTGCAGTAGCACAGTGGTCTACTACATCAAAGAAGTTAGTGTAATTCTCACCCAAAATAACTTTGCTAAGAATCAAGATTCTCCTGATCAAGACTTTTGGATAAATGAAAACTCTCACACTTACCTATTGGCTTCAGAAACTGACAATCCCCAAAGAGCACCAGCAGCCCTCTCTTGAAGCCCAGGGGAGGCATTAGAACAAGACTGGGCAAGAGCAACCTACATAAACCACAATGTCAAAAGCTTCAACATGTTTAAAACTTTTTAGCCTCCAGAGAAGGTGATTATATATGATTGAATTCATTTATGATACATATAAATATTTCTGAAACAAGAAGGGCAAAATAAACAAAAGCAGGTTTTCAATGCAAAATGTTCCTTAGATATTAAGCAAAAGCAAGTTTTTAGTTGTAAAATGGCCAGAAGACCTTTTTTTTTCTTAATACAATCTACCCATATAACAGAAGCAGGTTTTCAGTACAAAATATTTTTCAGATCAGCTACAAGGGCGCATTTTTTGTGTTTCACAACACATTTGTGATTGACACTTGTGCACAAAAAATGGGTTAACTTCAAAATTTCTTCAACACATACAAAATCAATTTGAATTAAACATTCACTTTGTTTATGCATATAAAACATCCAGGTTACAAAGGGACCAAATCAATCCAAAAGTAATTCTGATGTAAATTATAACAGGTTATATTATGCAAGATCAAGATTCCCTTATATTACCAGTGGAACCTGTGAATTTTTTCTGTTTAAAGGAAACTGGTTATAAATCGTAAAGCCTGGAGGAACTCAAATTTTAGTAAAATTATAGTGAAAAGCATCAGTACACCCTGTTTGGGGTAGATATATCATCTTAGCAAGTTTGGGAGAACACCATGTCATTTTCACCACCTGTTGCCCTTTCTTTCTTTTTTCTTTCTTTTTTGGGGAGGGGGGTAAGGGAGGAGAAAGGAGGGGAAGAAAGTCTAATTCTGTTCAAACATTCACAGTTGAATAAAAAGGTCAAAAAAAAAAAAATCGCCAATGGTTAACAATTGTCTCAGTGGTTGGCGTTTTAACAAATAATATATCCTCAGTAAGGTGACCTAAATTAAAGTCGGATCTTTAAAAAGGGGGGGGAGGGGGGGGAATCATGTGTCTACCATACTCGAATTAAAAAAAAGTAGTAATATGTAATATATTTGCCAAACTTAACATTCCTCAAAATCAGTTTTAATTGGGCATACCAGGAAGTGGAAATATCTTCTAACTACAATGCATGTCAGTTCCTATTTGGCATTAAGTACTTTGGCTTAAACCTATTCATGTATTTAGAATCAAATAAAGATTAGTTTTACCTAGTTAATTTCTGGAGTTTCCAAAGTTACCCCAATTCATACAAATTCCAAATTGTTCTTCAAAATGTTTTGAGTTATAAGACAAACAAAACAATACTTTGTAACTTCATATTGGGAGGTACTTATGTGCAACACATGCAAAGGTGATTAGGAAACAACTTCTGCAAAGCACTTGAGCCACAGATGTTAATTACACTGCTTAACTGGAAGCAGTGCCAAAAGATGTATGAATATACAACACTAAAAATGTCAAATGATAAGGCAAATAGCATACCAAGGCCTGAACTCCACCAGCTGCTGCAATGGCTTCTCTATTTCTGTCATCAAATGACAAATTCCAAAGCGCACCAGCAGCTTCTTGCCTGTAAAATAAGATAAATGTTAAGGTCAAGTCCACAGTGGAATAGATGTATCATCTTGGTGGGTACAATAGCAGATATCAAAGAGGAGGACAATTATAAGATGAAAAAATCACAAACAACAACCGCTAAAAGTGCTAAAAGAACAAAATAAAGCTCAGAATGCAGAACATAAAAAAACGTAGAAGGAGGAACCTTTCTGAGCAAGCAAAATGGACAAATATGCAACCACGTCTACCTTGGTTGAAATAAATCCCTTCATGTTTCCTATGTCTGACAACCTAAAAATGCTAGTTACTTTTGAAAATAGAAACCAAATTTAATAAACAAAGATTGGTTGCTCTCAAGCTGCAAGTCTACTACAGATTGTATCCCAATTAATCCATAGCAGATTGTATTTCAAAACCCACTAAATGCAGGCAACAAGACTGAATAGGCTACACATTAGCAACCTAACAATGTCAAAGAAAATTATCCACTGACTCTCAAACCAGTTCCCTCATTGGCCTATTGCAAAACAATAAACTTTCATTTTCCCATGTTTCAGCCATTTTAGAAGAAAATTTTGGCAAATAGTTAGGAGCATTTTTGTAGACAGAACCAAAATCACAATTGTCATTTTTATCTATTTGCATTTCTTAATCAATTATAAATAATATATGAAGTGTTCAACCACATGTTCAGCTTCAAACATATAACATTACACCAGCACTTATCATCAAATTATGGAGGTGTTTGATATACCATTATCTTGACCCAAACATCTTAGATGTCAATCAACAACCAAGATATTTTCTAAGATGATTAATATCAAACATTACTGAAACATTTCAATCAACACAATAGCCCTGAGGCTTCAAATAATGATTTATTGAAAGTAAAACTGGAAAAAAAAAATTGCCAATTTATTACTTGACCTAAAAGCATGAGTCCACAAGAAACAAATTGAGTATGATTTTTAGCACACCCTCTCTTATTAAGTCCACTAAGCTTGAAACATGGAGATAACACAAACTAACAACTACCTTTAACTGAAAATAAATATTGCTTTATACTGACATTTTAATATGTGACAACAAGGATCGAACTTTAGACCATTTGGTCAAAGAGAATTTGATACTACTTAATGAGGAATAGGATAAGAATATTAGGTATGCAATGCATACTGATGATATGGTTATTTATCTGTAAATTAGGGAGTTATGATATGGATAATACTTAGAGATATTAGGATATTTAAATAAATAAGGACCATTCGAGTTTATCATAGTTTACATTAGTAGTTATCTAATAGGTTAGAACTATCTTTTTAAGCATTTCTTTGTACTTGGATTAAGTAGACTATTGAATTATAATTGAGAGTAATCCTCATTTGTATATTCCTTCTTTGTATTTGGATTAAGTAGACTATTGTTCTCCCTATTTCCTAGAGTTTGGCACCTACTTTAAATTAATAGACATGTGTAGAGTATGAGTAGAATTACAGAAGATTACCTGACACCCTCATGAGGAGAACGCGTAAGTTGAACAAGTGCCTCCAGAGCACCTGCCTCTTGTCCAACAGCAGCATTGTTACTGTTGCTATCTCCATGAGCAGCTAAATTAGCCAATGCACGAGCAGCCTAATGTTTAAGAGAAGCAACACTAACTATTCAATGCCACTTTATTTACATTTTATTCAATGGAATGGACAAGAACTTAAGCATACAATGAGAGAATCAGAGCTTGGGATTTTATGAAAAAAAATATACATGACACATCTTCATAAGTTTAGATGAAAATAAACACATGACTCATAGAAAAAGACAAAGCAATTATTTGCTAGAGCAGATTTATTATTGGCTATGATTGTCATATCACAATCAAGACTTGGATGCTATCCCACATTTAGCACATGAAAAGATTGAGCCAAAAGTATAGACCACTCGTCCATAGAAATTGAAATAGCATTCAAGCGCCATCCTTTTACCTTGAAAAGCCAAACCATAAAGAAACTATATAGTTTCTACCTTTCTAAGGATTGATCAATGGCCAGCCCTAATTTTCGCAGAAAGAAAAAAGAAAATCCATGCATGCTGTTATATTAAAAACCAAATATAGAAATAGCTTATTTGTAATGCTTCTTCCAACTTTTGTTCGAACACAAAACTAAGAACATGGGTCAAAAATACTAGAGGAATCAAGAAATTGAATATTTTAAGATGCAAGTAAAGTGCCTTTTCAAATGTTAGCACAACCACCATCAAAGGGATTCAGACATTGGAAACAAAAAAAAAAGGGATTCCGGCATTCTTGAGCCTTCCAACATCCAACTTGAAAACCTAGTAAGTAAATAACAAAAAAACCCACCGTTCACACCAAATGTCCCCAATCCCCAACCCTAGCGCAGGAAAAAGGAAATAAGGGTCATCAATCATAAGCATAAACATCTTGAAACAAATAACATCAACTCTAATATCTAGTTAGCAAGTAAAATGCACACATAAAATAGCTTCAAAGATTTTAGTGCTTGTCGATGCAAGTAATAGACACTGCCCCAGTGATAGAAAGTATAACTATACTACCTGCTCTTGCACTCCCTCAAATTTGCAGTTGCGTGCAAGCATCACTAAAGCATGTACACCACCAGCCAGTGCAACTTCTGTACTACACTTGTCATCAGCCGCCAAATTAGCCAATGCACCAGCTGCACGTTCCTGAAGCACAAAATAATAAATTAACCTACTGCTGTTTTCATTGTATGAAAGCAACTCCAATTATGGAAAGACTAAGAAATATTTAATGCCCATAAGCATAAAATAGAAGAAACTCACCAAAACTCCATCTCCACTAGAGGACCACTTGAATATAAGATCCACCAAAGCTTGTATTCCACCAGCCTCAGCAATTGCACCCTAAGACAGAATCCTCCTTCATTCATGACTTAAACTTTAAACATTAAATGCCAAAAAAAAACCTTTAAACATTAAATGCAAAAAACTAAAACTCAAATTAACTACAAGACCAAACCTTGTGCTCTTCTCCAACAGAGAGATTCCACAATCCTCCGGCAGCTTCCTCAGCCACAAGCTTGTTCATGGACCTAGCCAAACCAGCAAGAATATCAATCCCCCCTTCTTCTGCAACAGCTTTCGCTACATTGGCATTGACGGACAAATTTGCAATGGCCTACATATTTAAAAAATTTGGAGGAGGGGCATACAAACAATCGTTAGGTCAGCTTTTTCTTTTATCAGCATTATGAGTAAACATTTGAAGGCAACAGATAGGACAAATAAAGGGTATAATTATGCATAAAGCACATGATATCCAGAGTACCTCACCAAAACCTACACATCAATTAATCTTCGAAGATGTGCAAGTTAGAATGACTAGAAATAATCAGACAGATCATTTATATGCAAGAAGGTAAAGTGGATTCACCTTAGCTGCCTCAGACTGAAGCCCTTCCCTCCATGATTTTGCCAAGCCAAGAAGGAGGCGTATGCCACCATCTCGCATAACTGCTTCAGCCCTTCCACAGTCGATGCTAGCATTTTCATCATCAATTACAACAAACGTCGCAAGACCTGTGGCTGCCCTCTCCTGAACATCCTCTTGGGGACTCTGCATTAAACTAAGCAAGAGTGCTCCACCTTGTTCAACCCAGAAATTTTCCAGACCCTGTTGAGGGCTCTCAGCAGATCGCAAAAGCGTATGGGATAGGATCCACTCAAGCCAGATCATAATTTCATTTAAGTCCTTATCATTGTTCTTCACGTTCCTCCAGTCCAAAAACACATTCTTTCCTTTCTTTGTATCATCTAAAAATAAAGAAGCCAGTCCTTTAAAAATGTCAGTAAAAAGGGCAATTAATAGCTTATTTTTATATTTACTTGCCGAGAAGCTAGTGTCTTCTTCAAGGATAGGACAGTTCAGAGCACACAAAACCTTCAAGCTCTGTGATGATAACAATCTTGAAACAGCAGATGGACCAATATCGGTTCTTGAAACATCTATTCCAGTAAGGTTAGGTAGCTTATGCCAAAGATGAGAAACCACACCCCACTTCATACTTAATGTTCCTGCAACCGAAAGAAAACGAACTGATAACACATTTCCCAATGCCAGCTCATCAACATTCAGACAGTCAATGAATCCAATATCAGTCAAACTAGGACAATGCTTAGCCAAAGCATTAATGGCATCAGAATTTACATCCCTAATGCCTGAGAGTCTAAGTTTCTTTAATCTAGGACAGCAATGGGCTATTGCTTTTATAGCATCACTGCTGATTCTTTCGCAGAAATCTGGCCCAAGCTGAAGGCTCTCAAGTAACTCATGCCGAGCAACAATTACTGCAAGAGTCGCATCAGTAATCTTCCTGCAATAGTCACCACTTATTTCACGCAAATTCCTAGCTTGAAGATGAATTATCGCATCAGCAGACTCTGCCCCACGAAATCTAAGCTTCTGAAGATGTACACACCTTGGGGCAAGTGAAGATGCCATGGTGGCATCAAACCTGTGAGAGCGAAGATCAAGAGAAGTCCATAAACATGGAGAGCTACCAAGAAACCTCCATGTCCTACAAGTTGACGATAAGCTTGCTCGGTCACGATAACTCAGACATGAAAACAGTTGAATTACTGTGTCATCAGGTAAGCCCCTCCAATCAACAACCCGTTCAGGGTCTAAATCCAAAACCTCATCTTGAATTTCACGGTAACTTGGCAGAACCACCTTCTCCTTTCCTTTCCTTGCGACCTTCCTCCTCACCCTACGACTCATATCCTAACAATATTCACACTAACCAACATCAATACCTTTTAAACTCTAATACCCAAATCTTATAACCACTGAAGTAATTCACCACGACAATAACCTCAAATACCGAAATCCAGAATCCATTAAGAAGAGAAGATGACCCTGAAAACAATAATCTTTCACCTAAAAAAACCCTAGTCCTCTAGCAAAGCCACGAAATTGCATCACAAAACACAGCCGAAAACTCGTAGCATTCAATAACCCAAGAGCACCAATATACAAACGCAGAGAAAATCTGGATTCATAAATGCACAGAAGGAAATAATATAAATGGTCCCAAACCCGTGAGCTCAGGCTATCTGGTCTTATTTGAGCTCGAAATCATAAATCAAGACAATTTCTTCAGAATTGTATTGAAATAAACTCAAATGAAGCTGCTGCAATGGAGGCGAGAGGGAGAGAGCACGCACGAGAAGAAGGTTCTGAAAGAAATTGAGATGGGCATACGGGAGAACAAAGCCAAACCCTCAAAGTTGGTGTCTATCTCTCGCCAATCTTCCTTTCGTTGGAATGCACCAGGGGAAGAAAAAGATGATTCTCCTGGTGGGCATGGGGGAAAACGTTGGAAGAAAATTACAGCATTGAAGCACGAAAGGAAGGCGAAGAACGGTGTGAAACTACAGCTCATACAAGGAGCATCAATCCACCTGCGTTATTATATATACCCCACGTTGGGATGAATAAAATCACATGATTTATATATGGAACGATGATCATTGGAATTTTTTTTTTTTTTCCTTATTTTTCTCTGGGCTGTAAGCGGAACGTCTTTCTTTGTGCACGGGACTTTATTTGACATAAAATTTTATTAAGTTTAGATTAAGATTTTTTTGAAAAATTAACAAAAGTCCTAGTAATTAAACTTATACGTAACACCTAATTCTCCACTAAATGGCCTGGAATTAATCAGTTACAAAAGAAAATTTCTTAAATAGGAAGAGTTGATGCCAAATAAAATTAAGACAAAATTGTAAGTAATAAAAAATGAGTATCTAAAACTTAAGATGTTCAAAAATTAGAACCAGAATAATTAAATAAAATTTGACAAAAATTAGTGACATTTTTGTAATTTTAAATACATTTTAAAAAATTCAAAGGAGAAATTTTTAAATAAAAAAATTAATTTTTTTAAAATTGTTAAAAATCCTAAAAATTATAAGAACCCCTATAATAATTCAAACCCTTCCGATATACGTTTTAGAGTATCAGTTGATCTAAACTTTAACCTTTTTGTTTAAGAAAGTTTTAATCCAAATTAGATAAAATCAAATATATTTTATAAGTTAGAGAATTTAAATTTTATAATAAAAAGATGGTTCTCGAAAAAAAGTTGAAATGAACCCTAAAAAAAATCTAAGAAAAGAGGACAAAAATATAATTTTTAAAAAGAATTTTTAAGAAGCCTTGCCTTATATTTCACATCCTCTTCTCCTCCTTATTTTAACCGGCTAAAACCAAAGGAGAGGCCAGTTTGAAGAAGTGTCCAACAAAGGAGCAAAGGAAGAAGGGAAAATTAGCAAAAAGGTAAGAAAATTTTTAGCTTTTTATACTCTTTTCTTGACTAAACTTGTTTTCCTCCTTCTTCTCTCTTTACCTATGAGTTTAATGGCTAATTTGGCATTGGTTTGTGGCTGGTCCAGATGAAAGAAATCAGAATTTAAAAGAGAAGCTAAAAGCATAGAAAATCACCTTGAAAAAGCTTTGAAACAAGGTGAGAATCATGCTTCTCCTTACACCTTCTTATTGTTCTTTATGGAGAGAGTTTCGGGCAGCCTTGAGCCCAATCAAAAGGGGATGATTTCTGATCTTAGTAAGGAGAAAACATAGGTTTTAGAGTATGAGAAATAAGATTATGCAATGAAATTCAAAAGAAAGGTATTAGAATTTAAAGTAGTAAAGTTAGGGATTTTGTTACACCTTGATATGTAGAAGACTTTCTACTGATAATTTATGTTGTCTAAAAGTATATATGAGTTTTCAAAACCCCTAAGAAGTCTTACAAGTATCATTTCCCTCAAAAAAAGCTAGCAAAGTCCATGGGTGCACAAGCTTGCATAGGTCTCAACCAAACCATATCTATACATCTAGGGAGAGTTTTAATTCATTCTAAAGTTAGAAAATGACTAAATATGATTAATAAACATCAAATAAAGCATTGGAATGAATTTAGAAAGTATAGTTTAGGAGATGAAGGTGTAGGCTCCATTTTAAGACATAATGAAGCAACTAAGGTTTAAGCTCCTTGAAATGGACTTGTGATAACTCTAAAGAGTTTAAATAGAGTCAAGAGAGTTAGATTGAGGAAGAAAATGAAGCTAAGATCATGAATTCCAAGAGTTGCTTCATTGTATCTTGTATAGGACCATAATAGAGTCATAGAACAAAGTAGCTTTACATAGAGTTTGTATAAAGCTAGTGTTTACTTCAATGATATAATTATGTCTTTATTTGATGTGTCTAGACCAAGAGAATCAAGTGCCACCTAATTACATATGCTTGGCCAAAAAAGGGAAGAGGTATTAAAGGGAAAAAGTGTTATGTTCTTACTTCAAAATAGTTCTCTAACATTTCTCTTATGCATTGGTTGGATGTTTACTTGTCATTGTATACTTGTGTATACGTTTAAATTATGAGAAATGTTTCTAGCCATTATTTACATGTATAGTACTATTATATTTCTTAAAATGAGTTTACGTATGTAATATGGCTTGAATGGATATGGTTATGCCAAATGTCTCTTAGCATGGGTAAGGATGAGCCAAAAGTCCCTAGAAATAGGTGAGACAAAACCAAAAGTCTCAAGAAGAGTGAGGCTAAGTCAAAAATCCTTTGAAAATAGGTGAGATAAATCCAAAAGTTTTCAAGAAAATGAGTGAGGTTAGATTAATGCCCTTGAGCGCTTATGCATGACTTGTATGAGTTTCTATGACAAGGAAAATGCTTTAAGTATGTTCATTAGCAGCTTAAATGCCATGCATGCATTCTTTGATATGTATATGTATTCATTATATATGTTTAAAATAGTAAAGAGCTATTGAGATTTTTTAAATCTCACTCTTTTTCATTTTTCATCTAACCATGTTTAGGTGAAACTCAAGGAAGCAAAAATGGGAGCCAATAAGTATGATTAGCTATACTTTGACAATCACATAGCTTTGAATATAATTTGATGTCAAAGTTTGTAAAAACATGATGTATATGAGATGTAACCACTTGAATAAGTTTAAATGTATGTAATCATGATGTGTATATCAGTCTTGAAACTAAATGAATACTTATGTTGGAGATTGACATCCTAGCACCATTATGTTCATGTGTATGAATGCATGTGGTATTATGAGATTGAGTTCCATGATAATTTGAAACATTTGGTATGCTTTCCTAGGTTATAATTTTGCTTTTGGACGTGCCTAAGTGGCTATGAAATTATAGAAAGGTCATTTGATGCATGTTGAACCCATTATAGACTTCAATTTTGACAAATTCTTGAGCTGAATCAAAGTCTAACCAAATGGATGAGTTTTTACATGAAATTTGGCTAGCAAGTAAGTCTCATCTAGAGCTTTTCATAAAGCTAAAGAGCACCCAGTTTGGAGCTCTAAAGAATTTATTATGATTTTTTAAAGTTGGCCAAATTATTCAAAATTGATATAGTTACTATTCATATGGTCAATTTGCTTCTCTATGTTGCTTATGGGCCAAATAAATTCTAATGCTTATGAAATTTTACATGCATAAATTAGATATTATAATCTTTTCATAAGCACTAAGATCACCTCATTTGGAGCTTTGTAGAGGGAGGACTAAATTTTTAAAGTTTCAGGTCCTAGAGCTATCTAAGAACAGACCTGATGTACTATTCTATTATTTTTCATAAGTTAAACGCTTCTATCTTGGTCTAAAACTATTTTTAATCATTAGTTAACATCTAGAGCTTTCTAGAAAGCTATGATATGCATGATTCTAATTTTTTTAGAATTAGTTATGAATTTTTAGAATTTATATCAGAAATTTAGGATAGGAACCCGAAACATATTTTGGCTTTTGTGATGCATAGTTCCAAACTCGAGATGTATGAAACAAAATGTGATGTTTCTGACTTGTATGAATATACTATAAATGGAAAATGATATTGAAGAGCTCACATGGTCCATGAAGTATAAAATGAATTAATTGGGCTTTTCGTTAGGCAAATTTTTGCTATTAAATGTGCTAATTCCTTGAGAATGTCTAAAAATAAACCTATGGGATGTAGAGTAAAGGCTAATGAGCTAAGGTATTATATTTATTGATATCAGAGTAAAGGTTCAAGCATTCTAGTGTTAATTATGACTTGAGAATGTGATTTTTTAATTATGTATGACTTAGATAGAACATTTTGGGTGCTAAAGGGTGGCATATATATATGTTTTATGCTAAGCTATGTTGGAGTGGTACCAGATAGAATGGTGAACATTAAGAGAGGTAGGCCTCTAAAATAGAGCTAGTGAGGCTATAGCATAACTAGTTGATCCTATGGCTAGAGCCCTACAAGTTTGGTAACTTGCCGGGTCCATAATGAGCTATGATGTACTAGCAGCAAAAGTTTATAATATAGCTGCAAGAAAGGCTTTCCTAGAAGAATTTTGAAAGGCCTAATCCTCCCTTATCACCATACTTAGACCATTTTAAGATGTTTTGCCTGTTGCAGAGACAAGCAATAATGCAACGCAGTATGAAGTAAGAACTGCAGTTGTAAAGGAAATGAGTTTAAAGGGGAAAATGAGAGAAAGTTATTCTTTTAACCACAACACCTAGATGCCTAGATGAATTAGAGAGTCTAAAATAGAAAGTTATCCCCTCAAACCAGAGGCCAAAACCTATAAGTAACACCCTATAGAGCTCTGATAGTCCAAATATACCAGTTGGCTATGAATGAATAAAGCAAAATGTGGAGTCCCCCAGCCCAGATGGTAGGCTGAATACAAAGATAGTTGAGGCTCAAACCATATAGCTACAAAGGATGTACTAGATGATGATGGAGTGTATTGCAGAATAGGAAGACTTGTTGGTCATATTCATGTTAAGGTAAGAAATGAATTACTATGGAGCAAATCAGAGCACAGAGAGTTAAGGTCTATGGTTTGAATAAGATAAACAATAGATAAATGACCCACTATCATTTTTAAGTATTTAAAATGGAGGCAACACAGCTTTTTGACTATATTACAATGGGAGAAATTATAAATTCCTTCAATACACAGTTGTAATTTTTTATTCTTAAGATACAATATGTAATTTTTTTTAAATATGAAAAGGGTCATCATCACAATTCTTTTTTCCTCAGATACAATATGTAATTTTTTTTAAAATATGAAAAGGGTCACAATTGCTAAAGAACCATGACCCCAATTGAAAAAATTAAAAAAAAAAAGGTCACGGTTGCCAACCTTAACCCATTTAATTAAATTTTTTTATTTTTAGAAAATTCATAAATTTACTTTTAATTTATAATTATTTATTTTTTATATATTAAATATAATTTTTAAAATTTAAAATTTTAAAATTTTTAAAATTTTTAAAATTTTTTAGTTGTATTAATGTAATTATTTTATAAATGAATACATTAAATAATGAATTTAAATATCAATTATAAGGTTTTAAAAATAATAGAAAATGAAAGATATTTTAAAAAAATAATGGCTAAGTAGTTTTAAAAAATTAAATGTGAAATAATTTAAACTTGATAAAAATATTAAAAAATAAAATTATTTTAGAAAAATGAAAGACCATTATTTAAGAAAAATTAAATAATAATTCTTTTAAACTTAATAAAATAATTGAAGAAAAATAAAATTTTCTTAAAAAAAATAAATTTTAATTTCCTTAAAACTTGAAAGCCGTGAAAGCCATAATCACACTACTTTACAAGTGTGATTAATTTTTCATTAAATTTTTAAGCACTCTTACTCATTTAATAGCTTTCATGGTAACTAATTTTTTACTCATTATAAATATTTTTATTACGTAAATTATTACACCTAAAATTTTTTTATGAAAACTAACTTCACAATTACATAAAAAGAATTTAATTCATGGTTAGCCTCCAACCATGACCTCCTTATATATTAAAATAAAAAAAATTTTACTTAACAAAGAAAAAAAATTCATATTATAGTTGAAGATATAAATTATGACTAAATATAGAGCGAAATAACAATTTTAGTTTATTATAACTATTTTTTGTACATATTTTTGTTAAAACTTTTATTACTTTAATATTGAGTTCAATAATACTTAACAAGTATACTTAATTGCCCATCAAATTTTTTAAAACTCTTACTAATTATCAAGTTTTAAGGAAATTAAAATTTATTTCTTTTAAGAAAATTTTATTTTTCTTCAATCATTTTATCAAATTTTAAAAAATTATTATTTAATTTTTCTTATACAATGGTCTTTTATTTTTCTAAAATAATTTTATTTTTTTAATATTTTTATCAAGTTTAAATTATTTCACAATGAATTTTTTAAAACTACTTAGCCATTATTGTTTTTTAAAATATCTTTCATTTTTTATTATTTTTAAAACCTTATAATTGATATTTAAATTAATTATTTAATGTATTTATTTATAAAATAATTAAATTAATACAACTAAAAAATTTTAGATTAAAATTTTAAATTTCAAAAATCATATTTAATATATAAAAAACAAAAATTATAAATTAAAAGTAAATTTTTGAATTTTCTCAAAATAAAAAAAATTTAACAAAATAAGCAACCATGACCCATTTAATTAAATTTATTTTTTCAATTGGGGTCACAGTTCTTTAGCAACTATGACCTTTTATATTTTTTTTAAAAAAAATTACGTATTGTATTCTAAGAATAAAGAATTCTAGCTATGTATGGGAATAATTTATAATTTCCCCATTGTAATATAGTCAAAAAGACGAGGCAACACACTTTACCTCATCTCTTCTTTATAAGGTATTTTTCATAAAAATGCATCTTTCTTTCAAATTTAATATCTTTTCAATGAATATCGAGATTTGAGTTGGAAAATTCAACAAGGAAGTTGAAAATTTGGCATTTTTTTTAATGGGTAGATATCTTCTATGAAAGAAAACAAACTATCAAGAGTAAAAGAGAGAGTGTTCAATGAGTAGATATCTTTTACGAGCACTTAACATACACAATAAAATGCATGAGTAGAGAAATGTGACAATCAAAAAGGAGAAGCGTGTAATGATTGTATTTTCCATCACTCTAATAGTGAATCCCTACCTGATTTCTATCATCTTTACAACAAGTTTGAAGTTTTAACTAAACTTGGTTCCTTAACTTTATTTTAGGCATAACTAAGCATAAGAAGGAGAGGTTTATTAAGTCAGTGTAGAGCAGAATCAATGTCAATTAATCTTATAAGAGCTTCTCCTTTGATGCTGGTTATAGTAAAGTGGCTAGAGATTTAGCAAGCAACTTTCTAGTTAACTTATAATATTAGTCATTGCCCAATGATTCAAGTTGACTTATGGAGCCTTCTTACAAGTGTAGAGCTTGGATGGAGACAAGGTTTAAGAAAGTAATACTTGAATTTGACTCCCTTTTTACCATTCATTTATTGTAGAATTCTCTTTCTAGTATCCATCCTTGTGCCTAGTTTTTGCCTAACATAAAGACATGATCAATCAAGATTAGGAGGTACAAATCATCCATACCTCTACCTAAAGGGAATAGCGTGGCTAGACCACCTTGCTAGTTTAGCTCATTCTTTCTTAAGAGCTTCATATTATGAATATTCCTTACCATATTAATAAATTATTGTGTGAGGACCTAAGTGGTTTTAGTTTTTCTAAGTTGTATATTGCTTAGCTCTAAGCTTTACCTCATCCATCACTAACAAAAGAGAGAAGAAGACCTTGTGCCTAGAATTTTCAAAGAGGTTACTATTGCAAGAGAAAAGGAAAAAAACAAAGAGAAGTTCCTAGAACCAAATAGAGTTATTCATAGGTAGGGTTAAACATTTAGTAGGCTTGATATCTAACCCGATTAAGATATCAGGTTTGTTTTTATGCCCATGACCTGGTCTGACCTGAACTAGCCTGGTTTTATGTTAGGTTAAGGCAGGCTAATGCCGCTTGGGTCTTTTTTTTCCTCATGAACTGATACTTGCAATATAAAAACATCTTTTTACACACTCATAGGCATAGATTTCAAAATAATATGCTTCTGAAGCCCTTATGTTTTGATCAGTAAAATAATTTTAATAAGAAAATAATCTAGTATTATTAAGTAAAATACAAGTTACACTAGCATAATTAGCCTTTGATAAATGTGTATTTTCATTGTTCAATAAAAGAAATGTTAGTAAGCATGCACGTCAATAATAAAAATAATGAAAAAGTAGGGAGGGTTTGGGTGGGTGATGAAAGTTGCAACCTACAAAAAGAGTTAGACGAAATAAGAATAGAAAAAGATATAAAATATGTGACGACCTTAAATTTTAATCATAGTAATTAAGGTTAAAGACGAGGTTAATAGTCATAAATTAAGGTTCAAAGTCATTATGATTACTTACATTAGGAAAAAGTGGAGAAATTTAAATCTTGATGTTGTAAAATTATTAATTAATTACTCATAACTATTTATGCATATGAGGGAATCAAACCCGCAATTATAAGCCCTTAATCTTTTCATCCATTAATTCTCATACGAATCTTCTACAAGAGTTCTTAATTTATTCCTTAACATTTTCATAAAGAAAACTAAGGTTTTTAGGTCATTATGAGGAATTGAGTACCTTTGCCGTAGTTAAATACTCTCACACTGTGGCTAGAGGACCTCTTGGAGCTTCTTAACTTGCTCCTCAATATTAGCCACAGCCAACTATCCCTTTCACTACGGCTAATTACTCTCTGATTCAACTCCTTACATCTTCACAAATTTTGCACATTTTGTCACGGCCAAGTACCCCTTTTGCCTTAGCGAATTACCTTCTGGAATACCACCAGACTTGCCTCTCACATTTCATTGTAGCTAACATTGCTTTTCACCGTGGCCAATTCCTCTCTATTTCCTTTTTTGGGTAACTTCATCACATTTGGCCGCGACTAATTCCATTTTAGCTATAACTAATTCCCTTCTGTTCTTGTAACTCTCAAATTCCCTCCCATGCACTCCAATTCTCCCTCTAAGAACACTTTAGGACCACTCTCCCTTAATTTGTGAAACTCTAATGGCATTTGTTTACTTGATTTACCTAGCTACTCTATCATTATCCACTTCAAAATTTAAGTGTTAATTTCTACTCCTGAAACTATGATACATAAGCGAATTCCATAATTTAGTGATAGCAAAAGTGTTCCGACCACAAAGAGCGTAGGGCCAATGCTTAATGTTCATACAAGATCAAGTCACTCATTCATTATTAGCCAATTACAACCATAATGTTCAATTCTATGATAATTATATTACATGTACAGTCCCTATACTTGGCAATTCATAATGCAATGCGGCAATTATATAAAACTAGTAATCTAGTTACACAATACAATCTGACAAGATTTCTAAACTTATGTGCTACCAAATCATATAATAAGCTTCCATTAATTTCTCCTTTCCACTAAGAGGTCTGATCCTTGAAAATGTTAGCCCACAATCGGGGTGGGATATACAATTTCAGTAACAAGAGGCAAATTCTACATATATGTACAGATTAATCAATACAATGTAATTTCATATAATCAATATAAAAATTATCAATTCAATTTGCAAATGAACTAGTTAGGCTACTAATGACTACTATCTCATACTAGCAATCACACACAATATGTTAATGGCCAATAATATAGGGAGAGGTTTGTAAAGTCCCATATCGGATAGGAAGGTCCTGGGCTAAGGCTTTATAAGTGGAAGCGAAGCTCTTCCCATCAAGACGCACTTTGCCCTTGAGCTAAGCGGGAAGGGACAAACCCCAACGAACCGGGAAGGCAAGGTCCAAGACCCATGAACTAAGAAGGAAGGGACAATACCTTGGTGGCTTTATAAGTGTGTTATTATTAAAGTTGGCTTAGCTGCATGTGCAACCTGAGAACGAGTTGACCCCAAAAAGAGGGGGGTGAATTGTAAAGACCCACGAACTAGGAAGGAAGGGACAATACCTTGGTGGCTCTGTAAGTGTGTCCTTCCCAATTCGTGGGTCTTTAACCCTGCCTTCCCTAAGGTATTGTCCAACGCAGGGCCTTTAACTAGATCGCTGGGTTTGCTTTCTCCGAGCCATCTTCCCATCGCTTAGGAGAAGTGCGCCTTTATGGGGAGAGCTTCGCTCCCACTTATAAGACCTTAGTCTAGGACCTTCCTATCTGATGTGAGACTTTACAATCCACCCTCCTTTTGGGGCCAACCCATTCTCAGGTTGCACATACGGCTTAGCCAGCTCTGATACTAACACACTTATAGAGCCACCAAGGTATTGTCCTTTTCTTCCCAGTTCGGGGGTCTTTGACCCTGTCTTCTCGATTTGTTAGAGTTTGTCTCTTCCCGCTTAGCTCACAGGAAAAATGCACCTTGGTGGGGAGAGCTTTGCTCCCACTTATAAGGCCTTAACCTAGGATCTTCCTATCTGATGTAGGACTTTACAGTTAATGTTAAAGAGTGTAATACCAGTCTTTCTAAAACTGAACTAAAATCAATGAGTTATAAAAGGAAGACCCTAAAATGAGATGATTAGAGGCTAAACAAAATTAGAATAATGATTTAAATATTTAAAAATGAGAATATAAAGCTAATGATGGCCCAAAATTAGAGTGAAAATGGCCAAACAGAAAGCTACATAAGCCAATGACATTTTCATAATTTTAGACAACTTTTATAAAACTCAAAAGTGAGATTTTTAAATGGGAAAATTGAGTTTTTTGGGGTTCTCAGAGGCCCTAAAAATTGTAGGAATCCCTAGAATAATTAAAACCTTCCAATTTGTAATTCAGAGCATCAATTGACTGAAAATTTGACCAATTCATTCAAGAAGGTTTTAAATCTAATTTAAGTGAAACCAAATGCATTTTATGAAGTAAAGGACCTAAATTTTATGATGGAAAAGATGATTCTAAAAAAGAAGTTGAAATGAGGCAAAATGGAATTTGGGGATTAAATTTGGAATTTTGAAAAAGTATTATAACTTGGCCTTTCTCCTTATAAGTCATGACCCACCTTCTTCCACTCACCCTAACTAACTTTTTCCTAGCCAAAAATAGAACCTAAGTAAGTCTTAAGTAGTGCACAAGAAGGAGGGAAGAAGAAAGAGAGAAACCTAGAAAAAAGGGTAAGAAATTTATGATTTTTCATGCTTTCTCCTTCACCAATTTTCTTCTCCTTTCTTTTCCTATGATTTTGATAATTAATTTGGAGCTATATCATGGCTGATTCAGTAGGAAGAGGAGAGAAATTTAAGGAGAGATTATAAGCAATTGAAAGCTCCTTGGAAAAATTTACAAATATGGTAAGAACCATGGATTATTTTGCTTCATCTTGTCTCCTTCTTCTTTTGTATGTTTAGCCAACCTTAAGCCCATTAAGAAGGGAATGATTTCAAACCAAAAAAAGTAGAGACAAGGGTTTTCAAGTATGAGAAACAAGAATATACAATTGGAATTAAAAGAGAAGCTTTAGAAATTAAGTTGTAATATCTAGGGTTCTAGTTGCACCTAGCAATTCTCGAAACTTTATAAGGATAATTTAGCTTATATAAGAGTATGTATGAGTTCTTAAAAGGTCTAGGAAGCTTCACAAGTGCCATTTCTATAAGAAAAACCAAGTAAACTCTATGGGCTCTAAGATGAGGCTATGTCTTAGCCAAGGGCTCCAAGAGGTACTTCAAGAGAGTTTTCTTTAATTTCAAAGATACGAATGGCCTAGATATGACTAATAAATAACAAAAGAACCATTGGTTTGAATTTAGAAGCCATGGTTTATAAAATGAAAGTTTATGTTTCTTTTTAAGGCATAAAAAAGTAATTTGAGTTTAAGCTCCTGGAATTGAATTTGAGATGACTCTAATGAGTTTAAATGAAGTCATGGAACTTAAATTAGATGAGAAATTAGAATCAAGACCAAGAATTACATAGGTTGCTTCATTATGCCCTTATATAAGACCATAATGATGTCATAAGATCAAGTAAACTTAGATAGAGTTTATGTGAAGTTAGAATTGGTTCCAATAATTGAATTGTGTCTTATTTGATGTGTCTAGGCCAAGTAAATCAAGATCCCCCTAGGTGTAGGTGTGAGACCGAGAAGGGGAAGTAAGAAAGCAAAGGAAAAAAGTTTGTGTTCTTGGCACAATGTAACTCTCTATCCTTTCTTATAGTAGACATCATAAGCTTTCTATAGCCACTGAAAGTACCTAATTTGGAGCTCTGTAGAGGGAGAAATGAATTTTTGAAATTTCTAGTTTGCTGCAAAATGACCACGAGGCCTAATGTACTATTCTATTGGTTTTTGTAGGTCAAACGTGGTTGTTTTGATCTAAATTTTTATGGCAGCTAGATGACATCCTGAGCTTTCCATAAAGCTATTGTTTGCATGATTTTGATTTTCTTAAGATTAGTTATGATTTTCCAAAGTTTATATCAGAATGTAGAATTCATGAATAAATGCATGTAAGGTGCAATTTCATGTTTTATGCTTTGGACATAAGTTTTAAGCTTCAAATTATGATATTTCTGATTGAAAAAATGTGTTAGGGATGAAAAATAAATTGGGTAAGCTCACATGATCCATTAAGCGAAGAATGCATTAATTTAGCTTTCAATGATGCATGTATCCGCTGCTAAAAGCGCTATTTTAATGAAAATGAATGCTATAAGCCAATTGTGCTGAGTTGAGACATATATAGATATTATAACACTCCAAAATTAATTAAGGTGTTTAACATAAATTTAGACTAATTAAGAATAATTATTATGGAATAATTGAGGGTAAGTTATATGAATGGGAATTTATAGAGAAATGAGTTATTAATATGGGTTTAAGATTTCAATTAGGTTAAAGCTTAATTTGGGCCCAAAATTAATTTTAGTAAGCCATGGATAAGAATTTATGGAGGTCCAATGATTTTAGGTGCAAGCCCAACTCCTTATTATGAGACTTGGGCTAAAAGAGATTACCTAGCAATGGTCCAATATGATTTAGTGAAATAGAGGCCTAAAACCCAATTTATATGAGCCCTTATAGTTGGCCCAACATGCATTGTGCAGACCCAAATTAGATTGACTCTTGGAACTTGGCCTGACCCTATTAAATTTATGCAACCCAACTTATGAAATAAGGGCCACTAAGTACAAAAATCTGAACCCATGAGGATTTGGGCCTTTTGGTTAACCCATAACTCATTTAAGACCTAACTTAAACCTAATTAAATCCTAAATACACTCAGCTTCCTCCCTATTCTGTAGAAAAAACACAAAAGGCAAAGCAAAATTCAGAGGTTTAGAGGGAGGCTAGGGTTTTTCTATATTCCTTCACCATTCCTCACTTTTAGAAGAAGATTTGGCCAAGGTAATATATATATATAAAACATGTCACTCTCATTCTCCTTTTCATTCTGGTCTGATTAGTTTTTGGTTTTGAGCATTTTCATCTCTTTCTCAAATTTGAAATTTGGTGTTTGGGTGTTTCCTTATAAGATTTTTGGAGTTAGAAGCTAGAGGGGTGATTGGGTAAGTATTTCTCTTCCATTTTGTGTATTATTTTGCTAGAAAATGTCCCTAAAGGTTGATTTTCATAATGGGTTTTGCTATTGTGCGAAATTACAAGGAGATGAAGGTGAAAAATTAAATTTTTCGGGCTTGATGACTCAAATCCGAATTTGGGAATGTCTCATGGTGTGTTCTTAGTAGTTGAGGTTCAACTCAATCCATTTAACCTTTTAGATATATGGGTAAGTGATTTCTCTCCTTTTATAAGATGTATGTACTAAATTCTCATTATTTGGACTAACTTTTAGTACATGGCTTGTATATGTGCGAAAATGGAGATGTAAGGAGTGAACCATTGTGAGCTTTGTTGTCTTAACCTTGAATTGGTGCAATTGACCCTTTACGAAGTTAGGTAAGTAACTTTTAGGTAGCTATTGGTGGTTTAACCCTTTGGATATATGATTTATTGCTAGAAATGATGATGACTATACTTGTTTTAGGCTTGGTGTGCATTTGAATTATAATGGTAGTTAGAGGCAAAGTAATTGGTTTCATTGAGATAACCGGGGTTAATTTCCTAGTTCCATGTATATGTTTATATTAATATGTTATTGTTCACATATGTTTAATTTTGAAATGCTAAATAATTAGTTGACTACTTGAATTGTTATTGTGATTGGACCTTGTGAGTCCACGGTGGAGTTGTGGTGCGACTACCACCTGTGCATGTACTTCGATCTGGCATCGGGTTGTGATCAGACCCCAGATGCACTGAGCCCTAGTTGTGCTCATTGGGGAGTAGGTGCCATGGACGGGCCTTTCCCAATGTTATTGGTATTAACATATTGTGTATGATTGCTAGTATGGGACAATAGTTATTCGTAGCTCAACTAGTTCATTTGCAAATTGAATTGATGATTCTGGTATTAATGATATGAAATTGCATTGTATTGATTAATCTGTACATATATATGGAATGTGCCTCTTGTTACTGAGATTGTATATCTCACCTCGGTTGTAGGCTAACATTTTCAAGGACCGGATCTCTTAGTGGCAAGGAGAAAATTGATTGATGCTTATTATGTGATTTAGTAGTAAGTAGGTCTGGAAATTTTGTCAGATTGTATTCGTATAACTAGACTACTAGTTTTATGTAATTGACGCATTACATCATGAATTGCCAAGCATAAGGACTATAGTTATTTGATACATCAGATGTGAACTTAAATTAGTGATGCATGGAATCTTGAATGAAATATGTATCGAATGATAATTATTGATAGTTCATGAATTCTTGCTGTTATTACTCTATGAAATTATTGATATAGGGTAGTTGGAGGAGTAGAAATTAACACTTAAGTCTTGAATTGGTAATGATAGATAAGTTAGGTAAATTAGATGAATAAAAACTATTAGAGCCCTACAAATTATGGTAGAGTGGTCCTAGAGTGTCTCTAGGGGTAGAATTTGAGTGCATGGGACGAAATTTGAAAGATGTAGTTGCGGGAGGAGGTTATGCCGTGGCCAAGAAGGCCTCGCCATGGCCAAGAGTGTGACAGAGGCAGGGGGTGCCACGGCGCAAGGAATCTCGCTGCGGCACAAAGCAAAAAAGTTGCCCAGGGAGGGTGATAGAGAGCAAACTCGCCACAACGCAATATGTCCCGCTGCGGCTCAAGTCGAGGAAACTAAGTAAGGAGTGTCCAGTAGCTAGTCTCACCACGGTACAAGTGTATCCCGTCGAGGCGAGAATCGTGGGACTTCACACAGTAGCTCCAGGAGGCATTTCTACTGCGGTGTGAAATGTTGGGGTCGTGGCGCAAAGTGAAAAACATGATTTTTGAGCTCCAGTAACTTACTTAGCCGCAGCGAGAGAGTTTCAAGTCACGACAAAGGTTCCCAAACTCCTACCTTTAGCCTAGAAACGTCAGTTTCTCCAATGGTAACGCTAGGGAATGACGTAGGAACATTTGTAGGAGGTTTTTGTGTGCTGGAATTGATGGATGGGTGAATCACAAACCCCTCATGATAATACAATTTCTCTTATGTATTCTCACTTTTGTGATTGTATAGTTGATAACCCTAATATTATCAAGGTTCAAATTTTCTTATATTTTCACGACGTATCTAAGTGTAATAACTTTAAACCTTGATCATAAATCATTAATTGTGCATTTAACTATAATTACCGTGATTAAAAATTAGGGTTGTCATAGTTGGTATCAGAGCAATGGTTCAAGAAAACCGTTTTAATTTAGATTTTATGGTTTGAAGCTTGGCAATAATGATGCATATTTGGCATAGTATTAGCTCACAAGAATAGATAATTATATGAACATATTGTGTCGTGCCTTATGTTCTAGAAGGAAATATAGAGGAATAATGACATGAGGCTTATAATGCTTGATTAAAATGGCTATTTCTTGAATTTTATTTAGAACATCACCTATCATAATAAGTAGGCCTCGAAGAATGATAGAGTGTAGTGAGATTCTACCTCATAATACTTTAGTAATACTAATTTTGAGACTTGAGGTTGTTAACGCCAATGAAAAGACTAGAATTTTGCCCTTCTTTTCTTCAAAGATTGGGTTACTGGTCTCAGTCTAGATAAACAACTGGTTGAGGCTTGTGGCCAACTGGCAACACGATAGATGCACCAGTTGACTAAATGAATGAGACCATGTAACTGATGAGGATGATGAACAAAGCTACTAAGGGTATCTGTGATCAGTTGATCACCATTTATTAAGCATCAATTGGGTACAGCCGACCAGTTGACTGGCCTATTAAGGTAGTTAACTGATCCCTATAAGAGTAGCAATTCTTTACCTTAGCAAAATTTTAAACTTTTCAAAGTTCATCTAGAGTGATGTCGAAAACTTAGAAGGTAATGGTACAGAGTGTAACACCTGACTAACTATAAAAACCTTACAGAATGGTAAGGTGTAAACCTTACTTACGATTGGGAAATTAACAATGGAAGTTTGGGAACTAGTGTATAATAAATAAGTGTGATTGACTAAACATATGAAGTGATGTACAATCCATAATGAGATAGAATAGGTAGACTTTGGAAGGTCCTCAAGGTTGAGACTTTATAAGTACAGAGGTCTTAACCCACTTACTTGATCCAGTTTAATAAAGAATGCAATTACTCGATCCTGGCTACTGCAATTTAGGCCTAATGAGTAAGGGCAATAAGAGTTAAAGAACATTTCAAATAGTTTTATTTGAATATTAAAGTGAGTAAGCCATCTTCAGCTAATGATGACAATCAAGGAGGACAAGAAACTCGTAGGATTGTCAAACCCATTTCTAAATGGGGGATAGTGACTTTAAAGCAAGAGATTAAGGAAGATGATATTTTAGAAGGAATCTTGAGATCTTTGAGGCTCATCCCTTAGTGTACTATGGCACAAGAGGGAGATTATGATAAAAGGAAAGACAACCCCTTAGTGTGATAAGGATAAGGTGCACCGGCACGGGGTGCTTGTGCATGTTGTCTCTTTTGTGTAATTTAGTTTACTTATGCTATGTGTTGACGTGCGTTTGGGTTATGGTTAAAGGCACTTTACATGCATGATACACTCGGGGAGTGTAAGGAAAGATTCTATAGCACTCGGGTGCTAGAGGCAGGTGTGACGTGCTCATTCATTGGCACTTCGATGCTAAGGGCATGCGGGGCGTGTCACTTATCATATGATTTGATGAATTTTGACCACCAAATTGGCGTTAACCTAGACTAAGTAGGCTTTCCGCTTAGAAGGCAAAGAGGAGATCTTGATGGTAAGGATCCACCTAAAAAGATAATTAAATGGTACCCATGTGTGTACAAGTGGTTAAGGTACAGTCATCATAGGGGTGATGAGCATGTATATAGCCACAAGAAAGAATGGCTTGCTAATATTGAAGGCAAAGTCTGACTCCGCCATTAGTAGTCCTATTGTCATGTATCACGTGTGATAAGCATGATTTTTATACACTTTAATCCTCTTAACTTAGGCATTTTAATGATTAAATATGGCTCTAAGACTTCAATTAGATAAGATTTTATTTTAAGTGGTCATTTCTATATTTTAGGAATTTAGTTGCAAATTATTGGTTTTTAATGCTTAAATTTATCTTAAATAATTTATGTGAATATTCCTATTTGATTTTTCTCACTTCTTTGTGCAGAATTTTAATATGTAATTGGAGTTTTGAATAGAAAATTAAATTGAAGAAAAAAAAGAAGAGATGGGCTTCAAGTTTGCAATCTCAAGAGGAAATAATTTTCACAATTTGAATGCATTTGTTTGGGCAATAGAGTTACTTGGAAGCACAAGCAAAACAGAGCCATGCATGGGATATAAGAAGGAAAATAAGAAGGAGAAAAGCACGTGGAAAATGCATGGAAAATATGTGGAAGAATTCATGTATAAGCTGGAGATTGGAAGAACAAAGAAGAAGCCATGGGCTGGACTTCTAAACGTGGCAGCAACAAAACAAGCACGTGGGAAACAAATGAAGAAGAAGTTGGAAGAGCAACACGAGCATAGGCAAGAAGCTCACGTAGAAGAAGCTAGGCTGGACCTCTCAACGTGACAGCAATAAACAATCAGCTACAAGCAGAAATAAAGCCACGTGATCTTTAGTAAGAACAAAGCTACAGGTTCACATGAAAAGTAGGTGGAAGGCACACAAGGGCAGAACTGCACATGGAAGCAACGTGGAGCTGGAAGCAGAACACAAATGAAGTGAACTCGAGCTTGTGTGGAAAGAAGAGAGAAAGAGCATCGAGTTGAAGGAGTTGGTGTTAAGTTAAGGGAAGAATAAACTCCAGAACAGCAGCTCGTGTGAATAAAGCTAACGTGAGAGCTGAGAACAAAGAGAAGCATGAGAAGGCACGTGTGTGTGTGAGGAAGAAGCTAGGTTTCATGCTTGAAAGGAACAGAGGAAGCAAAACGAATGAATGAAGATAAAGACGAGCTGCTGAGCTGGATTGGAAGCTGTCTCGTGAACTCACACTCATACAGAACCAAGCGAAGCACGAGGGAGTCTGGCTGAATGAGAAGAACGAGCTGCATGGTTCATGAATGACGTGAAGAAGCAGCTGCATGAGCTGAGGAACGAGATGGTGCAGTAGCTCACAAACTCGAGCAGAACAAAGGCAAACGCTGGAAGTCAACATGAAGAAAATAATGGGCTGCATGTGATTCACTGAGGAACAAAAACGCTGGAGCAGCAGATTTAATTCTTGCATGCAAAGCTGTGCGTGGATGAAGGATTAAATGAAAGGAAGTAACGTGAAGAAGTTAGCTAGAGAAGAGCATCTCACGTGAACTTACACACATGCAGAAAACACGTTAGAAGTGAAGAATGGAATAAAGGACTTAAGCAAGGAGTAGAACGAGCTGAGAAACGAAGAGCACGACAGGAAAAAGAGTTGGAAAATACACACGGATAGAATGTGTTGAGAGGCTGGAATGAGCTGAAAAGAAGAAGCATGGATGAATTTTTAATATTACATTCTAGCAAGTCAGCATCAAAATGGGGCCCACTCTCATACACACATCCATGCAGCTCCAAACACAATACACACGAAGAAGCTGGCGTTTATAATTTGCTGAGCACGTGATTCATTGAGAAAATACATAAAAGATGCTGGAGCTGAGGGAAGAAACGTGACTTCAGCACAAAGAGATTGAGTTACACAAGGAGGTTGCATGTGAACATGTGGAATCATTAAAAGAATTCACGTGAGAGGAAGCAAGCATCCAGCACATTCACGTCTCTACAAGTTGTCACGTCTCCATATTTTTGAAACCTCTTGCCTATTTAAAGAGACACCACTCCATCGTCCAGGAGGCACCATTCATCCATCGTACACCATATTCCACTCCTTCGTCTAGCACATTCCCTCTCCACTCCACTCCATTCCATCATTCAATATCCCATGAAACTCTAATCCATCTTGAGGCTAGCTAGGAGGAAGCTCTTGGAGAAGCTTGAATCCATGGAGAAATTTCAGAATTTTGGCTAAGAATTTCCTTATTTTTCCTACATTTTTTCTCTTTCAATTATTGTCTTGGTTAAGTTGTATTTGATAGGGAATTTGTGTAATTATAATTAGTGGCTGGTTAGACACTAATTAGGGAACCTTTTTTGTTGATTAATTGATCTGATTAATTTCAATATTATCTGAATTCCCATGTATGCTTCGAAGGTGTTCGATAAAATACATGAGTGAAATTATGTGCTTAAATATTTAATTTGAGGATTCCTTAATGTTTAGTTGGTTAATTAAATATTTAGGATGATTCAGAGGCTAATCAATTAGTTAATCAATCAAATTGGGTATTCATTAATCTTCAAACAAGAATTGACAATTTAATGTGGATGTGAAGTTTCAATTCAGCATTAGATCGTTAATTTCTTGAATCTTGAGTGGTTATCCAAGATAATTTGTTATGAACACAATTAGGAACTCTTAGGCCAGAATCAATTACAATTAGAATAGGATAAGGATAGTGGATACCAAGGGACGAATCCAAAGCTAGTTACAAGTCCATCTTTCAACCATAATCCATAGAATTAGGTAGAATTTAGGAATTTTAATTCAATTTAGTTTTAGGTTAGTTTAATTCAATTAAAACCCCCTTAGTTTAGGAATTTTTAGAGTCTTTTAGCATTTGGAAAACTCAATTAAATATTGAACGCCAATTCCAAGGGAAATGACCTAGGTTGTGCCATTCGCTACATATTTTATCAATCTAGTATTATTTTGAGGGTTGTGAGACGAGCCACTCAACGTGTGGTGTGATTAAGAGGATAGAGACAACATTAGGAATTTGAGATGTACTAGTACTTACCATAGTAGTAAAACTCCCTAATTTTGAAAGAAGACTCCTGATCCCAGAATAATAACCTAAGGGAAATGAACAAGAAGTGGCAGTAATGCAATTAAATTATGTTATTACAATAAAACCTTAGTATAATGATTGACAAGGAAGGGTAAAACACTAGTGGTAAATGATACTTGAGTTCTCTCACTGGGAATCCCTACTTGATCCGTTGATAATTAGAGAGTGCTTGATAATTAAAAGACTCACTAAGTCTCCTTATTATGTTAATTTAACTCCTAATAGTCAAGCGTGAATTGAGGCCTAAAAAAAAAACTTTTAGGAGAGCGAAAGAGTTAGTTATGGTTAGCATAGGCCATCGTGTAAGGATGAAAACTGTCATACCATCTCATATTAGATGCTATAACTTATGGTCAAAAGACCTTGTACTTGCTATCAAAGAACTTTGTTAATAAGATCTCGGATTTTACATTGATGAATACAAGATCTTGTTGATATGATTTTAAACATTGTCAATAAGATATAATCTCATTACTCCTTAGGAATTATTATGAATTTCCAAACCAGAAAATATTAAAAAAAATGGGTAAGAAGTAGGCTAATTGAAGAATGACTATACTTGAATGAAAATATCTTAGTTGTTGGTAGAAGATGTGAAAGCACAGTCCTTTGGGACTATATAACGGCATAAAAACTAAGGAGATGTTCAGTTGATTTCAAATAAGTGTAGATGCCATTAAGTTGACTACTAAAGCTTGTACTAATTGAGAATCAAGATGAGACATTAGGATCTATTGATCATGGTAGTCTTTGGAGTCACATGTATGTGATTGTGGTAATGCCTTTGCAAGTATAAAAAAAAATAAGAAAAAGAGGGAGAGAGAAGAGGTTTAATAAAGGTTTTTCTATGCTGGTTACACCTAGGGATGACGAATAGATTATCTATAATGAATCATCATTATGAATTGGAAATTTCTAACATTATAGGCAAGTTGTTGAAGCTATGTCATTTAATAAAACATCCACTAGAGTTATGGCTTGTAAGATTTAAGGAAACTCATTCCTAAGTCTTGAAAGATTACCTTGATACTCTAAATAAGGTATTTTCACCTTTAAAATCAAGTCTCATCAGGGAATTTAACCTAGACTTGAAGGATCATGCTTATTTTTGCTTAAGAGATTATATTCGGTCTCGATTAGGAGGAAGGTGACGTTAGAGTGTCTGAATGCCTTACATGGATTAGTCGTGAGATCAGACTATATATTAGTTCGAACCTTTGGAAAATCTTGATGAATAAAAAGGGAAACTTAGGTACTAACTAGAGATGAGAAGAGAATTTATGTGTCTAATGGAAATAACAAACCTTTTACTGACAAACCATAAATGAGGATATAATATATGCAATGATTTTATGAGATAATTGAACACAAGATTTGGAAACTTAGATTAGATGACCTTATAGGAAGTAAGACCCACCTCAATTAAGAAGGTTGGGCTAAAGAGATATATAGGTAATCTAAATGAAGGATGAATGAAACTTTATTATGAAATAAGGTTACTTACCTATATTGCTATTAGTGGAATAAATACCAAAAAGGCTAACTAAGTGGAATTCCTTGTAGTTCTTGGTATTAATTATTAAGGAGAGTTAAGCTGAAGTATCTAGGAGTTATCTCTTAAATGGATTGAGAGTTAAGAAGGAAAGGAAGTTAACATGAACATTCAATGATCGACTATTGGAACCAAAAAAAATGAAAGAGGGGAGCAAGAGAAGAAAAAGAAAGAGACAGAATGCAACAAAACAAATGCTACAAAGGGAAAGAGATTTTAAAATTTATTTGACCTAGGTGTTTAGACTTGCTATAAGGTGATCAAGTGTAACTTGGTTTAAATCTTTTTAGTTGTAGACAAGGGAAGAAGACGAAATATTTAGATTAGTATGTCATTTGACTTGGGTTGACAAAGAAGAAATAGAATTGTAGATAATAAGTAAGGTAGTAACATAATAAGGACATCTTTTACAAGAAAGTAGTGGGGAAAGGACTAGGTTCTTGTGAAATTTTGAGAAAACAAGATGGAAACTATGAGGAAGGATTATCCAACACCAAGTGAGTGAGGTACAACTAATTTTAGGGACAACATTTCTAAAAGGAGGGGAGAATGTAACACCCAAAAATTAATTAAGGTGTTAATCATGGATTTAGCTAATTAAGAATAATTATTATGGAATAATTGAGGGTAAGCTATATGAATCAGAATTTATAGAGAAATGAGTTATTAATATGGGTTTAAGATTTCAATTGGGTTAAAGCAAAATTTGAGCCCAAAATTAATTTTAATAAGCCATGGATAAGGATTTATGGAGGCCCAATAATTTTAGGTGCAAGTCTAACTTCTTATCATGAGACTTGGGCCAAGAGAGATTCCCTAGTAATGAGCCAATATGATTTAGTGAAATAGAGGCCAAAAACTAATTTATATGAGCCTTTATAGTCGGCCCAACACACATTATGCAGACCCAAATTAGGTTGACTCTTAGAACTTAGCTTGACTCTATCAAATTTCTGTAGCCTAACTTATGAAATAAGGCCCAACAAGCACAAAAATCTGAACCCATGAGGATTTGGGCCTTTAGGTCAACCCATAACCTATTTAGGACCTAACTTAAACCTAACTAAACCCTAAATACACTCAACCTCCTCCCTATTTTGCAGAAAAAACACAAGAGGCAAAGCAAAATTCTGAGGTTTAGAGGGAGGCTAGGGTTTTTCTACATTCCTTCACCATTTCTCACTTTTAGAGAAAGATTTAGCCAAGGTAATATATATATATATATATATATATAAAACATGTCTCTTTCATTCTCCTCTTCATTTTAGTCCAAATAGTTTTGGTTTTAAGCATTTTCATCTCCTTCTTAAATTTGAAATTTGGTGTTTGGGAGTTTTCTTATAAGATTTTTGGAGTTAAAAGCTAGAGAGGTGATTGGGTAAGCATTTTCCTTCCATTTTGTGTATTGTTTCGCTAGAAAATATCCTTAAGGGTTGATTTTCATAATGGGTTTTGTTATTGTGCGAAATTATAAGGAGATAAAGGTGAAAAACTAAATTTTTTGGGCTTGATGACTCAAATTCGAATTTGGAAATATCCAATGGTGTGTTCTTGGTAGTTGAGGCTCAATTCAATCTATTTAATCTTTTATATATATGGGTAAGTGATTTCTCTCCTTTTATGAGATGTATGTACTAAATTCTCATCATTTGGACCGACTTTTGGTGCATGGCTTGTATATGTGCGAAAATGGAGATGTGGGGAGTGAACCATTGTGAACTTTGTTGTCTTGACCTTGAATTGGTGCAATTGACCCTTTAAGAAGCTAGGTAAGTAAATTTTAGGTAGCCATTAGTGATTTAACCCTTTAGATATATGATTTATTGCCAGAAATGATGGTGACTATATTTGTTTTAGGCTTAGTGTGCATTTGAATTATAATGGTAGCTAGAGGCAGAGTAATTGGCTTCATTGAGGTAACTGGGGTTAATTTCCTAATTCCATGTATATATTCATGTTAATCTGTTATTGTTCACACATGCTTAATTTTGAAATGCTAGATGATTAGTTGACTACTTGAATTGTTATTGTAATTGGACCTTATGAGTCCATGGTGGAGCTGTGGTACGGCTGCCACCTGTGCATGTACTTCTATCGGGTACTGGGTTGTGATCAGACCCCAGATGCACTGAGCCCTAGTTGTGCTCATGGGGAGTAGGTGCCGTGGACAGGCCTCTCTCAGTGTTATTAGCCATTAACATGTTGTGTATGATTGTTGGTATGGGACAGTAGTTATTGGTAGCTCAACTAGTTCATTTGCAAATTGAATTGATGATTCTGGTATTGATGATATGAAATTGCATTGTATTGATTAATCTGTACATATATATGGAATGTGCCTCTTGTTACTGAGATTGTATATCTCACATCGATTGTGGGCTAACATTTTCAAGGATCGGATCTCTTAGTAGTAAGGAGAAAATTGATAGATGCTTATTATGTGGTTTAATAGTTGGTAGGTCTGAAAATTTTGTTAGATTGTATTCGTATAACTAGACTACTAATTTTATGTAATTGCTGCATTGTATCATGACTTGCCAAGCATAGGGACTGTAGTTATTTGATACATCAAATGTGAACTTAAATTAGTGATGTATGAAATCTCGAATGAAATATGTATCGAATGATAACTGTTGGTAGTTCATGAATTCTTGCTGTTATTACTCTATGAAATTGCTGATATAGGGTAGTTGGAGGAGTAGAAATTAACACTTAAGTCTTGAACCGATAATGATAGATAAGTTAGGTAAATTAGATGAATAAAAACTATTAGAGCCCTACCAATTATGGTAGAGTGGTCTTAGAGTGTCTCTAGGGGTAGAATTTGAGTACATGGGACAAAATTTAGAAGATGTAGTTGCAGGAAGAGGTTACGCCGCGACCAAGAGTGTGACAGAGGCAGGGGGCACCGCAGCGCGAGGAATCTCGCCTCGGCACAAAGTGAAGAAGTTGCCCAGGGAGGGTGACAGAGAGCAAACTCGCTGTGATGCAATATGTCTCGCCGCGGCTCAAGTCGAGGAAACTAAGTAAAGAGTGTCCAGTAGCTAGTCTCGCCACAGTGCAACAGCGCAAGTGTATCCCGCCGAGGAGAGAATCGTGGGACTTCGAACAGTAGCTCCAGGAGGCATTCCGTTGTGGCACAAAATGTTGAGGCTACGATGGAAAGTAAAAAACATGGTTTTTGAGCTTTAGTTACTAACTTGCCATGGCGGGAGAGTTTCAAGCAGCGACGGGAAAGTTTCAAGTCGCGGCGAAGGTTCCCAAATTCCTACCTTTAGCCTAAAAACCTCAGTTTCTCTAATGGTAATGCTAGAGAATGATGTAGGAACACATGTAGGAGGTTTTTGTGCGCTGGAATTGATGGATGGGTAAATCATAAACCCCTCATGATAGTACAATTTCTCTTGTGCATTCTCACCTTTATGATTGTATAGTTGATGACCCTAATATTATCAAGGTTCAAATTTTTTTATATTTTCACAACGTATCTAATTGTAATGACTCTAAACCTTGATCATAAATCATTAATCGTGTATTTAACTATAATTACCGTGATTAAAAGTTAGGGTTGTCACAGATATGGTGTTACAAAGAGTGACTAAGAGCAAGCCTAGATTGCATATTTGTACCCTTCTATGGTTCCTCTTCTTCCTCCCCTATTTTATTTTCTATTTGTCTTTCCATTTTATTGTATTAATTTAGGATTAGATGTTTTATTATTGATTTATAGATTATTGTGATGACATATTTTATTAGTTTATTATATATGGTGTATGCATTTATGCTTAATGCCTTTATTGATATTATTCCATAGCTAAATTAATTATCCTTACTTTATTGCATCTGCTTAGGAGTGGTAAGGTAGTGATGTTAATATTATCTTTGGAATAATACTATAATTGAATTTGTATGATATTAAGTTTGCTTTGTTGATTGATGTATATGAACAATTAATGATTAAGGCATGCCATCCATTGTCTATGACAAGTGTAGCTTAGGATTATTGTGCTTAAATTCATCCTGGTAGGAATGTAATCATTTATAATTAATCTTGAATTCATTGAATCTCAAGGAGTTTTATAGTTAAGCAGATCTACATTTGAACCACATTTGACTTACTTAGGTGGAAGTTATTTATAAGATAATATAGTAGGTCTATGTTATTAGTTATTAGTGTCATACCCTTACATATTATGTGTCATAACATACACTATGACTGAAACCTTGTTGACAGGATAGTGGTTGAATTGCTTAAATTTTGTTTTTCTAAATTTTCTCTGCTAACAAAACCTTGAAAGATCTTATTGACAAGGTTCTATATGTTTCTTCATTGAAATTGAAGACCTTGTTGACAAGATATTCCACCTTGTCAACAACATGTTATCCTAGACCTGATAGTGGACCATCTTATTCCATATAGTCATCTTCGTATCATTTACTTTTAGAGGCATTAAAATATAACTACAATAAGACATTCAATAATAATTTTACAGGCTTTCCAAATGAGAAGTTGGACTATAGGGGTCAAAACTAGAATTTCCTTCCATTTCCATCCATAAACTCCATAGACATATTTGTTTCTACCCATACAACCATCCTCTAATGTCTAAATGCATAAAGGAGTTATATGACTCAATTTGGCCTCTTTGGTCCTATTATGGGCTAAATTTAAGAAATTCATAACTTGATTAACGTGATTTCGATTCGTACAAATTAGATGTCTACAGAAAGCTTATGATGACAACTTTATATTGTAAAAATTTCAAGTAAAAATGAATTTGTCTAACCCTTCAAAAACTATGAAAATAGAACTTATTGTAGTAACTATAGTATAGTTATTTTTGCATAATTTTGTCAACTTTAAAAATTTATAAAATATTTTGTATAGTTTCAAAATTTTTCATTCTTATCTTGTTAGAAAGCTCTACAATTTCTCTGATTGCATGCCAAATTTTAGCAACAAACTCAACCAGTTGGACTGTCAAGGGTAAAGGTATAATTTATGACTCATTTGGACTAAAATTTGGTTCTAAAGTGGTTTAATTGGCCTCTAATTTGTACTCCTCTACTTTGAGCAAATTTTAAACATTATAAATATCATTTCAATAAGGCCCAATGCAAAAAATAAGGCTTGCATCAAAATATGACCCTTCAACACCCAAGTGTACATATAAACCATATTGCTTCCTATATACAAGTTTATGTATCCATTATCCAATCATACATCGAAATGGCTCATATTCATATTCTTACCCTCATACATATGTTTATATCACACAAACTTTACATTTCCATAAGGTTCATTATATGTACATATGTTTAGTATCCATTAATGTAGGTATAACTCTAAGGCCTTTAATATGGATACCATATACAAAAGGCTACCTGTTACATCAAGATAGAATATATATTGCTATGCTCAAGCTCATACATAAGCTAACATTACATATTTTTACCATATATAAATTATATCATGGCTAACGTATCATATACCTTCTTAAGTATATAATTACAACAAAAGCTTCAAGTACATGAACTCTAAACTTTATTACTTCTCATTTCCTTTCTTTTTGCTTGAGGATCCTAAAATGGTTAATGAAAAATACATAGAGTGAAATTCTGGAGAGAATCCTAATAGCCAATCTAAACCATATCCATGCATATAAGAATGTTATGAGAAAAATGCAATGCAAGTGGTGTAAACATGTGATTCATATGCATTATGTAACTCCTGCTTTAAGGAGCTAGGAGCTAAAATATACTAGTTGGGCTAAACTAAACTCATTTTTGGGTCAAAGAAAAGCTATTATGATCAATTCTTCACCATAGGGAGCTAGGAGCCGAAAACATACAATACATAAGCAAAAAAACCATATCAATGTATAATTCATGAATATATCAAGCAACCACATATACAAGCAATTCAACTCAATCAAAACATTCAATATATGCAATATAAGGAGATAGAGCAACCTTGTGGAGTTAGGAGCCATAAGCTACCATTAATTCTTATAAACCTTCTCTTTTCTTTAGTCTTTTACCTTCTCCTTCTTAGTTTACAACTCTATCTAGTGGACTTGCATTTGCTTGGCCTACATATAACAATATACCATGCAAAAGTACTTATTAAAATCTATTCCAACTTATACTACCACCATTTAATTCTATTAAAACTTAACATGTCATTTTAAGGTAGTTTAGGTTCCTTAAAATGCAACTCTTGGATTTCACTTTTTAGGCTCCAAACTTTTACTCGTTATGAGCCAATTATAATGTCTCGTTGTTTTAAAAGCTTTAAACTAAGGATATTACTAAAGGAGGTCCCCTAAATTGAATGATTAGAGGCCAAATAAAATTAGGGCAATAATCCAAACTTTTAAAAATGAAGATACAAGGTCAAAGATACCCAAAAACTAGAGTCAGAATAATTAAACAAAATGAGACGAAAAAATAATGACATTTTTTGTAATTTTGGGTAACTTTTAAAAAATTCAAATGAGGGATCTTCAAATGAAAAAATTGAGTCTCCCAGGGTTTTAGAGGCCTTAAAAATTATAAGAACCCTTAAAATAGTTGAAATCCCTTCGGTCTACAATTTAGAGAATTAGTTGACCAAAACTTTGACCAATTTATTCGAGAAGGTTTTAAATCTAATTTGGGTAAAATCATAGGTATTTTATTAATTAGAGAACCTAAATTTCATGATGGAAAAGATGGTTCTCAAAAAGGAGTTGAAATGAGCCCAAATGGAAGGAACCAAGTTTAAGGACAAAATGGGAATTTTGAAAAATTGTCTTAATGAAGCCCACACCTTCTTACAATAAGTGCCACTTCTTCTCCTCCTCATAACCAACTTTGCTATATCTAAAACCAAATTCTAAGACTCCTTGAAGCGGCACACCAAAAGGGAGGAAGAAGGGAAGAGAAAACCAAGCGAAAAATGTAAAAAATCTATAGTTTTTCATGCTTTCTCCTTTTTCCAACTTCTTCTCCTCTTTTTCCTCTCTTTTCCTATAGTTTTGATGACTTATTTAGATCTATTCCATGGTTAGTCCAACAAGAGGAAGAGAGAAATTAAAAGAGAGATTAGAAGCAATTGAAAGCTCCTTGGAAAAGCTTGCACATAAGGTAAGAAACCATGGATTATTTTACTTCATCTTATCTCCTTGTTCTCTTGTATGTTTCAGTCTATCCTAGACCCATTAAAGAGGGAAGGAATTCAGGTCATAGAAAAGTAGGAACAAGGGTTTTAGAGCATAAAAAACAAGAATATGCAATTAGATTTAAAAGAGAGGCTTTAGAATTTAAGATATATGACTTGAAGTTTTTGTTGCACCTAGCAATTTTTGAAGCTTTCTAAGAATGATTTAGTTCATGTAAGAGTATGTATAAGTTCTTAAGAGGTTTAGGAATATTTATGGAGGCCAAATTCCTTAAAGAAAATAATAAAACTCTATAAGTCTTCCACCTAGTGTGTGTCTTGGCCAAAGGAGAGAAAATACACCTAGAAAGATTTTTCTTTGATTCCAAGGATAGAAATGGTCTATTTATGAGTAATAAACACCAAGGGAAGCATTGGTTTGAATTTAGAAACTATGGTTTATGAGATGCAAGTTTAGGTTCCTTTTTAAGATATAAAGAAGCAAGTTAAGTTAGGTTCCTTGAATTAAATTAGAGATGCCTCTAATGAGTTTAAATGGGGTCATGAGACTTAGATTGAATGAAAAATTAGAGCCAAGATCATGAATTCTAGGGGTTGCTTCATTATACTCTTATATGAAATCATAACCATGCCATAAGTTAAGACAAGCTTGCATAGAGTTTATATAGGGCTAGAATTTGTTCCAATGATGTAATTGTGGCTCATTTGATATACCTAGGCCAAGCAAATCAAGATTCTCCTAGGTGTGTGTATGAGGTTGAGAAGGGAAAGGAAAATTCCAAGAAGAAAGTTTGTGATTCTTACCTTACGGTAGCTCTTTATCCTTTCTTGTATGCATGTCTTGGATGTTTGATTGTCATTGGATGCTTGTGTGTATATTTGAATCATGAAATATGTTCATAGCTATTGATGTAATGCTTGGTACCATTATGCTTATTAAAACATGTTTTGAATGCAAGATGGCTTGAATGAGTGAGGTTATGCCAAAAGTCCCTTAGAATAGGTGAGGAGAAACTAATAGTCTTTAAGAATGGATAAGAGAAAGCTAAAAGTTTCAAGAGAGAGTGAGTGAAACTAAGTCAAAAGTCCCTAGAGTCTATGTTTGATTTGAATGAATTTATATGACTTGAAAAATGAGTATGTATGTTTATTAGAAGCTTTCATTTCATGCTTGCATTCCTTGAAATGAAAATATGCCATGTATGTATGCTTGAAAGGGTAAAAGAGTTATTGAGATTCTTTGAATCTCACTCTTTCCCATATTATGTCTAACCATGTCTAAGTGAGTCACATGGAGTAAGAAATAGGGGCCAAGCAACTTGAAGATGAGATTTTGATAATAGAATAGGAAATTTATGCATTTTAATGTCAAAACTCATATGTATATGAAGTTTATAAGATCTAAACTATTGAGTACAAGTAAAAGTACGTAATTATAGCGTATGAATCAATTTTGAAACTAAATGTATGAGTATGTGAGTTTTGACATTCATAAGCTTTGATGTACATTTGTATATGAACAACTAGGAAGGTGATTTTGAGTTCCATGATGATTTGGACCATTTAGGATATTTCTATATGCTATGTTTATACTTTTGGATATGCTAAAATGGTCATGGTATGGTTAAAAGGTCATTTGGTGCACTTTGACCCCATTATGGTCCTAAAATTAGCTACTTTCTTGACTTGAACCAAAGTTTAAACAAACGGATGAGTTTTTGTATGAAATTTGGCAAGCAAATAGGTTTCATCTCTGGATTTTCATAGAGCTAAAGAGTACTATTTTTAAATCTCTAGAAAATTTATTATGATTTTTTAAAGTTGGCTAAATTATGAAAAAACGGTCACCATTATTGTTCATGTGGTCAGTTTGGTTTTCTATGTCACTCTAAGGCCAAATGAAGTTTAATACTTATAAAATTTTTCAAGAATATAGTAGACATCATAAGCTTTTCATATCCACGGAGATCACCTAATTTAGAGCTCTGTAGAGGGAGAACTAAATTTTTGAAGTTCTAGGTTTGCTGTAGAACGACCACCAAATCCGAAGTAGTATTCCATTAATTTTCAAGCATTAACCATGGTTGTTTTATTCTAAAATTTTTATGGTGACTAGATGACATCCTAAGCTTTCTAGAAAGCTATCGTTTGCATGATTTAGATTTTTTTAGAATTAGTTATAATTTTTCAAAATTTATATTAGAATATAGAATTCATGAATAAATGCAAGAAAGGTGCAATTTCGTGTTCTATGCTTTGGACTCGAGTTTTGAGCTTCAAATTGTGATATTTCTGATTGAACAAATGTGTTAAGGATGGAAAATAAATTTGGTAAGTTCACACGGTCCATTAAGCCAAGAATGAATTAATTTAGCTTTCAATGACGCATTTATTCATTGCTAAAAGCATTCTTTTGATGAAAATAAGTGTTATAAGTCACTTGTGCTATGAGTTGAGACCTTTATAGATATAGTGTTATATTTATTAGTATCAGAGCAAAAGTTTAGGAACTTTAGTGTTTGTTGTGGCTTGAGAATATGAGATTGCTAGTTATGTATGATGTAATACCCAATTTTCGTTAAACGACGGAAACATGTGCATTTTCAAAGCAAATCCTTTGAAATGAATTAGTTAAGGTCTTAAAAAATTTAAGTAGCATTCTAGACTCCTAAAAATGAGAATCCCTAGCTCAAATAGAAAGAAAAATAGAGTTAAAAAGAAAAAAACAAATTTGAACAAAAGATTGAAGAAACGTAATGGCATTTTTGTAATTTTGAGCAAATTTTAGAATTCTCATAGGAGGGATTCTTAAATGAAAGCTTTGAGTTCTCTAGAGTTTTAGAGGCCTTAAAAACCATGAAAAATCTCGGGACAGTTAAAACCCTTTCAGTGAATGTTTGTCAACGTTAGTTGACCCGAACTTTGACGAATTTGTTTGGGAATGTTTTAGCTCCGATTTGAGTGATTCCAAAGGCATTTTATTAAATTGGGGACCTAAATTTTATAATGAAAAATACAGCTTTCAAAAAGGAGTTAAAACGAACTCAAAACAAAAATGTCAAGATGAAGGGTTAAAATTTGAATTTTTGAAAAGTCTTTCTTAAACCTCCTTATATATATGAGGTACCCCACCTCCTCACTCATTTAGACACAATTGCTTTTTCCCTAAACTAGAGGAGAGAGCTAGGGTTTGAGGTGCACCAAGAGAAGGAGAAAGGAAGGAGAAAAACAAGGTAGAAAAGTATGAATTTTCTTAGTTTTTCATGATTTCTCTTTAGCAAACCTCTTCTCCTCCATTTCCCCTTCTTTCTTATAGTTTTATTGAAGTTATTGGATCTGTTTTGAGAGCAGAATAGAGGGAAAATTTTGAAAATTAAGGTGAGAAAGCCAAGGAAGGTGAAGAACAAGCAAGAAAAACCAAGGAAATCAAGGTATTTTGACATCTCTTCACTTAATCTTCCTCCTTCCTTCTCTTATAGGTAGTTCGACCTACATATGGCCAGCCTTAGAAAGTTGAATTCCTAGCTAAACCAAGGATGAATCTTAAGAATTTAAGGGAAGAGAATAAAAATATGCAAAGAAAACAACAAAAGAACTATAGAAAATCAAGATGGCAAAGTTAGGGTTTTAAGTGTCCCGTGCAAAATCTGATTTGATACAAGAATTCTTAGGTCTAAATGAGTGTTTGAATGAGCTCTTAAGATTCTTAGAAGGCTCCCCATATGCTTCTTTTACCAAGAAAATGAAGCAAGTTCCATGGATGCCAAGAAGAAGCCTAGTTTCGGCCTAGAAGAGTTAGGGTACCTAGGGATAGTTTTAAAATTTTTTAACCCATTTTTGAGTCATATATGATGAGTGAAGATGAGAAGAAACTTTGAAAAAAATTTAGAAGGCCTAGAGAATGAATTGGTGTCATAGGTTCCATAATATAACTTAAGGAAGCAACATGTAGTTATGTTTTTGTTTTAATTGTGTGATGACTCCAAGAGGCTTAAAAGAAGTCAAGAATCATAAATGAAAGGAAAGAATGAAGTTTAGAACTCATTTGATGGATGTTGCTTCACTTGGTGTATTTAGGAACCATAAATGAACCATAGGACAAAACTAAAGTTCCAAGTAGATGTATGGCCTTAGAAATGATTCTAAGAACCTAATTGGCTTCCATATATTGTGTTTAGGCTAAAAGAAATCTATCCCACACCTTTGTGTGTGTGAGGCCGAGAAAGGGAGAGCATTTTTAAGAGGAAAAGTGTGTGGTTGTAACAAAGGTAGCTCACTTCTCTTTCTTTTATGCATGAATGTGTGCTTGACTTGTCTATGAATGTGTATATGTGTGTTATAAGTTATGAAAAGTGTTCTAGCATGTGTATAGGTGTTATGATACCATGATATTACATTATGTCTTCAGATGATACCTAGTATGTGTGCTTAGATTTGTTTGAGTGTGGTGAAGCCAAGAACCCTTAGCCATGGTAAGGATGAGTCAAGAACCCTTAAAGTTAGTTTAGACAAAGTAAAGAGTCTACTAAGAGTGAGGTTGGCTCCCAAGAGTAAGGTTGAGTTAAAACCTCTTAGAGAAAATGTGTGAGGCAAGTCCAAAATCCATAAGAGAATGGATAAGGCTAATTCACTTACTTGGTAACCCTATGTATGCTTTGTATGACTTGTTTAAGTGCCAAGAATGATTATTAAATGATCATGCACTTCATGATGCTCAAGCATGCATTTTTAAGACTTATTTTGCATTCTTTATGTGTGATTGAAAGGGAGATGAACTATTGGGATTTTTTAAATCTCATTCCCTCCTCTTCAATGTTCTAACATGCTAGGTGGACCAAGTGAGCAAGATAATGGAAGCCATCAACTTGAAAGATAAGAGTATGACACCAAAATGCATGGATTTTGCTTCTTTATGGCCATGAGTGGCAAATGTTGTAATCCATTATTGTATATGTCCTATGACCTTATAAACATATGTAATTATGCAAATGTGTCATGTACAAATGAGATTTAATGTTATGTGTATGATATAATGCATTTTAGACATTGAGGAGCAAGACTAGCCTTGTATGTTCTTGTATATGGCATGGGGTGAGAGAGTGAGTTTTCAAATTTTGTGTTCATGCACCTTTAAGACAAGTTTAGAAGGTCATGTTACTGCATTCCCACGTGCTCAAGTAGTCATGGTTACCTTAGAACTCAAAATGGACCATTTGGATCCCTTTGGTGACATAAAATGAACTATTTTGCAACTCAACTTCAAGATTTGACCAAATAAACAAATTTTCCCATGAAATTTGGCATACATATAGATCTTATCTAGACCTTTTTATAAAGATAAATACCAAATTATTTGGTGCTCTGTGAAATTAATTATGAATTTTCAAAGTTGGCATTTTTCTATTGAATGATACAGATACTGTTCAGATGGTTAGAAACTTAGGCCGCGTCATTTTTAGGTCAAATGATGTTCAATACTCATGAAATTTTACAACATAAACTAGACATGATAAGCTTTCCATGGCCACCAGGATCACCCCAATTGGACCTCTGAGCAGGGAGATGTAAATTTTTGAAGTTGGAGGTCAATACCATAAATGATAGTCAACCTTTGGTACTGTTCTATCAATTTCGGGTAGTTAGTAGCCCCTATTAAGGTATGTATTTATTTTTATTATAAATTAGACATCTGTAGCTTTCTAGAATGGTATAATATGCTTGATTTTGATTTTTTTAGAATTAGTTATGATTTTTCAAAGTTTGTGCCAAAAATTTGAAAATCCTAGCCGAGGCTATACTCTTGAATTTCATGTACTCCATCTACTTGCACGAGTTTTAGGCCACTTCCTTAGATGGTTTTGAGTTGTATTAGTGTAATTAAATATGAGAATGAGTTGAATGAGTTCATATAGTCCATGAGACACTAAAAAAATTATCCACTATGCAAAGTAAATTTATTCATTATTTTTAATGCCTTTTTCCTTGAGAACTTATGTGTTTCATGGAATTGAACCTATAAATGGTATGAGATGAGTCATAGGATCATGGTGTTACATATGACATGTATATAAATGAATTAAGTGATAACTATAGCTTGTGTTCCTATTTGTGTTAAAATGATATTGATTTGTTTCAGATAAGATGGTGAACACCAGGAGTGTTAGGCCCTTTAGAGAGGCTAGAGTAGATCCAGAGCCCAATGATCCCATGGTTGGAGCTTTATAGGCTATTATGTCTCCCCTAGATCAACAGCAAGCTATGATTATATAATTACAAGAGAGGCTTGCTCAAATGGATAGCGAGAGGCCTACTCCTCCTCAGCCACAGCACTCAAATTATCTTGAGCATTCAGAGGCGATCCCCTTAAGCCCACAACCATAGATTCAGCAAATTTCTTAGACTCCACCGACTCAGACACCTCCTGTTCTTGAGCAACCTTCCACTAGATAGATTATAGCTTAGTTCAAGAAATTTAGGCCTTTCCCCTTTAATGGTAAATTGAATACAGAGAAAGCAAATGTCTAAATTATGCAGTTAAAAGAAGATATGTAGGGTGATAGAATGCACAGCTAAGCAGAAGGCCATGATGGCCATATTTCAGTTAGAGAAAGAAGCAGATTATTACTGAAGGAGCACTGAACTGATCATAAAGTCAAAGAACCTCTCGATCATTTGGGAAACCTTCTTGCAGGCATTTTATGAGCAATATTTCCTTAGTTGTAACACCCTGAAATTAATTTAAAATATTTACGATGATTTAAGAAATTAATATGGGTAATTAGTAAAATTAATTAAGTGGAAAGGGAGATGGATATTAAATTTGGGTCATATGATTAAGCCAATTCAATTTCTTAGAAGCCTAACCTTAGTTATGTGCAAACCCAATGTTAATGGACCTTATAGTTAGCCCAACAAATAAAAAATTTGAACTCACTTGGATTTAGGCCTTTGGGTCAGCCTAAGACCTAACTTAAACCCTAAAAACCCTTTTCCCTTACTTTATTTTGCAAAAACATAAGAAATACAAAGGATTTTCAAAGGTCTAAGGTGGAGGCCAGGGTTTTCTATATATTTTCATCATTTCTCCTTTCTAGAGTCAAAATCAACCAAGGTAACTTATATATAACTTAATCCTCTCTTCTTATTCTTCAATTTGAATTTATTGGTTTCTCATTTAGAGCATTTTCATCTTTTGCCTAAAATTGAAACTTATTGTTTAGTGTTTTCATGGTGGATTTTGGAGGTTAAAACTAGAGGTGTTGTTAGGTAAGTGTTTCCTTCCCATTTTGATTCATTTTCTGCTAGTTTGAGACCCCTATAGTTGATTTATAAAATTGACATTAATTTAGTGTGAATTTACCTAGAAAATTGAGAGGTATCTCAAGGTTTCTGGTGTGAGGAATACTAAATTCGAATTTAGAGCTTGTAGTGGCTAGGTAAGTGTCCTCTAGGTAGTCCTTGGTAGTTTAATCCTATAGGTATCTAATTTGTTGCTATAAATGATGATTAAGAGTAGTGATTATTTGATTTTATGATCATAGGGTGATTTTGGCACTATTGTTAGCCTTCAAGGATTGTCCACAAAGTGAGGTAACTCGGGTTAATTTTTATTCCTTGTATATGTTCAATTTAATCTTATATCTGCTGTGCATATATAATTTTAAATGTTAAATGAATGGTTGGCTATTTGATATATTGTGATTGGACCTTGTGAGTCCATAGTAGAGCTATGGTGTGGTTGCCACCCGTGCATCGTATATCGAACGAGCACCAAGTTGTGATCAGACTCTTGTATGTAAAGTTGGTGTTGTGGATGGGCCTCTTTTAGTGTTATTGGCTTTTAACATATTGTGTGTGATTATTAATATGGGATAGTGATCACTAGTAGCTCAACTATTACATTTTGCTGATATTATGTTATTTTTTATACTTATTTGATTTAATGCATATATGTTAATTAATTTAAAGCATATGAATGGAATTTACCTCTAGTTACTAAGATTTGCATCTTACCCTATTTCATAGGCTAACTATTTCAAGTGAGGGCTTTTCAGGTAAGGATAAAAGGAAACAAATGGATGAACATCCATGAGCTGAAACCCTATGTGGGGAATGCTACACTTGGGTTAATCTAACTTAGGACAAATGCTAATTTTTGTTATTCTTTTCTATAGCATCATCATGTAATCATATTGTCAAGTATAAGAGGTTTGTGTTTTGGAGTTCTATAATGTATCTAATAGGGAGTTAGGTCTTATACAAATTTGGTATCTGATGTATGCACTTATTTATATCTAATGTGGAACCTTATTAGCATGGATATAAGACTCATCACTTGAAGTATGTTATTGTATCATCATGAATGATCATGTTAGTGGTTTATGAATCTTGTTGCTGTCAATAATTCATGAATTTACTAATGTATGATTGATAAAGAGATTTGAAATCAATACTCTAGTCTCTAAGTGGATGTGAGGATATGCTGGGTAGTTTAGTTAGTTGATTGCCATTAAAGCCTTACGATTTAAGGTAAAATGTCCCTAAGATGTTGCTAGAAGGAGGTTTGGTATGTGTGGGATGAAATTTAGAGAGTTTAGATGCAGAAGATAGTTGAGTTGCGGCTAAAACTACCTAAGTTGCTGCTAAGGGAGTTCTAAAAGCTGGGAGCATCGTAGCACAAGGCAAGAAATTCACCTCAAGAGAGTAATAGAGAGCAAACTCGCCATGGTGAGCGTCGGGAGGCGAGCTTGGAGAGTTCTAGAAGGTTTTCTCGCTGCGGCGCCATATGGGCCTGCCACGGCGAGACACCAACTAGCTGCGATGCTATCGCAAAGTTTGACTAGCAAGTTCCCAAAAGCACCTATGTCATAGTGCAGAAGGTCTAAGTCACGATGCAATGTTCATAGTTTTGATTTTTAGTTCCAGTGACCAATTTAGCTATAATGAGGAAGGTTCAAGCCACAACCTAAGTGTCCCGAACTCTTATTTTTGCTTAAAAACATTGGATTTTACTATGAATATGATGTATAATGACTTAGGAGTATTTGTAAGAGGATTTTGGGATGCTTGGGACTAATGGTAATATTAACCAAATTTAATTGATAATTGCAGTTACTTATGGGATCAAATGGTTTTAGTTATTTGGCTAATGACCTTTGTAATACTTAGTTCTTTAAAAACAAGAGAAAACGTGAGAAATGTAATGTGTGATTTTTTTGTAAATGTACGAAATTTATCAGATACAAAAGGAAATCCCTCAGATAGAGTGATTTGAGGTCCAATAAAATTAAAATAATATTTTAGACCTCAAATAATAGTGATTTAAGGTCAGAGGTGCCTTAAAACCAGAGCCAGAATAGCCAAACAGATTTTTATGAAAAGGCAATGAAACGTAATGGCATTTTTGTAATTTCATGCAATTTTTAGAATTCTTATAGGAAGGATTTTTAAATGGTAAATTTGAGTTCTTTGAGTTTCTCAGAGGCCCTAAAAACCATGGAAAGCCCCAGAACAGTTAAAGCCTCTTCGGTAAACGTTTTTTTAATGGCGGTGAGCCTAAACTTTGATCGATTCATTCGAAAAAGTTTTAGCTCTAAATTGAGTGATTCCAAAGGCATTTTATAAGATTGAGGACTTAAATTTTATGATGGAAAATATGGTTCTAAAAAAGGAGCTAAAACAAATCGAAAATGAAAATACCAAGACGAAGGGGCAAAATTGAAATTTTTGAAAAGTGTTTCTTAAACTTACATATATATATAAGGCGCCCCATCTCCTCCTTCATTTAGACACAATTGTTTCTACCCTAAATCATAGGAAGAACCCTAAGGGTGAGGTGCACAAGAAGGAGAAGAAAAGAAGGCGAGACACAAGGAAGAGGTATGAATTTTCTTAGTCTTTTTCATGCTTTCCCTTTAACAAACCTCTTCTTCTCCTTTAAGAAATTTCAGATTTGAAGAGAGGAGGCCAAGGAAAATGAGAAATAAGCAAGAAAAGTTAAGAAAAATAAGGTAAATCTTCAGTCCATGGTAGCTATCTCTTGCTCCATTCTTCTCTTTGGTTTATCCCACACATGAAGCTTTAAGAAGGCTTAGATTTTGGGCAGAACCAACAGTGAATATTAAGAATTTAAGGGAGGAGAATAAGAATATGCAAAGAGAATTAACAAACAACTATGGAAAATCAAGATAGCAAACCTAGGATTTCAAGTGTCCCTTATAAAATCTGATTTGATACAATAATTCCTAAGCCTAAATGAGTGTTTAAATGAGCTCCTAAGATCCCTAGAAGGCTCTTCATATGTTTCTTCCATCAAAGAAACCAAAGCAACTCCCTTGGGTGCAATTCAAGTGCATGCCTTGGCCTAGAAGGGTTAGGGTACCTAGGGATAATTTTAATTTATTTCAATCTTATTTTTGAGTCATATATGATAAGAGGATGAGAGAAAGCCTTAGAAACATTTAGAAACCATAGAAAGTGAGATAACACAATAGGCTCCATAATATGGCCTAAAGAAGCAACACCTAGTTAGACTCCTTGTTTTAATTATGTGATGGCTCCAAGAGGTTTAAAAAGAGTCAAGAATCATAAATGAAAGGAAAGAATGGATCCTAGAACTCAAATGATGGATGTTACTTCATTAGGTGCATTTTTAGAACCATAAAAGGGGTTATTAGACTGAGTTAGTGTTTAAAGAAGATATGTAGCTTTAGAAATGATTCTAAGAACTTAATTGGCTTCCACATATTGTGTTTAGGCCAAGAGAAACAAATCTTACACCCTTGTGTGTGTGAGGCCGAGGAAGGGAGCATAATTCCAAGAGAAAAAGTGTATGGTTGCAACAAAAGTAGCTTTCTCCTCTTTCTCTCATACATGAATATGTATATATGTGTTTTAAGTCATGAAAAGTGTTCTAGCATATGCCTTTGTTCCATAGTATCATAATGTTGTAATATGTTCTTAAATGATGCCTAGTATATGTGTTTGGGTTTGCTTGAGTGTGGTGAAGCTAAGAACCCTTAGCCATGGTGAGGATGAGCCAAGAACTCTTAAAATTAGTTAAGATAAAATAAAAGAGTATCCCAAGAATAAGGTTGAGTCAAAACCTTTTAGAGAAAATGGGTGAGGCAAGTTCAAAATCCATAAGAGAATGGGTGAGGCTAATCCACATACTTGGCAAGCCTATATATGCTTTATATGACTTGTTTAAATGCCAAGAATGCCTCTTGAATGATTGTACACTCCATGAAGCTCATGCATATATTTTTAAGGCTTGTATTGCATACTTTATATGTGATTGAAAGGAAGATGAGCTATTGGGATTCTTTGAATCTCATCCCCTCCTCTATAATGTTTTAACATGCTAGATGGACCAAATGAGCAAGGTAATGGAAGCCATCAAGTTGGAAGATGAGAGTTTGACATCAAAATGCCTAGTTTTGTCTCTTTTGTAACCATACATATGGCATATGATGTAATCCTATGATGGAATTACTATGCAATCATTTGAACATATGTAGTTACCTAAATGTTTGATGTATGTATGAGTTTTAGTGCCAAATGAATAGTAATGTACATTTTGGGTAGTGAATGGCAATGTAAGGCATGTGCAATCTTATGTATGGCATGGGGTGAGAGAGTGAGTTTTTAATTTCTGGGTTTATGCACCTTTGAGACCAGTTTAGAAAGCCATTTTAGTGCATTCTCACGTGCTCAAGTGGTCATGGTTACCTTAGAGCTCAAAATAGACTATTTGGACCCTTTGTAAGACTTAAAAGTGACCATTTCACAACCCAATATAAAGATCTGACCAAATGAATGAATTTGCCCATAAAATTTGACACACATATAGATTTTATCTAGAGCCTTTTTAGAAGCTAAATATCAGATTATTTGGAGCTCTATGAAATTAATTATGAATTTCCAAAGTTGGCATTATTCTGCTGAACTGATGTAAACACTGTTCATATGGTCAGAAACTTGGGCTGTGTTATTCGAGGGCCAAATGATGTCAAATACTTATGAAATTTTATAGGCATAATATAGACATGATAAGCTTTCTATGGCCACTAAGATCATCCTAATTGGACATTTGAGTAGGGAGATATGAATTTTTGAAATTATAGGATAGTACTAGTAATGACAGTTGACCTCTGGTATTGTTCCATCAATTTTTGGTAGGTAGCAGCCTCTATTGTGGCCAAGATTTATTTTTATCACAAAGTAGACATCTGCAGCTTTCCATAATGGTAAAGTATGCATAATTTCAATTTTTTTAGAATTAGTTATGCTTTTTTAAATTTCAGGCACAAAATTTAGAAATTCTACCCGAGGTTGCCCGCTATGTTTTTGAGTATACCATCCATTTGCATGAGTTCTAGGCCACTTCTTGAGTTTGTTATGAGTTTTATTTGTGTGTTTAAATGTGATAATGAAATGGATGAATCCATATGGCACACAAAACACTGAATAAAAAATTTATCTGTGATATAATGCAATTTAATTGTATTTTCCTATGACTTTTCTTAAGGAATTCATGTGCTTCATGGAAATAAGCCTACATATGATATGAGATGAGTCATAGAATCATGGTATTATAACCTTAATAATATTAAGGTTCAAATTTTCTTACTTTTTCTTAATTTAATTAATTGTAATAACTTTAGATCTTGATTTACGATTATTAACTGCATAATTAAACCTAATCACAATAATTAAGAATTAAGGTTATTACACCAGTTCCATTCAGGATGAGAAAGAGTCAGAGTTTATCCTTTTGAGGCAAGTAACGGAGATTTCAATAGACTAGTACGTGGCAAAATTTGTAGAGCTTTTCAGATATTCCTCTTACTTACAAAAACATGATGATGAAAGGAGGAGAGCAAACAAGTTAGAAAAGGGCTACTACCAAAGATTAAAGACAAAGTAATTCCCCAGAGAATTAGGGATTTTAATGCTCTGGTTAAGGTTTGCAGAGTCATAAAAGCAAACCTGAGGACGATGCATGTAGTCCCTAGTGCCAGGCATCCTTTCCCTGAGAATAAAAGGCCACATGAAGAGGCACCAGCCACCAGTGGTAGCAAAAGAGGTAGCAGAGGATAGTGAAATAGAAGACGAAAAGGTAGAAAGAGATCAGCTCATTCCAACGGAAGTAGTTCCACTCTAGTGGCTTGCAGTTAATGTGGTAGAAATCATAAAGGCAGATAGTTTTATGCAAGCCAGAACTTGTGTTATAGGTGTGGTAGACTAGGACACATAGCCAAGGATTACACACAATAAATGGAGGTAGCTCCTACCCCTAGATCTCAGACCTAGGGTAGAGTCTTTGCCCTGACACAGTAGGAGGCTAGCAGATCCTTGAGTCTAATTTAATATACTATTAAGATTAATGATTATATTGTAAAGGCTTTATTTGATTTGAGTATGAGTCATTCTTTTATATCCTATGACTATGTTAGGAGGTTGGGTCTGAGCATGTGTACATTACCCTATGATTTGCACATATCTACCCTTACAAGAAACTGAGCCATTACCTCTCATGCATGTCTAAATTGTGTAATTTATTTAATCATTGTTTTGCCACTCTTAACCTAATTTGTATGCCTCTTATTGATATTGATTTGATTATTGGAATGAATTAGATGTCTACAAAAAATGCCATACTTGATTGCCATAATAAGTGTATCACTTTACCTAAATGTGGAACTATACCAAGTATCAGGATTGAGCTAGCTTTTATGACCACATCTTAGGCTGAAAGATCTCTAGAGCATGGTAGTAAGGGGTTTTTAGTTTTCTTTTCAATACAAGCTGAGGTAGAAGAGGGTATAAATGAGATACTTAGAGTTAAAAAGTTCTCAAAAGTATTTCCTAAAGAAATTAGTGAACTGCCCCTTAATAGAGAAGTAGAATTTGCCATAGATATTATACCTAGGGCAGATCTAGTGTTTAAGGCCCCATATAGGATGGCTCCCACGGAGCTAACTGAGTTGAAAAAGCAGATAGAAGAGCTTTTAGAAAAAGGTTTTATCAGACTTAGTGTCTCACCGTAGGGAGCTCTAGTCCTATTTGTAAAGAAGAAAGATAAGAGCCTTAGATTATGTATAGATTATAGGGAGCTTAATAAGTTTATTATTAAGAATAAGTACCCCCCTTTCCAAGATAGATGACCGCCTAAATCAATTGGTAAAAGCGTCAGTATTTTCTAAGATTGATCTCAGATCAGGATACCATCAGCTTAAAATTAAAGCTGAAGATGTCCTTAAGATAGCTTTTAGAACTAGATATGGGTATTATGGATTCTTAATTATGCCTTTTGAGTTGACAAATGCACTTGCAGTATTTATAAATTATATGAACAGAGTGTTTAAGCCATACTTAGATAAATTTGTAGTTGTCTTTATAGATGATATTCTCATTTATTTTAAAAGCAGAGAAGAGTATGAATAGCATTTAAGATTAGCCTTGGAAACCCTGAAAGAAAAGTAATTATATGTTAAACTTCGTAAATGTGAGTTTTAGTTCATTGAGGTGACATTTCTAGGCCATGTGATCTCCTAGGCAGGGGTCGTAGTAGATCCCCATAAGGTAGAGGCAGTACTTCAATAGGAGAGATGTAACATCCCAAAATTAATTAAAGTATTAATCATGGATTTAAACTAATTAAGAATAATTATTATGAAATAATTAGGTAAACTATATGAATGAGAATTTATAAAGAAATAAGTTATTAATATAGGTTTAAGATTTCAATTGGGTTAAAGCTTAATTTAAGCCCAACATTAATTTTGGTAAGCCATGGATAAGGATTTATGGAGGCCCAATGATTTTAGGTGCAAGCCCCACTCCTTATCATGAGACTTGGGCCAAGAGAGATTACCTAGTAATGACCTAATTTGATTTAGTGAAATAGAGGCCCAAGACCCCCTTTATATGAGCCGGCCCAACACACATTATGTAGACCCAAATTAGATTGACTCTTGGAACTTAGCCTAACCCTATCAAATTTCTGCAGCCCAGCTTATGAAATAAGGCCCAACAAGCATAAAAATCTGAACCCACAAAGAATTGGGCCATTGGGTTAGCATATTCCGCTTTTAGCTCTAAATTTTCTACAGCCCATTTATTAAACCATAGCCCAACCACCAGAAATAAGCCTAATTGGACCTTAGGCTAATGGGTCAGCCCATTTCTCATCAAAAACCCTAAAGGTTCAGCAGCCACACTCATTTGGAAAAGTAAAACACTTGGTTCTGCAGAAGTGAGAAACCTATTTTCGCACCTTGAGGAGAGGCTAGGGTTTCCATCACTATTTTGGCTCCATTTCTCCCACTTAGAGCAAGATTTAGCTAAGGTAACCTTTATATAACTTAATCCTCTCTTCTTCCTCTTCGATTTAGCCCGATTGATCTTTTATTTGGAGTATTTTTGTCTTCCACCCAAAACTAAAACTTGTTGTTTGGTGCTTCCATGGTAGATTTTCGAAGGTTGAGGCTATGGGTGTTGTTAAGTGAGTATCTTCTTCCCATTTTAATGCATTTTCTATTAGTTTGAGACCCTTATAGTTGACCTATGATATGGGCTTTGGTTTTCATATGAAATTACCCATAAATTAGAGTGAATTATGGCGGTTTCTGGTGTGGGAAAGTTGGAACCCGAAATTAAAATCCATTGGTAGTTAAGTGAGTAATCTCTAGGTAGTCATTAGTAATTCAACTCTTTGGGCATTTGATTTTTTGCTAGAAATGATGATAATTATACTTGTTATAGGCTTGATGTGCATTTGAATTTTTATGGTAGCTAGAGGCAGAGTAATTGGCTTTATTAAGGTAACCGAGGTTAATTTCCTAATTTTATGTATATGTTCATGTTAATCTGTTATTGTTTATATATGCTTGATTTTGAAATGCTAAATGATTGGTTGACTACTTGAATTATTATTGTGATTGGACCTTGTGAGTCCATAGTGGAGCTGTGGTGTAGCTGCCACCCTTGCATGTGCTTCGATCGGGCACCAAGTTGTGATCAGACCCCAGATGCATTGAACCATAGTTGTGCTCATTGGGGAGTAGGTGCCATGGACAGGCCTCTCCCAGTATTATTGGCCATTAACATATTGTGTATGATTGCTGGTATGGGATAGTAGTCATTGGTAGTTCAACTAGTTCATTTGCAAATTGAATTGATGATATGAAATTGCATTGTATTAATTAATCTTTACATATATATGGAATCTGCCTCTTGTTACTAAGATTGTATATCTCGCCTCGGTTGTGAGCTAATATTTTCAGGGATCGGACCTCTTAGTGGCAAGGAGAAAATTAATGGAAGCTTATTATATAGTTTAGTAGTAGGTAGGTTTAGAAACTTCATCAGATTGTATTTGTATAACTAGACTACTAATTTTATGTAATTGCTGCATTGCATCATGAATTGCCAAGCATAAGGACTGTAATCATTTGATACATCAGATATCAACTTAAACTAGTGATGTATGAAATTTCTAATGAGACTTATGTTTGAATGGAAATGTTAGTGTATGAACTCCTTATTGTCATTGATATATGAACTCACTGGTTTATGGTGGCTAAAGGGTTAAGGATCCACATTTAAGTTTTGAATGGGTAATGATAGATGTGTTATGTAGATTAGGTAAAAGAAAGGCATTAAATCTTCACAAACTAAGTTAAAGTGGCTTAGAATGTTGCTAGAAGGGGAATTAGAGAGTATGAGGTGAAATCTTAGGAGTTATAAGAATAGAAGGGAATTGGTAGCGACTAAAATTTAATTGGCCTCGGCTAAATGTGGCAAAGCTGCCAGGGAAGAAAACAGAGAGCAATTGGCCGTGGCAAAAGGGATATTTGGCCGTGGCGAAATGTGCAAAATTTGTGAAGGTGTAAGGAGTTGAACCCGAAAGTAATTAGCCATGGCACGAGGGAATTTAGTCGCGGTGAAGGTGCTCAATTTATCATATTCACCTAGAAACCTTAGTTTCTTTTATGGTAATACTAAGGAATTATTTAGAAATACTATAGGAGGTTTTTATGAGTTGGAATTGATGGATGGAAGAATCAAAGACTCCTTATTGATGATTAAATCCACTTGCACATTCGAATAATTGTGGTTGTCTAATTAATGACCCTAATAATATCAAGGTTCAAATTTTTTTTGCATTTTTTGAATATAATTAGTTATAATGACTTTCAACTTTGATTTATGATTATTAATTACATCTTTAACTTTAATTACTATAATTTGAAGTTAGGGTCATTACAAGAGACCTAGGACAGCAATAGAGATCAGAAGCTTCTTAGCTTTAGTAGGTTATTATAAGAGGTTTATTCAAGACTTTTCTTAGATAGTTATGCCATTAACTAGACTCACTAAAAAGAATGAACCATTTTGTGTAGGATGAGAAATGCCAGTGGAGCTTCCAAGAATTGAAGCATAGGTTATCCACCATTTTATTTTAGTGATCCCTAACTCTAGAGAGACTTTTGTAGTCTACAACGATGCTTCTAAGAAAGGGTTAAAATGTGTGCTTATGTAGAGAGGTAGAGTGGTAGCTTATGCTTTTAGACAATTGAAACCATATGAAGAAAATCATCTCACTTATGACTTAGAGTTAGTAGCAGTGGTGTTTGCTCTTAAGATATGAAGACAGTACTTGTATGGTGCATCCATAGAAATATAAAGTGACCATAAAAGCCTTAAGTACTTGTTTGGACAGAAAAAGTTAAGTATGAGGTAGAAGAGATGGTTAAAGTTCTTAAAAGACTATGATTCGACTCTAAAATACCATCTTGGTAAAGCTAATATGGTCGCAAATGCATTGAATAGAAAATCCATACATATGGCCTATATGATATTAAGAGAGCAAGAACTCATTAAGAGATTAAGAGATATAAATCTCTCATGTCAGTTGCGTTCTAGAAAATTATTGATGAGTAAAACCTAAATAGAAAGTGACCTGAGAGATCAAATAAGAAAAGCCCAGCAAGGAGATGAATATATAATAAAAGTAAGAGCTCAAATGTCTTAGGGTAGCATTTCAGACTTCAATCTATCTAAGGATGGAGTGATGAAGTACAGAAATAGGCTATACATGTCGAGAGATTCAGAATTAAAAGAAAGAATATTATAATAGGCACATAAAAGTAAATACACCATTCATCCAAGCAGTAACAAAATATATCATAACTTGAAGAAAATGTTTTGGTGACCTAGAATGAAAACAGATATAGCTGAGTATGCCTCATAATGTTTAGTATGTCAGAGAGTTAAAATAGAACACCAGAAGCTAGTTGGGTTACTTTAGCCCCTAAATATCCCTGAGTGGAAATGGGATAGCAAAGCCATAGATTTTGTCATAAGTTTAATCAAAATATCATTGGGGCATAGTGTCATATGAGTGATAGTGGATAGATTAACTAAGTCAACTCATTTCTTAGCAATTAAAGCCACTTACACCCTAGATAAGTTAGCCTAACTGTACATAAAGGAAATAGTGAGACCATATGGTGTTCTTAGGAGTATAGTATCAGATAGAGATCCTAAATCTACCTCGAATTTCTGGGGATCATTATAGGATGCCCTAGGAACCAAATTGAGATTTAGTAGAACTTATCACCCTTAGACAGTTGATCAAATAGAAAGAACCATCAAAACCTTAGAAGACATGTTAAGGGTTTGTGTCTTAAAGCTAAAGGGTAACTGGGATACTTATTTTCCTCTAGTAGAGTATGTCTACAATAACAATTATTAGTCTAGTATTCAGATGACATTGTATAAGGCATTATATGAGAGGAATTGTAGGTCTCTAATGTGTTAGGTTAAGCTTGGAAAGATGAGCCTTATAGGCCTAAAATTAGTGGACCAAACCTCTAGATAAATAGAAACAATAAGAAAGAAACTCTTAACAGTGAAAAGTAGACAAAAGAGTTATGCAGATAAAAGAAAAAGATTATTAGAGTTTGAGGTTGGAGACCATGTATTTATTAGAGTGTCTCCAATCACAAGGATAGCTAGGTCCATAAAAAGTAGAAAACTTAGTCCAAAGTACATAGGTCTATTCTAAATTCTTAATAAAGTTAGACCTATGACTTACAAACTTGCTCTTCCCCCAAACCTGAGCCAATTACATAATGTCTTTCATGTATCCTAACTTAAAAGGTATTAACTCGACCCCTTACATGTCATAGAATATGAGAATATGCATTTATAAGACAATTTACCTTATATAGTATCACCAGATCAGATTGTGGATGCTAAGTTAAAGTAGTTAAGGAACAAAGCAATATCATTAGAGAAAGTGGTTTAGAAAGGGCTATCTCTTAAGGAGGCTACCTAGGAACTGGAAGAGAAGATGGAAAAGAAATATCCAGAGCTACTTCAATAAGGTATATATCTAAATTTTAAAGACGAAATTTTATTTAAGAGGGGAGAAATGTAATATCCCATTATTCTAAAAGCCTTAAACTAAGGAAATTACTAAATGAAGTCCCCTAAATTGAATGATTAGAGGCCTAATAAAATTAGCGTAATAATCTAGACTTCTAAAAATTAGGATATAAGGCTAAAGATACTCAGAAACCATAGCTAGAATAGTTAAACAAAATTGGATGAAAAGGTTGTGGCATTTTTGGTGATTTTGGGACACCTTTAGAAAACACAAATAAAGGGTCTTGAAATAGAAAAAATTGAGTATTCCAAGATTCTCAAAGGCCCTAAAAACCATAAGAACTCCTAGAATAGTTAAAACCCCTCTGGTATGTAATTTAGAATGTCAGTTGACCGAAATTTTGATCAATTCGTTCAGAAAGGTTTTAAATCCAATTTGGATGAAACCAAAGGCATTTTATAAATTAGAGAATCTAAATTTTATGATGGAAAAAATAGTTCTCAAAGAGGAGTTGAAATGAGCCTAAATGGAAGGAACTAAGTTTAAGGACAAAATGGGAATTTTGAAAAAGTATCTTAATGAAACCCCTACCTTCTTACAACAAGTGCCACTTCTTCTCCTCCTCATAACCAACTTTACTTTATCTAAAACCAATTCTAAGACTCCCTGAAGTGGCACACCAAAAAGGAGGAAGAAGGGAAGAGAAAACCAAGCAAAAAATGTAAAAAATTTATAGTTTTTCATGTTTTCTCCTTCTCCTCTTTCTCCTCTCTTTTCCTATAGTTTTGATGACTTATTTGGAGCTATTCCATGGCTGGTCCAATAGGAGGAAGAGAGAAATTAAAAGAGAGATTAAAAGCAATTGAAAGCTCCTTAGAAAAACTTACACATAAGGTAAGAAACCATGGATTATTTTGGTTCATCTTGTCTCCTTCTTCTCTTGTATGTTTCAGCCTATCCTAGACCCATTAAAGAGGGAAGCAATTCAGGTCATAGCAAGTTAGGAACAAGGTTTTTAAGACATGAGAAATAAGAACATGCAATTAGATTTAAAAGAGAAGTTTTAGAATTCAAGTTATATAACTTAGGGATTTTGTTGCACTTAGCAATTTTTGAAACTTTCTAAGGATGATTTAGTTTATGTAAAAGTATGTATAAGTTCTTAAGAGGTCTAGAAAAATTTATGGAGGCCAAATTCCTTAAGAAAATAACAAAACTCTATGGGTCCTCCATCTAGTATGTATCCTGGCCAAGGGAGAGAAAATGTACTTAGGGAGATTTTTCTTTGATTCCAAGGATAGAAATAGTTTAGATATAAGTAATAAATACCAAGGGAAGCATTGATTTGAATTTAGAAACCATAGTTTATGAGATAGAAGTTTAGGTTCCTTTTTGAGACATAAAGAAGCAAGTTGAGTTAGGCTCCTTGAATTGAATTAGAGATTACTTTAATAAGTTTAAATGGAGTTATGAAACTTAGATTGAATGAGAAATTATAACTAAGATCATGAATTCTAGGAGTTTCTTCATTATGCATTTATATGGAACCATAACATGCTATAAGTTAAGACAAGCTTCCATAAAGTTTATATGAGGTTAGAACTGTAATGTCCGGTTTTCGTTAAATGACAAAAATGAGTAAGTTTTCAAAGCAAGTCTTCCAAAATGAATTAGTTAAGGTCTCAAAAAATTTAAGTAGCATTTTAGACTCCTAAAAATAAGAATCACAAGCTCAAACGAAAAGAAAAATAGAGGTAGTATGAAGAAATGGAATTAAACAAAAGACTTATGAAACATAATGACATTTTCGTAATTTTGAGAAAATTTTGAAATTCACACAGGAGGACTTTTTAAATGAAAATTTTGAGTTTTTCGAGATTCTCAAAGGTCCTGAAAACCATGGGAAGACCCGGGATAGTTAAAACCCCTCTGGTGGATATTTTCTAATTTAATAGATTTGTTCAGGAAGGTTTTAGCTCTAATTTGAGTGATTCCAAAGGTATTTTACAAAATTGGGAATCTAAATTTTATAATGGAAATGACGATTCTCAAAAAGGAGCTAAAACGAAATGGAAACAAAAATACTAAGATAAAAGGGCAAAATTAGAAATTTTGAAAAATCTTTCTTAAACCTTACCTATATATATAGGGCGCCCCAACTCCTCACTCATTTAGCTCATTTAGTTTCTACCCTAAACTAAAGGAAAAACCCTAAGAATGAGGTGCACCAAGGGGAGGAGAAAGAAAGGAGAAATACAAGGAAAAAAGGTATGAATTTCTTAGTTTTTTTTTCATGTTTTCCTTTTAGCAAACCTCTCCTTCCCTATTTCTCCTTCTTTCCTATGGTTTTATTGAAGTTTATGGATCTATTTTGAGGGTAGAATAGAGAAAAATTTCGGATTTGAAGAGAGGAGGCCAAAGAAAGGAAGAATGAAGCAAGAAAACAAGGAAAAATCAGGTAAAACTTCCATCCTATGGTAGCTACTTCTTCTTTCCCTTCTTCCTTGGTTCATCCCATTTAAGAAGCTAAAGAGGGCTTGAATTTTGGGCAGAACCAAGGATAAATCTTAAGAATTTAAGGGAAAAAAATAAGGATATGCAAAGAAAACAATAAAAGAACTATGGAAAATCAAGATAGCAAAATTAGGGTTTTTTGAAAAATTTGATTTGATACCAAGATTCTTAGGTCTAAATGAATATTCAAATGAGTTTTTAAGATCCCTAGAAGTCTCCCCATATGCATCCTCCATCAAGAAAACAAAGCAAACTTCCATAGAGGCCAAATGGTATATAGTCTCGGCCAAAAGGGGTTTAGGCACCTAAAGAGAGTTTTAAATTTTTCTAAGTCCATTTTTAAATCATATATGATGAGTGAAGATGAGAGGAAACCTTGAAAAAAGTTTAGAAGGCCTAAAGAATAAATTAGTGTCATAAGTTCCATAATATGACTTAAAGAAGCAACATGTTATTAGGCTCTTTGTTTTAATTGTGTCATGGCTCCAAGAGGGTTAAAAGGAGTCAAGAATCATATATGAAAAGAAAGAATGGAGCCTAGAACTCAATTGATGGGTGTTGCTTAATTAAGTACATTTTTGGAACCATAAAGGGGTTATGAGACCAAGTTAGTGTTTAAGGAAGATGTATGGCTTTAGAAATGATTCCATGAAGCTAATTGGCTTCCATAAATTTGTTTAGGTTAAGAGAAACCAATTCCACACCCTTGTATGTGTGAGGCTAAGGAAGGGAGCATTTTTTCAAGAAGAAAAGTGTGTGGTTGCACCAAAGGTAGCTCACTTCTCCTTCTCTTATGCATGAATGTATACTCGACTTGTCTTTGAATGTGTGTATGTGTGCTCTAAGTCATGAAAAAGTATTATACCATAAGCTTTTATTCCATGGTACCATGATATTATATTATATTTTCAAAGGATGCTTTATATGCTTACTTGGGTTTGCTTGAGTGTGAAAAGACTAAGAACCTTCTAACCATGGTGAGGATGGGCCAAGAACCCTTAGAAATAGTTGAGACAAAGTCTAGTATCTCCCAAGAGCAAGGCATAGTTCAAAGCCTTAAAGAAAAGGATAAGGCAAGTCTAAGAACCTTGAGAAGAATAGGTTAGGCTAATCCACTTGCCTAGTAAACTTATGTATGCTTTGTGTGACTTGTTCAAATGCTAAAAATGTCTCTTGAATGATTGCACATTCTATTATGCCCATGCATGCATTTTCAAGACTTGTTTTGTATATTTTATGTATAATTGAAAGGGAGATGAGTTATTCAGATTTTTTGAATCTCATTCCCTCCTCTCCAATGCTTTAACATGTTAGGTGGACCAAGTGAACAAGACAATAGAAGCTAACAAGTTGGAAGATGAGAGTTTGACAATAAAATGTCTTGATTTTGCTTCTTTATGGCCATATGAGTGGCAAAATATTGTAATCCATTATTGTATATGTTCTATGACATTATAAACATGTGTAATTATGTAAATGTATCATGTACAAATGAGATTTAATGTTATATGAATGGTATAGTACATTTTAGGTATGGAATGGCAAGACTAGCCTTGTATGCTCTTGTGTACAGCAAGAGGTGAGAGAGTGAGTTTCTAAATTCTGGGGTTTTGTACCTTTGAGATAAGTTTAGAATGTCATTTTGGTGCATTCCCACGTGCTCAAGTGGTCATGGTTGCCTTGGAGCTCAAATTGGACCATTTGGACCCTTTGTAGAGCTTAAAAATGATCATTTTACAACTCAATGTCAAGATCTGACCAAATGAATAAATTTACCCATTAAATTTGGCAACATGTAGATCATATCCAGAGCTTTTTATGAAGCTAAAGACTAGATTATTTGGAGCTCTATGGAATTAATTATGATTTTTCAAAGTTGACATTTTTCTGCTAAACTAATACAGGTACTATTTATATGGTTAGAAACTTGGGCTGTGTCATTCATGGGTCAAATGATATCTAATACTTATGAAATTTTATAAGGATAAATTATACATGATAAGATTTCCATGGCCATTGAGATCACCCCAATTGGACCTCTAAGCAAGGAGATATGAATTTTTAAAGTTGGATGTCAGTACCAAGGATGATAGTCGACCTTTGGTACTGTTCCATCAATTTTCGATGGCTATCACCCTTTTTGAGGTTGGGATATATTTTTAGCATAAAGTAGACATTCGTAACTTTCCTAAATTGTAAAGAATGCATGATTTTGATTTTTTTAGAATTAGTTATAATTTTTCAAAGTTCATAATAGTAAATTGAAAATCCTAGCCGAGGCTGCACTCTTGAATTTCATGTAATCCCTTCACTTGCACAAGTTCTAGGCCACTGCTTTGAATGGTTTTGAGATGTATTAGTGTGATTAAATATGATAATGAGTTCATATGGTCCACAGGACACCGATTGAAGAATTCATACGCTGCACAACACAAGAAAATTTTATATTTTCATGCCATTTTTCTTGCTTCCTTGTGTAATGCATGGCATAAGACTTAGAAATAGCATGAGGCAAAGCTAGAAAGCTATGGTGTTACAAGAACTTGTTCCAATGATATAATTATTTCTCATTTGATGTGTCTAGGCCAAGAAAATCAAGATTCTCCTAGGTGTGTGTGTGTGAGATCGAGTAGGGAAAGGAAAATTCCAAGAAAAAAGTTTGTAACTCTTGCCTCAAGGTAGCTCTCTATCTTTTCTTGTATGTATGTCTTGGATATTTGATTTTCATTAAATGCTTATATGTATATTTGAACCATGAAATATGTTTATAGTTGTTGAAGTAATGCTTGGTACCATTATACTTCTTGAAACATGTTTTGAATGCAAGATAGCTTGAATGGATGAGGTTGTGCCAAAAGTCCCTTAGAATAGGTGAGATTGTGCTAAAAATCCCTTAGAATAGGTAAGACAAAGCCAAAATTCTTGAGAGAGAGTGAAGCTAAGTCAAAAGTCTCTAAAAGTGGGTGAAATAAATCTAAAAGTCCCAAAGAAATTGGGTGAGGAGAAACCAAAAGTCCTTAGAGTTTATATTTAATTTGAATGAGTTTATATGACTTGAAAAATCATTATATATGCTTATTAGAAGCTTTCATTGCATGCTTGTATTCCTTTAAATGAAAATGTGCCATGTATGTATGCTTGAAAGGATAAAAGAGCTATTGAGATTTTTTGAATCTCACTCTTCCCCATATTATGTCTAATCATGTCTAAGTGAGCCACATGGAGCAAGAAATGGGAGCCAAGCAACTTGAAGATGAGATTTTGACAATAGAATAGGAAATTTATGTATTTTGATGTCAAAGTTCATATGTATATGAAGTTTATGAGATGTAAACTATTGAGCACAAGTAAAAGTATATAATCATGGTATATGAATCAATTTTGGAACCAAATGTATGAGTATATGAGTTTTTGACATTCATGAGCTTTGATGTACATGTGTATATGAACAACTAGTAAGGTAATTTTGAGTTCCATGATGATTTAGATCATTTAGGATGTTTCTATATGATGTATTTGTGCTTTTGGATATGTTCAAATGGTTATGGTATGGTTAGAAGGCCATTTGGTGCACTTTGACCCCATTATGGTCCCAAAATTGGCTACTTTCTTTACTAGAACCAATGTTTAACCAAATGGATGAGTTTTTGTATGAAATTTGGCAAGAAAATGGGTCTTATCAAGAGCTTTTTATAAAGCTAAAGAGCACTATTTTTAGATCTTTAGAGAATTTATTATAATTTTTCAAATTTGGCTAAATCATACAGAAACTGTCACTATTACTGTTCATGTAGTTAGTTTGGTTTTCTATGTCACTCAAGGGTCAAATGAAGTCCAATGATCATGAAAGTTTTACAAGTATATAGTAGACATCATAAGATTTCTATAGCCACTAAGAGCACCTAATTTGAAGCTCTGTAGAGGGAGAAATAAAATTTTGAAGTTCCAAGTTTGCTACAGAATGACCACTAGATCCAAAGTATTGTTCCATTAGTTTTCATGAGTCAAGTGTAGTTTTTTTATCTAAATTTTTAGGGCAGCTAGATGACATCTTGAGATTTCCAAAAGGCTATCATTTGCATGATTTGGTTTTTTTAAGAATTAGTTCTGATTTTCTATAATTATATCAGAATATGGAATTTATGAATAAATACAAGAAAGGGGCAATTTCATGTTTTATGCTTTGGACTCGAGTTTTGAGCTTCAAATTATGATATTTCTAATTGAACAAATGTGTTAGGGATGAAAAATAAATTTAGTGAGTTCACATGGTCCATTAAGCCAAAAATGAATTAATTTAGCTTCCAATGACGCATTTATCCACTGCTAAAAATGCTATTTTGATCTCTTATAAGCCAATTGTGCTATAAGTTGAGTCTTATATAAATATGGTGTTACACTAATAGCTCTAATGGAACTTATTGAACTATCATATACATAATTAAATAAGCTAAAGGTGAGGTTGCTTTTTTAGGTCCTTTTAGGCTTTAAATTTCACCTTTCAAAATAAGGCTTTTAAATTTAATCCAATGATTTTATAAGTATTTATTCATCATATTTAGGCCTTTTAAAACATTAGCATCTCTCAAAGCACTCCCTAGGTATCCATTCTAGCCCTTAGCCAAATCTAAGTCTACATGGCAACCTAATAGAGTTTTGCTTATTTCTCTTGGGAATTTGATGCATGTGAAGGTTCCTTGACTTCTCTTTAGTTTGGAAATGATCTTACATAACTTGAAATAGCTTCCTAAGGTTTCAAAACTCTTAAGGTGTATTTTGGACCTTAGGTAATCTAGCTTGAGTTTACAGTTTTTTATGGAATTCCACTTGCATAATTTTACTCTAAACCATTAAAAACCCACTCTTAAGTTTTCATCAAACAAATACTTGCTTCCTTCCCTTTCTATCTTAGCCGAATAGAAGAATGCCTTAGAACTTGAAGGAGAGCAAGTTTCCTAGCTTAATACATACCTCATTTGGAAGCTTTCTTCTTGTAGTTTCTTGTAGTACAATTGGCTTCCTCAAATCTCCTTCTTTTCTTATAAGGCCAGCCACAAATTTCGTCCTTTGTAGAAGTGAAAACCATCATTAGAAAAGGGCTTAAAGAGGAGAATAACTTTGCTAACTACCATGGCATGAAATTAGGCATGTTTCCTTATCTTATTGGCTTCTATTTTCTCTCTCTCTCCTCCTATATTTTGGACACCATGGCTATTGGTTCAGAGGCTTCTAAGTCTATTTTGAAGAAGGGGATGAGATGGCATGGCTATAATAAGAAGATATGGAGGTATTTTAATTTTTTCCCCATAGTTACAACTTTGTCACTACACTTTGATTGCCCTGTTTAAACTCGTTTTAAATCTTTTTTGAAAACTATCTTTTTCACCATAAAATTAAGGTTCTCTAGGTTATTAAAGATATTTACTTTGAAATTTTTAGGATTCAAAATCATCCCAAAAAGTCTGGTCAAAGTTATGGTCAATCAATATCCTAAATCATACACCATAAGGGTTTTAGCCATTTTGATAGTCCCTATGGTTTTTAAGACTTGAAAACCCTAATAAGTTTAAATTTGGCATTTAAAACTCTCTTATTTGAGTTTCAAAATTTCTTTTGTAATTATAATTTTGCCACTAGGATGTCTGTTTCCTTCATTTGGTTGCTTCCCCTTCAGTTTCAGGCCATCACTAACTTCTTATCCTTATTTCTTGATGTTCTAATTAATATTTTACCTTTGATTATCCTTAATTCTTTTTACTTTAGAGTCCTCTTTCATTAGCCTCTTAATTCTAGTTCTATTTTAAAAGAACCAGGTAACATATTTCTCCCTCTTTAAATAAATTTCATCTCAATAATTTAGGAAAATAGTCATTACCCTAACTTTTTTATATTTTCTCTTAGTTGGTCTTTCCTTTCCTATGTCTTAATTTACCTTTATCAAGGACTAATATCCTTTAGATATATTCCCACTAAAGAATTTTCTCATTTTAAGTTCAAACTTTACTATAAACTATTCCTTTCCTTTGGTGTTATTTCTACAGAGCATATAAGTTGTTTATTATTTTTTCTTTTGGCTCTTGTCATGAAGGGGCTACCTTTTAAAACTGCAACATATTTTTTAAAATCAATCTTATCATTGGCAAAGCTTATTATTCTATATCTGATTAGTCGAAGACTAATTCATATGAAGTTGAGCTTTCTTATTTAGTAAACTTGCTTGCATATGTGATTAGAGATATCTTACTAGTATCAAATCTCCAATACTAGATTCCATTAGCATTCTGCATAATCTCTTTATCTTTCTCTATTCATTACAAACCATTAGAGGTTCCTTCCTATCTAATTTCACTTATTTAAATGTTTAGTTCTCCATTTGTCCTTACATTCTTTTTCACTAGCTCGTCCCATAATAAGGATTTATATCATTTATTATTTTAGGCCTTATACACTAACCACCTAATAGGATCATAGCTCCTTTGGCGAGCTTACATTCTTAATTGTCCCAATTGCTTTATTTATTTCTAGACTTGCCTTTTAAGCCTAAATTTTTCTTTACTCTCTATCTTCTTAAGAGTAATCATTATTGACATCCTTAACTTTACCACTGACTTTTCATAATCCTAAACTCTTTTGTGCTAGCATTGAAAAGTGACTACCACTAACTGACATTGTATTCATGTGAGATGCCAACTTCTCATAGCCTCAACTACTAAAGGCCTACTCTACCATTTACCCTATCATGAATAACTACACTTGACCCTTTTTTTTAGATACACAACTGTGGTATACAAGGATTTCTTTCTCTTTTAGCCAGGTATACTAACTGCTGGGTAGTTGTTCATCTAACTATAATTCTGGAAAGCTATTTTCTTACTTTTCTCATCCCACATACTATACTAATCTATTGAGAAAGTCTAGTCAATGGCTTGGTTGTTTCAGTAAAACTTTAATAACTATATTGTAATAGTCTACCAGACCTAGGAAATCTCTAGTCTCTGAGATAAGAACTTTTCTGAAACTGTATTAGTTTCTAAGACTGATTTAATTTTCAAAATCTATTCTAGGCCATCATTTCCCAAGAAAAATGTTATACTATAACTATGGGCTCTTTATAACTTTATGGGGTCTACTACAACCCATAAGTCTACTGCAACCCCTAAGTCTACTACGACCTCTTAGAGCTCTGTTAAAATCTATTGCAACCTACTATACTATGATAGGATCTACTGTGATCCATTTCTAGGAGATTTTAGAGCCTAAGATCATTATCTTTGTACTCAAACTTACTAAGTTTGGCAACTATTACTCATAATTTTTAAAGCTAAACTCATATGCCTACTATGCTTTTCAAATGAAGTGGGTTCTATATCATGTTAATCTCTGGAACAACTCTATAATAATAATAATACTCGAGAGTATTTTGGCATTTACTCTCTGCTCCCTATAGGATTATCAGTTTCCTACTTCTAGTTTCATCGTGCTTTTTTTTCTTTCTCTTGATAGCTAATCTTACTATACTTTGCTAGCTTTTCATGTGAAGTGGATTTTTCTTTACTCTTACTAGCTTACTTTACTTTACTCTCTTTGCTTTATGGTGTAAACTAGACTTACACTTTACATGTATTCATTCTATCTTTTCGATATTTTCTAATCATGCTCCTATTTTACACTTCAGTGGTTCTAGCACTGGTATGCTCTATATCTTATAAGTCATCTTACACATTAAGTGTGTCTAGCTTCTCTCGTAGGATAACTATTATATATTAGTCCCTTTAACATTTCATTCGATTATATTATAAGGGATTCATACTATACATGATGAATTTGTGCTGTTTAATTTTTTAAGATTTTAGTCCCATGAGCACATTCCTCTTACATCAGTCTATTTTAAGGATTCCATCTTAATACTTTCGCTTATAGTTTCAGCATTATTGGAATCCCTTAACTTTCTTTTCTTTAGCTAATTCTTTAAGTTAACTTACTAGGATACTCTTTAATCATCAAGATGCTCTTTATGGTTGATACTATCATTTGTTATACACTTAAGTTACATTATCATTGAGTTTGCTAGACTCAATCTTTACAGACAATAAGTGAGCTAAGGTGAATCCAGAAAGTTGGACTGTTCCTCTTGGAAGGAACTTTATTCCATATAAACCTTAGAGCTTATCTTTATCTTAAGGCTTTTTAGCTTATGCAATTATTCTTTTCTGACTTGGAACTCACCTATAACACCATAATTAACTACATTATCTCATATTCTTTGTAAGCTTACTTCCTTTGATGTCATAGAATTTCCTAAAGAAAAGCCACTAAAATAATCAATTTACTTGCGTTGCATCATGCATGAATTTTTTATTTAGTGTTTTGTGGACCATATAGACTCATCTCTGTCATTTCATATTTAATTACATAAATACAACTCAAAACCATCTCAAGAAATGGCCTAAAACTCGTGTAAGTGGATGGTATACATGAAAATCAATGATGCAACCTTGGACAAAATTTTCAAAATTTTGATATGAACTTTGAAAAATCATAACTAATTTTAGAAAAATTGAAATCATTTACACTATAACATTCTAGAAAGCTACAAATGTCCATATTATGCAAAAAATAATTCCAGACCATAAACGGGACTTTTAGCCACCAGAAATTGATGGAACAGTACTAGAGGTTGCCTATCACTATTGGTATTGTCCTCCAACTTCAAAAATTCATATCTCCCTGCTCAGATATCTAATTGGGGTGATCTTAGTGGCCATGGAAATCTTATCATGTATAGTTTATTCTTGTAAAATTTCATAAGCATTGTACATCATTTGGCTCTTAAATGATATAGCCCAAGGAACTAACCATATGAACAATGTCTGCATCAGAACAGCCGAAAAATGCCAACTTTGAAAAATCATAATTAATTTTCACAAAGTTTAAAATAATGTGGTCTTTAGCTTTCCAAAAAGCTCTAGATGAGATCTATATTCATGCCAAGTTTTATGAGCAAATTCATTCATTTGGTTAGATTTTGATATTGGGTTGCAAAATAACTCATTTTGTGTCATATAAGGGCTCTAAATAGTCCATTTTCGTTTCTAAGACACCTATGGCCACTTAAGCACGTGGAAAAGTACTAAAATGGCCTACCAAACATGTTTTAAAGGTGTACAAACCCAAAAATTAAAAACTCACTCTCTCACCCCATGCCACACACAAGAGTGCATACACTTTATGTTGCCATCCTTTGTTCAAAAACTACAATATCATTCCTTTGGCATCAAGTTCCATACATACATCAAATATTTGGATAATTACAAATGTTCAAATGATTATACAACAATTTCATCATAATATTACATCATATGCCATTCATATGGCTACAAAATAAGCAAAACTAAACACTTTGTTGTCAATCTCTCATCTTCCAACTTGGTGGCTTCCATTACCTTGCTCATTTGGTCCACCTAGTATGTTAAGATATTGGAGAGGAGGGAATGAGATTTAAAGAATCCTAATAACTCCTTTTTTTTCAATTATATATAAAGAATGTAATTCAAATCTTAAAAATGCATGCATGAGCATAATGGAAAGTGTGATTATTTAAGAAGCATTCTTGGCATTTGAACAAGTCATACAAAGCATATATAGGCTTATCAAGTAAGTGGATTAGCCTCACCTATTCTTTTCAAGGTTATTAGACTTGTCTCACCCTTTTTTTAAAGGCCTTGAACTAAGCCTTACTCTTAGGAGACTTTAAACTTTATCTCAACCATTCTTGAGGGTTCTTAGCTCATCCTTACCATAACTAGTGGGTTCATGGCTTCACCACACTCAAGCAAACCAAAACAAATACATAAAGTGTCATTTGAATGCATAAAACCACATCATGGTACCATGGCATATGAATACATACTAGAATACTTTTTCATGGCTTAAAACACACATACACACATTCAAAGACAAGACAAACGTTCATCCATGCATGAGGGAAAGAGAAGAGAGCTTCCTTTACCACACAAGCACACTTTTCTTCTTGGAAGCGCACTCCCTTCCTCGGCCACACACTCACAATGATGGGAAGCTTGTTTCCTTTGGCCTAAATACACAAAATAGGAACTAATTATGCTCTTGGAACTATTCTTAAAGATACCTATTTACTTGGAATACTAACTTTGTCTTATGGTTCATTTATGGTTCCTAATTACACCTAATGAAGCAACATCCATCATTTGAGTTCTAGGCTCTATTCTTTCCTTCCATTTATAATTCTTGACTCCTTTTAAACCTTTTGAAGTCATCATGCAATTAAAATAAGGAGCCTAACTAGATGTTACTTCTTTAGGCCATAATATGGAACCTAGACTACCAATTTATTCCCTAGGCCTCCTAATTTTTTTTCCAAGGCTTCCCTTCATCTTCATCTATCATATATGACTAAAAACGGAGCTTAGAAAAATTTAAAACTACCCCCAAATGCCTTAAACCCTTTAGGTCAAGGCATGCTCCCTTCTTGGCACCCTTAGAGTTTTCTTTATTTTCTTGATGGAAGATGCATGTGGAGAGCCTCTAGGGATCTTAGGAGCTCATCTAAACACTTATTTAGGCCTAAGAATTATTGTATCAAATCAGAATTTACAAGGAACATTTGAAACCCTAACTTTTCTATCTTAAAATCTAATGGTTCTTTTATTATTATTTTTGCATATTTTTATTCTCCACACTCAATTTTCTACGATTCACCCTTGGTTCTACCCAAAATTCATACCTTCTTAGAGTTCCCTAGGCTAGACGAACCAAGAAGAGAAGGGGAGAAGGAGTAGCTAACATGGAAATGAAGTTTTACCTTATTTTTCCTTGATTTCTTAGATGATTCTTCCTTTGCTTGGCCTCTTCTCCTCAAATCCAAAAATTTAACCTCTGTTCTACCCTCCATATAGATCCAAAAACATCATCAAACCTATGAAAATAAAGAGAAGAAGAAGGAGAAACAACTTGCTAAAGAAAGAGCTTGAAATTTCATAAAATTTCCTACCTTTTCTTAGCTTTTTCTTCCTTCAAAATCTCCTCCCTTTGTGTGCCTAAGAGCTGGCTTCTTTCTCTAGTTTTGGGGTAGAACTAAGTTAGTCTAAAGAAAGGGAGAAGGAGGGCAAATCATAAAGGGAGCTCAAGAAGCTTCCATTTTGTAAAAATTCTAATTTTGCCTATTCGTTTTAGCATTTTTGTTTTAGTTCCTTTTTTAGAACCATCTTTTCCATCATAAAACTTAGGTTTCTAATTTTATGAAATGCCTTTGGAATCACTCAAATTGGAGCTAAAACCTTTCCAAATGAATCTGTCAAAATTTGAGTCAATTAACATTGGAAAACATGCACCGGAGGGGTTTTAATTGTCCTAAGGCTTCCTATAGTTTTCAAAGCCTTTGAGAACCCTGGGTAACTCACATTTTTCATTTAAAAAGCCCTCCTGTGAAAATTCTAAAATTTGTCCAAAATTACGAAAATATCATTACATTTCGTTAACGTTTTGTAAAAATTTGTTTCTTCATTTTAGTTTCATTTTTCTTTTTGTTTAAACCTAAGATTCTCATTTCTAGGAGTCTAGAATACTACTTAAATTTTTTGGGGTATTAACTAATTTATTTATGGAGACTTGCTTTGGAAATGTATCCGTTTTTGTCTTTTGACAAAAACCGAACATTACATTATCAACCTACATAGCCTTTAACTTGTTGTAGCTTCCCTAGGAACACTAAAGTACTGATTGCTTGCCTCAAATCCTTTCTTTATTCTGGTCACATATGTTCAACTATCCTAAATCTACTTTATTAGTAATTTTATACTCCACATACTAACTTTACCACTCATGTGCTTTTATACTGTACTTATCTCATACTAGAAAGCTCACCTAACTTATTGGTAAATTCTTATTTTTTACATCTACTGGATTTTTACTTCTATTTTATATCTGCTTTTACTATACTTAATCTATTAACTCTCTTTTAGTCACTCCTAAAGTAAGGGTTCTTCTTTTTATGTACTGGTTTCTCAACTATTCCTCACTTTCTCTATGTTCATGTAATTACAAATTCAAGGCCTTATCTCTTGGAGAGTCACTGACCACTAACTGAGTGGTCATCCAACTCATTATATCTTTCTCTCTTCTTATCAAATTAAAAAGAACCTTTCTTTGGTTGCTTCTAGCTTATCTTGCATATAAATCCCTACTTATTGCTATTCTTAGGCTTATCTTTTCTGACCTCATTCCTTTATATATATATATATATATATTTTCAGGACATTTCTATATGTCTTAGGCCTATACTGTTGGCCCATCATTACTATCATTTTGATTCTAAACGAATACTGTTTCTTAAACACTTTGGGCTCAATCATAAAACACCTCAGTCTCTTTTACTCATATACTAGGCCTACTATTTTCTTATCACTTATCTATCACTATCAGTCTGTTGAATCTATCATTCATTTATCCGTTATCTCTTTCTAACTAGGGGCCTTTGACTTTCTTTTCTCCACTTCACCCATGGCAAATCCATTTCTTTCTTTTGCATGAATATGGCCAATAAGGCTTTCTATTTTGGGGTAAACTCCATTATTCTAAATGCCTTTTCTGGCTAAATGATCCAAACTTTAACTGTCTCTGTATTTGTCTCACCATCAAGACTAGAGGACTCTATATTTTATATTAATCATTCATTAGCCAGATGGTAGATTGAAGCTGGACAGGGTTCGATAAAGTGATGCCTGTGGGTTTTGGCTTGAGGGAATATTTTTCTAAGTTCTCTAGTTTATCTAAATAACTAGGTGTTGTTGCTAAGGGAAGTAACTCTCTTAATTCCCCTATGAACTAATTACTCTTATAGCTACTATTTTACTTATTGCTGCACTGTATCATTGATTGTCATTACACTAGGCAAAACCTCATACCCTGCAGAGCTGCTAGCTTAGGAATTACAGGCTCTGCTCTAAGAAGTCTCATTATATAACTTACATATTATGCCACAAATACATGTAACATCCTAAAATTAATTAAGGTATTAATCATGAATTTGGACTAATTGAGAATAATTATTATGGAATAATTGGGTAAACTATATGAATGGGAATTTATAAAGAAATAAGTTATTAATATAGATTTGAGATTTCAATTGGATCAAAACTTAATTTGGGCCCAAAATTAATTTTAGTAAGCCATGGATAAGGATTTATAGAGGCCCAATGATTTTAGGTGCAAGCTCAACTCCTTATCATGAGACTTGGGCCAAGAGAGATTACCTAGCAATGACTTAATCTGATTTAGTGAAATAGAGGCCCAAGACCTAATTTATATGAGCCAGCCCAACACACATTATGCAGACCCAAATTAGATTGACTCTTGGAACTTGGCCTGACCCTATCAAATTTTTACAGCCCAATTTATGAAATAAGGCCCAACAAGCATAAATATCTAAACCCACAAGGAATTGGGCCATTGGGTCAGCATATTCCACTTTTAGCTCTAAATTTTCTACAGCCCATTCATTAAACCATAGCCTAACCACTAGAAATGAGCCTAATTGGACCTTAGGATGATGGGTTAGCCCATTTCTCATCAAAAACCCTAAAGGTTCAGCAGCCACACCTATTTAGAAAAGTAAAACACTTGGTTCTGCAGAAGTGAGAAACCTATTTTCGCACCTTGAGGAGAGGCTAGGGTTTCTATCACTATTTTGGCTCCATTTCTCCCACTTAGAGCAAGATTCAGCTAAGGTAACTTTTATATAACTTAATCTTTTTTTTTTCTCTTCAATTTGGCCCAATTGGTCTTTTATTTAGAGTATTTTTATGTTCCACCCAAAATTGAAACTTGTTGTTTGCTGCTTCCATGGTGGATTTTTGGAGGTTGAGGCTATGGGTGTTATTAAGTGAGTATCTTTTTCCCATTTTGATACATTTTTTGTTAGTTTGAGACCCCTATAATTAACCTATGATATGGGATTTGGTTTCATGTGAAATTACCTAGAAATTGGAGTGAACTATGGTGGTTTCTGGTGTGGGAAAGTTAGAACCCGAAATTAAAATGCATTGGTAATTGGGTGAGTAACCTCTAGGTAGTCATTAGTAGTTCAACTCTTTATGTATTTAATTTGTTGCTAGAAATGATGATAATTATACTTGTTATAGCTTGATGTACATTTGGATTTTTATGGTAGCTAGAGGCAGAGTAATTGGTTTCACTGAGATAACCGGGGTTAATTTCCTAATTCCATGTATATGTTCATGTTAATCTGTTATTGTTTACACATGCTTAATTTTGAAATGCTAAATGATTAGTTGACTACTTGAATTGTTATTGTGATTGGACCTTGTGAGTCTATGGTGGAGTTGCCACCCGTGCATGTGCTTCGATCGGGCACCAGGTTGTGATCAAACCCCAGATGCACTGAGCCCTAGTTGTGCTCATTGGGGAGTAGGTGCCGTGGATAAGCCTCTCTCGGTGTTATTGGCCATTAACATGTTGTGTATGATTGCTGGTATAAGACAGTAGTCATTGGTAGTTCAACTAGTTCATTTGCAAATTGAATTGATGATACTGGTAATGATGATATGAAATTGCATTGTATTGATTAATCTGTACATATATATGGAATTTGCCTCTTGTTATTGAGATTGTACATTTCACCCCTGTTGTGGGCTAACATTTTCAAGGATCGAGCCTCTTAGTGGCAAGGAGAAAATTGTTAGATGCTTATTATGTGATTTAGTAATAGGTAGGTCTGGAAATTTTGTTAGATTGTATTTGTATAATTATACTACTAGTTTTATATAATTGCCGCATTGCATCATGAATTGCCAAGCATAAGGACTGTAGTTATTTGATACATTAGATGTGAACTTAAATTAGTGATGCATGAAATCTCGAATGGAATAAGTATAGAATGATAACTATTGATAGTTCATGAATTCTTGTTGTTATTACTCTATGAAATTGCTGATATAAGGCAGTTGAAGGAATAGAAATTAACACTTAAATCTTGAACCAGTAATGATAGATAAGTTAGGTAAATTAGGTAAATGAAAACTATTAGAGCCCTACAAATTGTGGTATAGTGGTCTTAGAGTGTCTCTAGAGGTAGAATTTGAGTGCATGGGACGAAACTTGGAAGATGCAATTGCAGGAAGGGGTTACACCACGGCCAAGAGTGTGATAGAGGCGAGGGGCGCCACAGCGCAAAGCGAAAAAGTTGCTCAAGGAGGATGATAGAGAGAAAATTTACCGCGGCGCAAGTGTATCTCGCCGAGGCGAGAGTCATGAGACTTCGAACAGTAGCTCCATGAGGCATTTTCGCTGTGGCGAGATTTGTGTGAATTGCTCATTAAGATTCTCGAGAGTAACTTAGCCACCGTGTGAAAGGTCAAGGCCGCGATGTAAAGTGAAAAACCTGGTTTTTGAGCTCTAGTAACTAACTTAGCCGTGGCGGGAGAGTTTCAAGTCATGGTAAAGGTTCCCAAACTCCTACCTTTAGCCTAGAAACCTCAGTTTCTCTAACGTTAATGCTAGGGAATGATGAAGGAACACTTGTAGGATGTTTTGTGCACTCGAATTGATGGGTGTGTGAATCACAAACCCCTCATGATAGTACAATTTCTCTTGTGCATTCTCACATTTATGATTGTAGAATTGATGACCCTAAAATTATCAAGGTTCAAATTTTCCTATGTTTTCACGATGTATCTAATTGTAATGACTCTAAACCATGATTATAAATTATTAATCTTGTATTTAACCATAATTACTATGATTAGAAGTTAGGGTTATCACAATACACACACCCAGAATTCCCCTAAAGGTTAACATATGATAGGTTACAAATATATTCCCTTTTCCTCAAGCTATAACTAAAGCCAAACTGCCTAAACCTTTACTCTGATACTAACAAGTGTCATGCCCTTACATATTATGTGTCATGACATATACTATAACTGAAACCTTATTGATAGGATATTAGTGGAATTGCCTAAATTTTGTTTTTCTAAATTTTCTCCTACACAAGCCAATAAGTGTCATACCCTTACAAAAGGCTACATTTCATATACAAGCTAACATTACATATCCTTGCCATATATAAATTATATCATGGCTAATGTATCATATACATTTTTAAGTATATAATTACAATAAAAGCTTTAAGTACATGAACTCTAAACTCCATTACTTCTCATTTCCTTTCTTTTTGCTTGAAGATCCTAAAATGGTTCATGGAAAATACATAGAGTGAGATTTTGGGATGAATATTAGTAGTCAATCTCAGCCATATCTATGCATACAAGAATGTTATGAGGAAATGCAATGCATGTAGTGCAAAAACCCATTCGGTGTCACGTGGACCGTGTGAGCTCATTCCATGCATTCTCATATTTAATTGCACAATTACAACTCATTTCAATCACAAAAACTAGCTCACAACCCATGGAAACCGAAGGGAGACATGGGACATGCATATTTCTCCTCGGCCAGACTTGGCCCCATTTCTGGGCAAACTTGGAAAATTCATAAGTAAATCTAAAAAAATCAAAAACATGTACTCTTGGTCATTCTAGAAATATTACACTGTCTACTTCATGGGAAAAATATATACAAGTCATAAAATCCCACACATAATGCGTTTGACACGCGAAATCAACTGTAGGTCGGAGGGGTTCCTGATACTATCACAGTTTACTGATATGAACTTCAAAACTGTCTAACTAATTCGACAAAAATATAATGCTTGAAAATGATACCACTATGGAAATATGTGGATGTTAACTAGAGAAAAAAAATATCTCCAGATCAGTTCATCAAGCCAAACTCCCGGAAATCAATGGAACAGTACCTCAGGTTTGACAAGATGTCTGATACTGGATAGAACCTTTGAAAATGCATATCTTCCTCTCTAGACCTTCAAATGAGGTGCTTCTAGTTTCTACAAGTCACTGTGACTGTCTAGTTTCTTCTTATAAAATTTTGTATTCATTGGACTACGTTTGCCCCTCGGATGACATAATTCCATAATTGACCAAATGAACAGTGTTTCTGAAAATCCGAAATTCTGATACCAACTTTGAAAAATCATAGAAAATTCTACAGACCTCCAAATGAATTGATATTTAGCTTCCCAAAAATCTCTTAATGAGACCTAAGTGCATGCCAAGTTTCATGGCAAGACTAACTCATTTGGCTAAAAAATGGTATAGGGTTCCATTATGGTCAATTTTGGCTCCATATTGGGTACCAAAATTGCCAAATGGATTTCCCTTGGTCTTGGCACCTTTTGGGCAAGTCTAAAAGTATATTTAAGACTTGTATGAGCTGCCCAAATGGTCCAAATCTCATGCATCTCATTTTGGCCATTCAACCCACATTTATGCACATTTGCATCAAACTTTCAATTTGCATAACTTGGCATTACATACCCAAATTCATTTCTAAAGTTCATGCATCATATCCATACATGTATACATCACATAATATCATATTTATATGTGTCTCAAGGGTCATGTGCCATTTACAATAATCATATACATCATTGAACATCATTATGGTTCAAAAAGAATACAAACTAGGCCTAGGCTTGTCAATCTCCTTCTTTCATGGTTGTTGGCTCCCTTCACCATAGCTACTTGGTCCACCTGGCATATTAGAGCATTGGAGAGGAGGGGATGAGATTCAAAGAATCCCAATAGCTCATCTCCCATTCAATCACACATAATTTGTGCAAAGCAAGCTTTACAAATGCATGCATAAAGAAAATAAAAGCCATGGACATTTTAAAAGTAAACTTGGCATGTGAACAACTCATACAAATCATTCAAGAGCTCAACAAGTGTTTGGATTGGCCTCACACTTCTCCTCATGGATTTTGGACTTGCCTCACCCATTCTTGAGCACTTTGGACTCAACCATACTCTTGGGAGCCCACTTTGCTTTTGGGAGAGTCTTTGTTTTGTCTCAACCAAGCTCGCGGGTTCTTGGTTCATCCTCACCAAAGGGAAGAGTTCTTGACCTCTCCACACTCAAGTAAACTCATACAAACATCATGCACTCATTAGAAAACATAACATGGCATCAAGGATCATAGCATATAAAGGAATGCTAGCATACTTTTCATAGCTTGAAATTATACATACATACATTCTAAAACAAGCTAAACACACATCCATGCATGAGAGAAGATGGAAAGAGCTACCTTGCTTGCATTTACACACTTTTTCCTTAAGTCTTGACTCCTCTCCCTTGACCTCACACACCCAAGGAGATGGAGACCATTTCTCTTGGCCTAGACACACCAAAAGAAACATGAATTACTCATGGGAACAAGCTTTGGCATTATATACACTTTACATGATGCTACTTTAGTTTATGGCTCCATTATGCTTCCATAAGGCACTTAATGAAGCAACTTCATCAAATGACTTCTAGGCCTCATTCTTTCTTTTCAATTATGATTCTTGACTCCTTTTAAACCTCTTGGAGTCATCACATCATTAAAACAAAGGGCCTAGCATCATGTTGCTTCTTTAGGTCCTAATATGGAACCTAAAGCACCAACTCATTCTCTAAGCTTCCTAAATTTTTTCCAAGGTTTTCCCTCACATTCATTCATCATATATGACTCAAAAATGGGCTTGAAACAATTTAAAACTCTCTCTAACTATGCCATCCCTACTTGGCCGAAACTTAGAGCATAAATGGAATTTCATGACTTCTTGATTTTTCCTTGATGGGAGAACCATTTAGGGAGGTTGTTAAGAGTTGTAGGAGGTCAAGGAAACACTTAAATAGCCAAGAAAACTCATAGATTAAATCAGTTTTTACAATCCCCTTAAATGCTTTACACTTTTCTAACTTTTAGGTTCATGACTTTCCATGGGGTTTTGTTCATTTTCATGGAGGAAGAGGCATATGGGGGACCTCTTAGGGATCTTAGGAACTCAAGCAAACACTCATCTAAGTTAGGGAATTCATGGATCAAAACAGATTTCACAATGTCTCCATGAATTCCTCACTTTTCTATCTTGTATTTTCATGCTTCTTTCTTTGATTTCTTTGCACCTACTTGCTTCTCACACTCCAAAATCTATGAATCTCCCTTGCTAGGACCAGAATTCATCTCCCTTTGATTGGGTTCTATATGGGACAAAATTATCACAAGGAGGAGAAGGGAAGAAGAAGTATGGAAGACAACAAGTTACCTTGATTTCCTAGCTTTTCTCAAGAGCTCTCTTCCTTGTTTCAACTCTCTCCTTAAATTTTGAAATTTACCCCTCTGTTCTGGGCTCAAAACAGAACCAAACACCTCACTAAATCCATAGGAAGAGAGGAGGAAATGAGGGGAAGAAGTTTTCTAAAGGGAAGAGCAAAAGTTTCTATGAATTCATACCTTTCTCTTAGCTTTTCTTCTTCCCTTGAGCTTGCTCTTGTGCGCCACTCTCTCTCTCTATTTTCTGGGCAGAAACAGAGCATTTTACTCAGAGGAGCTGCTGGAACGTGGATAAGAAGAAGCCAAAAGTTACTTTATGCAACTTTTTACTTTTGCATTTTAGTCCCTTTTCTTGGCTTTTTCATTTTAGGCTCATATCAACTCTTTAAAATCTGTCTTTTCCATCATATTCCTTAGGCTCTTAATCATAAGAATTGCCTTTGGAATCATTTAAAAAGGATTTGAAACTATTCCGAACCATTCAGTCAAAGTTTTGGTCAACCTTTGCCGAAATTGCTCACCGAAGGGGTTTCAACTGTTCTAGGGGTTTCCATAGTTTTCAGGGCCTCTGAGAACCTTCGAAAACTCAAATTTTCCATTTAAAAAGCTCTCCTATGAGTTTTCAAAATTTTTCAAAAATTTCAAAAATACCCTTACTTTCTTCGGCAAATTTTCTGAGCTCTTCTGGCTCTGGTTTTCGGGTATCTCAAATCTCAAATCTTCATTTTCTAATATTCAAAATTTTATCATAATTTTATTTGGCCCTAATTCTTTATATTTCGAGAACTTCCTTTTGTATTTGACCCATTTTTTACGTTTACAGAGAAACCGAACATTGTGTTTCTCACGTTTTGCATTTTTCATGTTTACGGAGGGACTGGATGTTACACCTGTAGGCCATATGAAAGCATCTATCACTTTCTCATACTTAAACACATGAATATAACTCATTTCCATCATCAAATTTGGCCTACAACTCGTAGAAAGTAAAGGAGCATATGAAATCCATGTTTGCATTTTCGGCCAGGATTTCCCCTTTTCTGTCACAAATTTTGGAAAATCATAACTAGATTTAGAAAAATCAAAAACATGCAATCTTAGTCATTCTGAAAACCTTAGGATGTATAATTCACACTAAAAATACGCCTAGGTCATAAAATTCATCACACAAGATGTTTGACATCCAAAAAGCTTCAAAGTCGCTGGCTGCTTGGGCTGTGGTTCAATTTACTGATACAAATTTCTAAAATTCATAACTAATTCTATAAAAATTTAAATCACACAAATTTGGTCATTCTAGAAAGCTACAAATGTTAACTTAATATAAAAATAATTCCAGAATGAAACCGATATGTTTAGTCAGCTGGACCCTATGGAACAGTAACCAGACTCATGGGGCGCTACTGATGCTGACAGTTAACTTCAAACATGCATAACTCACTGCTCAGACCTCCAAATGAGGTGATCTTGGTGGCCGCAGAAAGCTTATGACCTCTACTTTATGCATGTAAACTTTCATAAGCATTGGACACCATTTGGACATCGGGTGACACAGAATTCAAAACTGCCAGTATGAACAGTACCCATACCAGAATCCATAAAAAATCCCAACTTTGAAAATTCATCAAATATTCTCTAGGTCTCCGAAAATTATGATCTTTAGCTTCCAAAAAATCTATTAATGAGACCTAATTTCATGCCAAGTTTCAGAGCAAGACTAACTCATTTGGCCAAAAAATGGCATAGGGTTCCATTATGATCAATTTTGGCTCCATATTGGGTACCAAGATTGCCAAATGGATTTCCCTTGGTCTTGGCACCTTTTGGGCAAGTCTAAAAGTACATTTAAGACTTGCGTGAGCTGCCCAAATGGTCTCAAACCTCATGCATCTCATTTTGGCCATTCAACCCACATTTATGCACACTTCCATCATACTTTCATATTGCATAATTTGGCATCTCATGCTCAAAATGTAGGTTAGAAGTCATACATCATATTCATACATTTAAACATCATATAATATTATATTTACATGTGTCTCAAGAGTCATGGTACATTTACAATAACATATATATCAAGAAACACAATTATGGTTCTAAAATGACTAAAGCTAGACATAGACTTGTCATTCTTCCTTCTTCATTGATGTTGGCTCCCTTCACCATAGTTACTTGGTCCACCTAGCATGTTAGATCATTGGAGAGGAGGGAATGAGATTCAAAGAATCCCAGTAGCTCATCTCCCATTCAATCACACATAATATGTACAAAGCAAGCTTTTCAAATGCATGTATGGAAAAATAGAAGTTATGGACATTTTCAAAGCAACCTTGGCATGTGAATCAATCATACAAGACATTCAAGAGTTCCCCAAGTGTTTGGATTGGCCTCACACTTCTCCTCATGGATTTTGGACTTGCCTCACCCATTCTTTAAGAGCTTTGAACTCAACTATACTCTTGTTAGCCCACTTTGCTTTTGGGAGACTCTTTGCTATGTCTCAACCAAGCTCAAGGGTTCTTGGCTCATCCTCACCAAAGGGAAGAGTTCTTGGCCTCTCCTCACTCAAGCAAACTCATACAAACATCATAGATTTATTTAAAACATAACATGGCATCAAGGATCATGGAATATAAAGGCATGCTAGCATACTTTTCTTAGCTTGAAAATACACATACACACATTCTAAAACAAGCTAAACACACATCCATGCATGAGAGAAGGTGGAGAGAGCTACCTTGCACAATTTCACACACTTTTTCCTTAGCTTTCAAGCCTCCTCTTTCGGCCACACACCCATAATTTGGTGGAGATATTTTCTCTTGGCCTAGATACAATTTATGGGAGCCAATTAGATCCATGAAACATATTCTAAGGCTACATCACTTGATAAAATACTAGATTGCTCTATAGGCTCCATTATGGTCCATAAAGGCACCTAATGAAGCAACACCCCTCAAGGGACTTCTAGGCCTCATTCTTTCCTTTCAAATATGATTCTTGACTCCTTTTAAACCTCTTGGAGTCATCACATCATTAAAACAAAAGGCCTAGCACCATGTTGCTTCTTTAGGTCATAATATAGAACCTAAGACACCAAATCACTTTCTATGAGTTCTAAATTTTTTCTAAGGCCTCTACTCATCTTCACTCATCACATATGACTCAAGAATAGCCTTAGAAAAATTTAAAACTCTCCCTAGCTATAAGAACTTGCCTAGGCCGAGACTATGGGGGGAAGAAGAGTTCATGGCCTTCTTGATTTTTCCTTGATGGGAGACACACTTGGGAGGCTTCTTAGAGGTCTTAGGAGCTCAATCAAACACTCATATATGCTAGGGAATGCATGAATCAAATCAATTTTTGCAATCCCTTCAAATGCACTACACTTTTTCTACTTAGAGTTCATTAATTGTTCTTGCAATTTCTTTGCTTTCTTGGATAGGAGGTGCATGTGGGAAGCTCTATAGGGGTCTTAGGAGCATGTTTAAACATTCAATTAAGTCTAAGAACATTCATATAAAATCAGATTTGCAAAGGAGCATTTGGATCCCTAATGGTTCCATCTTGTTTCCTAATGCCCCTTTCTTGATTCTATTAGTTCATTCTTAATCCTTACACTCCAAAACCTCTAATCCTTCCATAAATTGGGCAGAAAAAAGCCCTTAAAAATTGGGCTCATGGTGCCTAAATTCGTGCAAGAGGAAGGGGAGGGAGAAACTACCAAAGAATGGAAGTTTTACCTTGTTTTCTTGCTTCCTTTGGCTTGTTCTATCACTTGGTTGGCTTACTCCCTCAATTTTCGAAATTTCCCTCTCTATTCTACCCCAAAAACAGCACCAAACTCTCCATTAAAATCATAGAAAGAAAGCTTGAGAGGAGAGGAGCAAGGTTCAAGAAGGAAGGATATGAAATTTCTTAAAGTTTCTTACCTTTTTCTTGAATCTCTTCCTCCAAAATCCTCCTCCTCTTGTGCGCCTAAGAAGCTGGAGTTTCCTCTGAAATTTGGTAGAAGCAAGTCGGTCTTAGAGAGGAGAGAAAGAACGTGGATAAGAAGGAGCTAAAAGTCACTTTATGCAACTTTTTACTTTTGCATTTTAGTCCCTTTTCTTGGCTTTTTCATTTTAGACTCATATCAACTCCTTTTTGACATCTGTCTTTTCCATCATATTCCTTAGGCTCTTAATCATAAGAATTGCATTTGGAATCACTCAAAAAGGATCTGAAACCATTCCGAACTATTCGGTCAAAGTTTTGGTCAACCTTTGCCAAAATCGCTCACTGAAGGGGTTTCAACTGTTCTAGGAATTCCCATGGTTTTCAGGGCCTCTGAGAACCCTGGAAAACTCAAATTTTCCATTTAAAAAGCTTTTCTGTGAGTTTTCAAAATTTTCTAAAAATTACAAAAACACCCATACTTTCTTCGGTAAATTTTCTGAGCTCTTCTGGCTCTAGTTTTTGGGCATCTCAAATCTCAAGTCCTCATTTTCTAATATTTAAAATTTTATCATAATTTTAGTTGGCCCCAATTCCTTCTATTTCGATGACTTTCTTTTATATTTGGCTCATTTCTGACGTTTACGGAGAAACCGAACATTGCGTTTCTCACATTTACGGAGGGACCGGATGTTATAGGACTCAACTACACTCATTTCTAAGCCAAAGAAGAGCTACTAAGCTTAATTTTTCGCTATAGGAAGTTAGGAGTTGAAAATATACAATACATAAGCATAAAACCCATGATAAATACCATATCAATGCATAACTCATGAATACATCAAGTAACCACACCTACAAGTATTTCAACTCAATCAAAACTTTCAATATATGCAAGATATGGAAATAAAGCCACTTTGTAGAGTTAAGAGCCTCAAGCTGCCACTAACTCCCATAAACCATCTCTTTTCTTTAGTCTTTTACCTTTTCCTTCTTGGTTTACACCTCCATCTAGTGGACTCACATTTGCTCAGCCTACATATAGCAATATACCGTGCAAAGGAACTCATTAAAATCCATTCCTACTTATACTACCACCATTTAATCCTATTAAAACTTAACCTATCATTTTAAGCTATATTAGGTTCCTTAAAAGGCAACTCTTGGATTTTACTTTCTAGGCTCTAAACTCTCACTCACCATAAGCCAATAGCTCTAATAGAGCTCATTGGAACCATCCTATATATAATTAAACAAGCCAAAGATGAAGTTGCTTCTTTAGGTCCTTTTAAGCCTTAAAATTTCACTTTTTAAAATAAGGCTTCCAAATTCAATCTAATAGTTTTATAATTATTTTTTTCATCATATTTAGGCCTCTTAAAACATTAAAGTTTCTCAAAGCACTCCCTAGATATCCATTCTAGCCCTTGGCACAATCTAGGTCTCCATAGTAGCCTAATGAAGTTTTGCATATTTCTCTTAGGAATTTGATGCATGTGGAGGTTTTTTGACTTCTCTCTAGTTTGAATATGATCTTACATAGCTTGAAATGGCTTCCTGGGGTTCCAGAACTCTCAAGGTAATTTGAACCCTAGGTGGTCTAGCATGAGTTCTATAGCTTTTTATGGAATTCTACTTGCATAATCTTATTCTACACCTTTCAAAATCCTTGTTACTCTCAATTTTTCATCAAACAAATACTTACTTCCTTCCTTCTCTCTCTAGGCCAAATAAAAGAGCATCTTAGAACCTAAAGAAAAGTAAGTTTCCTAGCTTAATATATACATCATTTGGAAGCTCTCTTCTTGTTGTTTCTTATGGCACAATTGGCTTCCTTAAATCTCCTTCTTTTCTCATAAGGTCAGCCACAAATTTCATCCTTTGTAGAAGTGAAAACCATCATTAGAAAGGGCTTAGAGAGGAGAATAACTTTGCTAACTACCATGGCATGAAATTAGGCATGTTTCCTTATCTTATTGGCTTCTCTTTTCTCTTTCTTTCCTCCTATATTTTGGACACCATGGCTATTGGTTCAGAGGCTTCTAAGTCTATTTTAAAGAAGAGAATGAGATGGCATGGCTATAATAAGAAAATATGAAGACATTTTAACTTTTTTCCATAATTACAACTTTGCCACTACATTTTGACTACCCTATTTAAGCTTGTTTTAAATTCTTTTTTAAAATCGTTTTTTCTATCATAAAATTGAGGTTCTCTAGTTTATTAAAAAAATTTATTTTGAAACTTTTGTGATTCATGACTAACCCCAAAAAGTCTAGTTAAAGTTACGATCAATTGACATCTTAAATTATACACCATAAGGGTCTTAACCATTCTAATGATCCCTATGATTTTTAGAACCTCTAAAAATTCCAGTGAGTTTAACTTTGGTATTTAAAACTCTCTTTTTTAAGTTTCTAAAATTTTTCTTGAAATTATGATTTTGCCACTTGGATATTGATTTTCTTTGTTTGGCTACTTTCGCTTTGATTTTAAGCCATCTCTGACTTCTTATCCTTGTTTCTCAATGTTGTAATTAATATTTTACCCTTGATTATCCTTAATTCTTTTTACTTTTGTGGTCCCCTTTCATTAACCTTTCGATTCTAGTTTTGTTTTAAAAGAATTGGGTATGACAATTAGCAACTTAGGAATTCATGTGCAATATTATGTTATAACGTCAATTCAATTTAGATTGTTTTGCTTTTGGTTCTCCAAGGGAAGGATAAGATCTAAGATAAGATAAGAAGTTTATGTTGTTCAGCTGCTATCACATTAGATATAAGTTATCCAAAATAATAGAACATAGGATATTGAGCTTTGTGCTAGTAACAAACCATTATTGAGTATCTAGTTCGCCTTTTAAATCTTTGTTTGAGTCTTAAGATTTTTATTTTATTTTAATACTTTATTCTGATTTTTGACCACTAATACTTAAGGAGACTTGTAATACTAATTATACATGTATGTCCATAATTGTAAGTAGATGACAACAATTAACTTTTAACCAATTAAAGACCTTTAAAATTATAAGAACCAATCCTTGTGAAATCAATAACCAAACTCTTCATTTACTTTTTTACTTATGTAACTAGTGCACTATCATTTAGATAGTCTGCAATAAGTTTTTGGTGCCATTAACAAGAAATAATGTTGATTTTTATTTGCAATGATACACTAAATTCATGCATCAACCAGCCTTCCACTTATAAATCCCCTTCATTACATTAATCTCATCCACCATGCTTAATTTGATAATAACCCTCATGACTTCTAGAATAGATGAAGATACCTCTTTCTTGGTAGCTTCATGCTTGCACATAAGATGAATTGCCTTGCTCTACATGACGCTATTTGAGTGGTTGATAATCCTCAAAAAGGAAACACTCCACTAGTGAGTTGGCATCAGAGGAGGAAGAGAGTAGGGCATCAAGAGCATTAAACAAAAGAATAGCATTTGATTGTGTAACACCATGATTCTATAACTCATCTTATATCGTATGTAGGCTTATTTCCATGTAGCACATGAATTCCTCAAGAAAAAGTCATGGAAAAATACAACTAAATTGCATTTCGTCATGGGTAAATTTTTCATACAGTGTTCCATAGGCCATATGGACTCATCCATTTCATTCTCACATATAAATTCACAAATAAAACTCATAACAAACTCAAGAAATGGCCTAGAACTTGTGCAAATGGATAGTATACTCAAAAACATAATGTGCAGCCTCGGGTAGGATTTTCATATTCTATACCTAAACTTTGAAAAATTATAACTAATTCTAAAAAAATTAACATCAAACACACTATATTATTATTGAAAGCCACAAATATCTACTTTATGCTAAAAATAAATCCAGACCACAAAAGAGGCAGATAGCCACTAGAAATTGATAGAATAGTACTAAAAGTTTATTGTCATCCCTAGTACTGACATCCAACTTCAAAAATTTATATCTCCTTATTCAGAGGTCCAATTGGGATGATCTTAGTGGCTATAGAAAACTTATTATGTCTAGTTTATGCTAGTAAAATTTCATAAGCATTGGACATCATTTGCCCTACGAATGACACAGCCCAAGTTTCTGACCATATGAACAGTATCTGCATCAGTTCAGCAAAAAAATATCAACTTTAAAAATTCATAATTAATTCCACATAGCTTAAAATAATATTTTCTTTGGCTCTCAAAAAAGATATAGATAAGATTTATATGTGTACCAAATTTTATAGGCAAATTCGTTTATTTGGTTAGATCTTGACATTAAGTTATGAAATGGTCATTCTTAAGTCTTACGAAGGGTCCAAATAGTCCATTTTGACCTCCAAGGCAACCATGACCACTTGAGCATGTGAAAATGCACCAAAATAACATTCTAAACTCATCTAATAGGTGCACAAACCCAGATTTCTCAAATTCATTCACCCCATGATATACACAAGAATGCATATATCTAATCTTGTCATTCCATACCCAATTCATGCTATATCATACATATGGCATTAATTCTTATTCATACATCATATATATATGAGTATTTACACATGTTCAAATGATTATATAACAATTCCATCATAGGATTACATCATATGCCATGTGTATGGCTACAAAAAAGACAAAACTAGGCACTTTGATGTCAATCTCTCATCTCCTAACGTGGTGGCCCCCGTTACCTTGCTCATTTGCTCGACCTAGCATGTTAAGACATTGGAGAGGAGGGAATGAGATTCAAATAATCCCAATAGTTTATCTCCCTTTCAATCACACATAAAGAATGCAATAAAAGTCTTGAAAATGCATGCATGAGTACAATGAAATGTGTAGTCATTCAAGAAGCATTCTTAGCATTTGAACAAGGCACATAATGCATGCATAGGCTTGCCAAGTAAGTGGATTAGCCTCATCCATTCTCTTATGGACTTTGGACTTACCTCACTCATTTTCTCTAAGAGGTTTTGACTCAACCTCACTCTTAGGAAACTCTTTACTTTGTCTTAACTAATTTTAAGGGTTCTTAGCTTCTCCACACTCATGCAAACCAAGGAAAGCTTTTAAAACATCATTTAAATGCATAAAACATCATCATGGTATCATGGCATATGAAATCATGCTAAAACACTTTTCATGGCTTAAAACACACATACACATATTCAAAGACAAGGTAAGCACACATTCATGCATGAGAGAAAGTAGAGAAAGCTACCTTTGTCACACAAGCATACTTTTTCTCTTAGAATTATGCTCCCTCTCTTAGCTACACACTCAGAATGATGTGAGGCTTGTTTCTCTTAGCCTAGACACATCATATGGAAACCAATTATACTCTTAAATTAAATTCTAAAGTCGTACATTCACTAGAAAAAGCTAAGTAACTCATATGGCTCTTTTATGGTTTTATAATGCACTTAATGAAGCAACCTTAAGAGAACATCATCTTGGCTCCATTCTCTCTCTTCATTTATGATTCTTGACTCCATTTAAATCTCTTGGAGTTATTACACAATCAAATCAATGAGCTTAGCTAGGTATTGCTTCTTTAAGCCATAATATGGAACCTATGATACCATCTCACTATCCATGGCTTCAAAAAATTTTTCAAGACTTTCTCTCATTCTCTTCCATCATATATGACTAAAAAATAAGCTTGGAACAAATTTAAAATTACCCCTTAGTACTCCAACCTCTCTAGGCTGTGGCTATAGACCAAGGAGACACCAAATGAGTTTGCTTTGTTTTCTTGATGGAAGATGTATATAAGGAGGCTTTTAGGGATCTCAAGAGCTCATCCAAACACTTATTTAAGCCTAAGAACAATTGCACCAAATCATATTTTCAAGAGAGCCCAATAAACCCTAACTTTGCTATCTTGAAAATCTATGGCTTTTATTTGATTTTCTTTGCATATTCTAAATCCCCACACCTTAATTCAGATGATTTATTCTTGGTTCTACCCAAAATCCAAGTCTTCTTGGATTTCCCTAAGGTGGCCGAACCTACAAGAGAGAGGAAGAGGAAGAAGCTACTATAGAAGTGAAATTTTACCTTGTTTCCTTGCTTCTTCTTGCTTGTTTCTCACTTTGCTTGGCTTCCTGTCTTCAAATCTGAATTTTTCCCTCTGTTATTCCCTCAAAATAGATCCAAAAACTTCAAGAAAACCATAAGAAGAAAGGGGAGAAGGAGGAAAAACATTTTGGTAAAGAAAGAGCTTGAAATTCTATGAAGTTTCATACCATTTCTCCTTTCAAAACCTCTTCCCTTGGTGCGCCTAAGAGCTAGCTCTCTTCTTTGGTTTTAGGGTAGAATTAGGTTGGTCTAAAAATGAGGAGAAGGAGGGTGAAATATAAGGAGGGTTCAAGAAGCTTTCATTTTCCAAAAAAATTTATTTTGTCCTTCATTCTTGGTATTTTTGTTTCTAATTTGTTTTAGCTTCTTTTTTAGAACTGTCTTTTCTATCATAAAATTTAAATCCTCAATCTTATAAAATGCTTTTGGAACTACTCAATTTGGAGCTAAAACCTTCCCAAATTAATTGATTAAAGTTATGGCTCACCATCGTTAGAAAACATCTACCGGAAGGGCTTTAACTGTCCCGGGGCTTTCCAGGGTTTTCAAAGCCTCTAAGAACCCTAAAAAACTCAAAACTTTCATTTCAAAAGCCCTCCTATGAGTATTCTAAAAATTTCCTGAAATTATGAAAATGCTATTACGTTTCGTCAACCTTTCATTTAAATTTGTTTCTTCATTTTAGCTTCATTTTTCTTTCTGTCTGAGCCTGGGATTCTCATTTTTAGGAGTTTAAAATGCTACTTAAATTTTTTGGGACCTTAACTAATTAATTTTAGGGGACTTCCTTTTATATTCAATGAATTTCGTATGTTTACGGAGAAACCGTACATTATGTTTCTCGCATTTTCTCTCATTTTTAGAAAATCGGATATTACAAGTTATACCATAGGAAAGCTCATTAGATAATAAAGAACTTAGTGATCACAAGACAAAGTTAATCACAAAATGTTAGCATTAATAGCTAAACAAAACACAAACAAAAAGCACAACAACAAAATTCGAGCAACATACCCTTAATACTAGTTTTAAACTCATAGACAAGAGTAAAAGCACCAAGGTAGAAATCCCCAAGAAAAGTAATGAGAAATGCATGAGGAAAGGATCTTGAAAGTATGATGATTCACATAGCATAAGTAACAAGAAATACATATGGTTTATGGTATCTAAGTTGTTTGCATACATTTATGGCTAAAAATGCATCTTTTAGAACATTATTAGCTTTTGAAATTTTTATATTATCTATGTTTTTCTATCACTAACATATTTGGTTAAAAGGATGGGCTTTGGCAAGGGGAAGCATCACAATGAATACCTTAATTGAAGCATGTTATAGTGTAGTCAATATATAGGCAAAACTTTAGTGTTAAAAGTTGCAATCAAAGTGCTAAGATATGTATGACTTTGAGTGAGTTTTTTTTAGTTGTTAATACATTGAAACTATGTCTATTTGAATTCTAAATGGATACATATGTAAACTTTGAAGTTTAGATATAATGTATACATGTTTTGGTGAAGTTTGGAATGTGTGGTACACAAACCAAACAATAATATGGGTAGGCCATGTTATTTGACATGGGATCATGTAAAGTAGGGCATTTTAACATTGTTAACATGTCCAAGCCATGAAAATGGGTCATTCTTACGTAGCCAAGCTGTGTTGGTTGCCAGTAAAGTGCATTTTAGGCTATTTTGACTATATTACTTGGATTTACATAATTTCTAATCCTATATTGTAAATAAAGCATGTTAAGACTTAAAAATGTTCAAATAGGATGCTTAATTAATTAATTGGACATTGATTACTTAGTTAAGCATTATTTATTTAGGTTAAGATTATTTATAGTAGTTAATTTTTGCAAATGAATGATTGATATTAATTAACTTAATTTAGTAGTTAAGTATGAAAATAGAACTAGGTGTTACATTTACTATGAACACCTATAAGATAGTGTAATACATAGCAAATTATGAAACTCAAGGCTAAATAATATGTTGAGTCTCATTCCAATAAGTTCATCAATATATCAAGGTAAATATACAGTACATAATACCCTTAAAAAAGCATAGATGATCCTCTTCAAAAGTGTTTTTTGTATAGAAAATATTTTTATAAGTACTACATCAAACATTCTATACTACTTGGTGTAGACATAGGTTTTTAAAATCCATAGGCAACACTCCAAGCATTCTATACTACTTGAGGCGAGACCTTAGTTTTCAACATGGTTAAGAAGGAAAACGTACTTTTCTTAATCCTTTGTATCATTAAAATAATTTAGTATAATCCATATTTAACATTCATGGTCAACGAATTGTGATTGCATACTAGGGTATCCCCTAGAGTGAATCCACATTATACTAGCAATCTAAGGTCACCTTCTTATCGAGACACTAACCCATGAAGAACTATAACTCTTGTGACCTTCTTATGGAGACTTTAAACCCCAATTCATCTAATACTAACAATGTGAAAACATTGTTTTCCTTTGTCATTTCTTTTACCCAACACGTCAATTTGGAGAGAGATGAATAAGCATACTAAATCACATTAGAAACTAAAATAGTCAATCAGAAGTGTAATCTTTAAGGTAAATCAAGCATACCATATGCACATAGTAAACATATTATGTAACGCTCAGTACGTTGTACAATCACTGGAATGGGCCGGTTTGAAAAGCAAGTCTCCTGACATGAGTGATTTAAGGCTAAATAAAATTTGAATAAAATTTTAAATAATAGAAAATAAGGATTTGAGCCTTGAGTTACCTAAAAACTGGGGTCGATGTGATTCAAAAAATTTGTCGAAAGGCCAGTGGCATTTTCGTAAATAAGTGTAATTTTGGAAAAACACCTAGGAGAGCTTTTTAAGTGGAAATTTTGAGTTACCCAGGGTTCTCAGAGGCCCCAAAAACCATGGGAAGCCCTGGGACCGGTAAAGCCCCTTCGGTGTACTCTTTCCAACGTCAGTTGACCCGAACTTTGACCGATTCGTTTGGAAATGTTTTAGCTCCAATTTGAGTGATTCCAAAGATATTTTATTAAATTAGGAACTTAAATTTTATGATGGAAAAGACGGTTCTAAAAAAGGAGCTAAAACGAAGCGGAAACAAAATTACGATTACAGAAGGGCAAAATTAGAAGTTATGGTTTCTTGAATATTCTAAAGAGTTCCACACTTTTATCCCTTCTTCTCCTCTTTAATGAGCACGACCCATTCTACCCAAAATACAGAAAATCTTCAGCTCTCTTAGGCACACCAAAGGGAGGAGAAAAAGAGGAAGAAAGCCAAGGAGAAATTAAGTAATTTCATGAAATTTCTTGCTCTATCTTCCTCCAATCTTGTTCTCCTCTCTTCCTCCTTTCTTTCCATGGATTTTTTGAATGATTTGGTTCTGTTTTTGACCCAGACCTAAGGGGAGAATTTCAAATTTGCTAAGAAGAAGAGAATGAAGGAGAAAGACAATTGAAAGCTCACTTGAATCCTAAGTAATCTTTGCTTTTTGTTGTACCTTCTCTTCCCCCTCCCTTTGTGTGTATTTCAGCCAAGAATAGAACCAAAGGAGGGAAGGATGTTCTATCCAAATACAAGGAGGGAACAAGGGTTTTAGGCCATGGGGAGATGGAATATGGCAAGAAATTCTAAGAAAAACCAATAGAAAACAAGTTAGAAAAGTGTAGTATTTTCTAGGGTTTTGCAAAATCTGATTTTGTATGAATGTTTCCTTGGCTATTTGAATGTTTCCTTGAGCTCCTAAGACCTTTAGGAAGCCTCCCAAGTGGCTCTCCCATCAAGAAAAAATCACAAAGTCGATGAACCTCCATTATGGTGCATATTTCAGCTAAGCTAGGTTCATTAAGCTAGGGGGATGTTTTAATTTGTTCTAACCTTGGTTTAGGACTTTAAATGGAGTTAGAATATGGGAGAAACCATTGGAAAAAATTTGCCTTAGGTTGGGAGATGAGGCAATGGCTTCCATAATATAACCTTATGAAGCAACATGGACCTAGGTTTGTGAAAGTGAGTGTGTGATGGCTTCAAGGACCTTAAATGAGGTCAAGAGGTCTAAATATAGAAAGAGAATGGAACCAAGAATGTTAATTATGGTAGTTGCTTCATTAGGTCCTTAATGGAACCATATTGTGACAAATAGAATAAAGTGTAGTCTTAAGAGTGAGTTGGATGTCATAACTTGTTCCAAGAGTATAATTAAGTGTTGTTTATTATGAATAGGCTAAGGAAATCTAACCTCACCTCCTTGTATTTGTGAAACCAAAAAGAAGAAGAAACAAGCAAAGTAAAGCTTGAATTTGCACCAAGGTAGCTCTCCACCTTTTCTTGTTGTATATGGTGTCATTGTGGGCTTGTGTGTATGTTTATATGTTTGAGACATGCCACTTAATGCTATGTTGCTATTTTGGTACCAATATACTTTCTTAAATGTCTTTGAATGGTAGAAATGGCTCATAAGGGTGAGGTAGTGCCAAAAGTCCCTTAATGTGGATGAGAAGATGCCAAAAGTCTCATGGCAGGGGTGAGACAAGGCCAAAAGTCCCTTGGATGGGTGAGGCTAAGTCAAAGGTCCTAAGAACCAAGAGTGAGGCAATCCAAAAGTCCTAAAAATGGGGTGAGGCCAAACCAAAAGTCCCTAGAGCTCGTTCTTGTACTTGACATGAGTTTGTGATACAAAAATGTGAAAGATGAATGCTTCATAGATTGATTGATTGCATACTTGTACCTTTGACATGTTTTATGCCTTGAAAATGTACTTGAATAGGTGTATGAGCTATTGAGATTCAATGAATCTCATCCCCTCCTTTCTCTCATCTCATATGATCTAGGTGGAGTTCAAGATCCAAAGGATGGAAGCCAAGGAGCTTAAATCTCCATCTCTTAGTAAATCTTTCTATTTTTGATGTACTATGATGTCTAAAATGCTAAAGTAGATATGTAAATATTATTTTTGAGCCATGACACTTTAAACAAGTGTAAAACTATGTAAAGCTAGTGTTTGTATCAAGAATAGAGTTTAATGAATAGAATTGTGTATTTTGACCACTTGGGAGCCCACTTGCGCATGTATATTTATAGAAGTGACATTGTAACACCCCATAATTAATTAAGGTACTAATCATGGATTAGACTAATTAAGCGTAATTAATATCGGTTTGAGATTTAATTGGAATAGAAATTTTATCTAGGCTTAAATTAATAGATCATGAGAAAAGGCTAATAGGGGCCCAATTGGTTAGGTGCAGACCCAACCCAATTTAATATGATGGAGGCCCAAAATCCACCTTGTATAAACTCCTCTATGTGGCCCAATAACTCTTGTGTAGACCCACATTCTTGAGCTTCTCAAACTTGGCCCAAACTTAATTAAACTTCAGCAACCCAATGGACAAGAACTGGACCAACAAATTCTGCAGCCCAACACTTTAAAACTGGCCCAATAAGCTAAAATCTGCAGCCCAAATGAAGTTGGACCTTGGAGCAACCCATGATCCATCTTTGATCCAACTTAAACCCACCTAAAACCCTAATGCATCAGCCCCTTCCTCCTACTTGCTGAAACATAAAACTTAAGAAGCAAAAATTTAGAGGTTGAGAAGGAGGCTAGGGTTGGAGGCAAAGATTTAGTATTTTTTCACATTTAGAGTAAGATTCAGCCAAGGTAATAGTCATACAACTTAATCCTCTCATCTTCTTCTTTAATTTGGCCCGATTAGTTTTTCATTTGGAGTATTTTCATCCTACCCAAAATCTGAAATGTGAGTGTTTGGGGGTTTTCTTTATGAAATTCATAGGTTGAGGTTAGGGCTGACCTTGGGTGAGTTTAAACCCTCCATTTTAATGCTTCATTTGTTAATTTGAGACCCCCATAGCTAATTTATAAAATGGGTATTAATTATGTATGAATTTACTTAGGATTTTGGGTGGAACATTGAGTTTTCTGGTGGAAGACAATTTAATCCGAATTTGGGACTTATAGTGGCTGGGTAAGTGATTCTTAGGTAGTCATTAGCATCTTAAATTCTTTGGGTATTGATTGTAACTGTTAATAATGAATTAGAGTAGTAATTATATGATGCTATGGTTATAGGAGGATTTTTGCACCATTGGTGACTGTTGCAAGTGTCTACAAGTGAGGTAACATGGTTTATATCAATTCCATGTATATATTTGATTTAATTTCATATGTTGCTATAAATGAATGATTTGAAATGTTGAATGAATTGATTGGCTATCTGTTATATTGTATTGGACCTTGTGAGTCCATGGTGGAGCTGTGGTGCGGCTGCCACCCGTGCATGTGCTTCGATTGAGCACCGGGTTATGATCAAACCCAGATGCACTGAGCCCTGGTTGTGCTCAATAGGGAGTGGGCGCCATGGACGGGCCTCTCCCGATGTTAATGGCCTTTAACATGTGATAACATGATTGCTAGTATGGGATAGTAATCATGATAACCTAATTATTTCATTTGCTGTTATGATGGATATAATTCTGATGTTGATTTTGATTCATGCTTATATGCTAATTAAATTGGATATATGATGGAATTGCTTTGGTTACTGAGATTTATATCTCACCCCGTTTTATGGGATTAATATTTCAGGTGAAAGTTCCTCAGGTAAGGATAAGGGTAAGCAAGTGGATGAACATCCATGAGCTGAGGCCGGGTGTGGGGAGCTACACTTGGTTTGAGTAGAATAGGGTAGATGCAATTTTGTTATTAGTATACATAGCATCATCATGTAATCATGTTGCCAAGTGTAGGCGTTTATATTTTGTTTGATTGAAATGTAACCGTTAAGGCTTCAAGACACATCGTAGTTGAATATTAATGTATAAACTTATAGCATTATATATATACATGTAGTTCTGCTGAAATTTTGATATGGATCACCTCATGGGAATTGTAATCATATAATGCCTTGGAGGTAAGCTATTGTTGAATGGAATCCTTATGAAATTGCATGGGATGTAAATTGCTGCTAATGCATGTGATCTTGCTGTCATATATTCTTGAATTTGCTAAGATGAGCTAGTGGGACAAGTAGGAAGTAGCATTTAAGTTTTGCAAAGGTAATGGATGGATTGATGGGTAAATGGGATAGATAGACACCATTAGGATCACATAAAACAAGGGTAGGTGGACCTAGAGTGTTTCTAAGATGAGATTTTGAAGTGTAGAGGGCGAAATTTGGGTAACATGGTCACAGGAGGGAGTCACGCCGCGGCCAAGAAGGCTTCGCAGTGGCCAAATGTGAGACAGTGTCGAAAGGCGCCGCAGCACAATGAACCTCGCCGCAGCACAGAGCGAAAAAAATCACCCAGGAAGATAACAGAACCAAAACTCACCGCGGCGCAGTATGTCCTACCGCGGCATGAGTCAAGAAAATTAAATAAGGGTTGGACAGAAGTAAAACTCATCACGGCACGAATATATTGCGCCGAGGCGAGAACCCTGGGAGTGAGAGCGGTGGTTCCAAGAGGTGTTCCGCTGCAGCGCCACATAGGTCGACCGCGGCGAGATTCATGAAATTTGCCCAATAATTCTAGAGAACAATCTGGCCTCGGCGGGGAAGGTTTAGGCCACAGCGTAAGCCCCCAACCTACTCTTTTGAACCTAGAAACCCCAATTTCTTCCACGGTAATGATATGAGATGATATAAGAACACTTGTGGGAGGTTATTAGGTATTAAAACTGATGGACGGTTGAGCCATAAACCCCTTATGGTAGTAGGATTTCTTTTATACAAAGTTTGTTTTGTTGTGGTGGTATGGTGATGACCCTAACATCAAGGTTCAAATTCCCTCACATTTTCGTAATGCGGTAAAATATAATGACCTCAAACCTTGATCATTAATCAATAATCTTGTATTTAGCTATAATTACAATGATTAGAAGATAGGGTTGTCACAGACATGGTGAATTTGAGTTGCATGAGGGTTCAAACCTTATGAGGGACTTATTTATGCTATATTTATGCTTTCTAAGTTGCTCAAATGTGTATGGAACAATGGATTGCTCATTTGAACCAAATTTGCCTCTTGTTGGGACCAAAATTGTCATATTCTTGAGCTATGGAAAAGTATGACCAAATGACCTCTTCTTGACTTAAAATTTTACATGCAAGTAGATCTTTCCTAGAGCTTTTTGGGAAGGTAAATATTAGATCATTTTGAGGTCTATGGAATTTTCTATGATTTTTCAAAGTTGGTATCAGAATTTCAAATTTGCACCAGTACTGTTTATTTAGTCAGTTGTGAAATTGTATTATCTGAGGGACAAACGTGGTTCAATGGCTACAAAATTTTATAGACAGAAACTAGGAATTCACAGTGACTTATAGCAACTAGAAGCACCTTATTTGGAGATCTGAGCTAAGAGATATGATTTTTTGAATTTCTGGAATAGCAATAGTAGAGCAGCACGACCTGAGTCACTATTCCATTGAATTTCAGTAGCTAAACGTGATTGATCTGGTCTAATTCTATTTTTACCATAAACTTAACATTTATATATTTCCAAATTGGTATCATTTGCATGGTTTGTATTTTTTTGGAATTAATTGGACATTTTCAAAATTTATAACAAACACTTGCATCAGTACCAATAGCTGTCCAAACCTTTGCCCCTTTTCGCATGTCAAAAGCTTCCTGTGTTATGTTTCATGGCCTGGGCATATTTTTGGCATAAATTAGACATGTGTAGATTTCTATAATGACTAAGAATACATGATTTCAAATTTTTTAGAATTAGTTATGAATTCTGAAACTTCATATTAGTAAACTGAACCAGTGGCCCAGATAGCAGCAACATCAGTGGCTTTTTAGATGTCAAATGTTTTCCTCTTAATGAGTCATGAGATAAAATTATTTTTACCATGGGGTAGACATCTATAGCTTTTTGAAATGGTAAAGTTTGTTGGGTTTCAATTTTTGTGGATTTAGTTATGAATTTTCGAAATTGTGACAGAAAAACTGAGAATTTGGCCGAAAATAATAGTGTGAGTTTGATGCTCCCCTTTGAATTCCACGAGTTGTGGGCCAACTTTGGTGATACAAATGAGTTTTTTGTATGTAATTAAATATGAAAATGTGATGTATGAGCTCATATGGTCCGTGTGACACCAAATGGAATTTTCATACGCAACGCAACGCAACGCGAAATAAGGCATTATTTTAATGCCATTTTCCATTCCCTTTTGTGCAATTCATCATGGGAAACTTAGAAATGATAGGAAGTAAGTTAGAAATATATGGTGCTGCATATTACACACAGATTCTAATATACTCAACTGGAGACATTATAATGAGAAGTTCCCTATATAGATTTTGATGTAATCCTTTCTTTATGTTATTCTGTCTTTCAATGTTTTCTATGTCTTAAAAGTCCATAACCATATCCCTGCTGACGTGATGCATTTCTTACGTACTAATTAAACTTTAATCTTAGTCATTGATCAAATTAGTGACAGTTGTTGTATTAATTTTATGCATTTTTAGCAAGAATATATGATAAGTGCTCATGAAAGAAGAAAAATGTAAGGAAGACCAAGCCCATACATCTAATTAGAGGCTCAATTTATCTTATGTATGGTGGCTAAACCTAGCTTGAAGAGAAAAAGAATCAAAATAGGAAATTATTTGCCAAAAAAAGAAAAGAAAAGAAAAGAAAAGAAGCTTCCTAAAGCTATAAGGAAAACATAATAGGAAAGTTCTTGCCCATAAAAGGCTATGGCAAAAATAAAAACCCCAGCAAGAGAGTTTAAAAAGAGGAAACAAATAGAATCAAAGGGGAATGCTATAGTTAAGGAAAGGTTTTAGAGAATAGCTTTAACACTAAGATTTAGAGTTCTACCCAAAGATTACTCTGTCTTAGTTTTGTTTTGTTTTTTTTTTTTTTGTGTTTCTTATACTTCTATTTTTCTTTGTTATGGAATCATTTTCTTTTAAGTTTTGTTTTTCATTTTTTATTTGGTTTTTCATTATAAGTAGCTAAATCCTTTAGATATGGGCATTAGATGGAGATACTTATGGGTAGTGCTTAGATTAAAATATTCATGTGATCTATTTTTATTACAATTAATTTATTAATTAGTTTATAATCTTTTGTAATTTGTGAATCTTTGATCTATAATGAGAAAGAATGAAAGGTGAATTGCTATAGGCTATCACTTAATTAATAAACTTAGATTTAGATTCTATAATCTATAACTTACTTAGGTGGGATTATAACCTACGTGCATGCCAAATTGTTACATGTAGGTGCTTACTAAGATTCATAGAACTCAATAGGTTTGTGTTAAAGTCTGTAAGCATGAAAATAGACATAGGACTGACATAGATATAAGTGTTCTATCTTGAGAGGGAATCACATGTATATTAAGGAATTAGCCATAAATTTGGATAAAAATTAATTGCATAAGCTATTCTTATTTATTCATAGGAAATAAACATTAAAATCTAAACTTTAAAGCTTTTCATAAATTAGGAATCCAGTTATTTATTTTTGTGTCACATTATTTTTTTAGTTAATAATTATTTTAATTTAAATTTTCTATTTTTCTAGATAATAGAGATAACTAGAGAATTGGTACTTGATTAACTTTCCTCATGGGACACAAAACTTTATTCATTCTTATACTATTATATGATATATACACTTGCAAAAAATTCACTAACACATGCCAAGGTGCTTTATAATTCATGATCCAGTCATCCATGCATGGGGTTTGGATAAATTGCTTTGCATAGAATTTAGGTGAAGTATTACATAACTTAAGATTCTTTAGGTTCTAAGAGAATTTAGTAAGGCAACTAAATATTTAAACATGCAAGGATTCAAATCATACATTATAAAAATTCCATCATTTTCACTTACTCGGGAGATTTTGGAGCTTAAAAAACACGAAAATGGCTGAGAAATTGTAACAACTGGAAAAAGAAAAGAAAAGAAAAAAAAAGCTGAAAATTTTTGAAGTTCTAAAAATTTTCTAAGTTTGTTAGCTATAACGAGAAATGGCCTAGCTATAGCGAATGTACCTATTCGCTATAGCGAGAAAGGGTCTAGCTATAGCGAGAGTGCCTTTTTGCTATAGCGAAAATGCTTCTAGCTATAGCGAGTGCGAGCATCCCATATAAAAATCAGGGAGCTGCTTGTCGTAGCATGCCCCATAGCAAAAGCAGGGATCTGGGACTAATACGTGCTCGCCATAGCAAAGGTTATGCTTCGCTATAGCGAGGGTTAGTCCGGAAAAGCATAAAAAAAAAAAAATTGACTTCTTAAAGCGTCCAAACTCATCATTTCTCCTTTAACCAACCTAAGCTTCTTCCAAGCACAGAAAAAAGGCTTGAGAGAGAGAGGGAAACTAGGAGAAACTAAGAGAGAAAGAAGGAAAGCTAAGGAAGAAAGGTAAGAACCTTTAAAGCTCTTCATGTTTCTTCTTCTTGATTTTATTCTTCTCATTCTAAACTTCCTTTCCATGAGTTTTTGAGTAAGAAAGCTCTGTTCTAGCCAAGAATAAGCAAGAAACTCTTAAAAGAGAGTGTAATAAGTTGAGAAATGCAAAGAAAAGAGAAGAAAAGTTAGTGAAACTCTAAAGAGAGAGAAACCCCTAGTTTCTTATACTTTGTAAGGTTTGCTCTGAAGAAACCCCTAGCTTTGTGTATAATTGTTGATGAGAGAGTAATTTCATGCTCTTTGATGTGCCTAGGCTCAAGAGAAGCTACTCCATCTAGTTGTGATTGTGAAACCAAGAAGGGAGAAGAGAAATTGAAAGGGAAAGCTTGTGTTGGCTAGTAAGGTAGCTCTCCACTCTTTCTTGTTGCATTCTTTGATGTGTAATAGTCATTGTATGCTTGTGTATATGATTGTATGATGAGACATGCCATTTGATGTTGCCTTGATGCATTGGTACTAATATGCTTATGATACGGATTGTAAAAATTGCTCGAGTGAGGTAGTGCCGAAAGTCCCTTGAGACGGGTGAGGTGGAGCCAAAAGTCCCTAAACCAAGGATGAGGCCAATCCGAAAGTCCCAAAACTTGAGTAAGGTTAGACCAAAAGTCCCTAGAGCTTATTCTTGGCATTGATATGAAATTCATGGCATGAAAAGCATGTGTTGTGTAATTGTGAATGATTTGCATGCTTTGACTTGTTTATATGCCTTAATTGCTTTGTTGAATGAGTATATGAGTTATTGAGATTCCTTGAATCTCACCCCCTTCCCTCTCCTATCTTAACATATTAGGTAGAATTCAAGGAGAACCAAGTGCACACCAAGGAGCTAATTGAGCATGCTTAGGGAGTTGTATAGCTATTTTAGTTCTTTTAATGTAAAGAGGTGCCAAAATGAATATGCACCTACTATTTTTGAGATGTAAATATTTGAGCAAGTGTAGAAATAAGTATAAATGATGTATGAACTATGTAGAGCACCAAAGCAATGGAAATGTGGAATTTGGCCCTTTTGTGGCTTATACGTAATAGTGTATTTTGGCCCGTAGCATAATAAATTTGAAATGTATGATGATTTGGATCACTTGAGCATTTCATATATACTATTTTTATACTTTAAAACTTGCCCAAAGGGTGCTAAAACATGTGGGAGGCTATTTGGACCTACTTTGAACTATTTTGGGTGCCAAAATCGCTAAATTTGTGAGCTCCATCAAGATATGACTAAATGAGCTCTTCTTGATATGAAATTTGGCATACCTCTAGAGCCTATTAAGAGCTTCTTGGGAAGTTAAAGTGGGTAATATTTAGAAGTCTAGAGAATATTTGGTGAATTGTTAAAGTTGGAGAATTTTCTAGTTTTAGTTATTATACTATGCAACTAGGTCTGAAAATGAATCTGTGTCATTCAAAGACCAAAAGGTGTCTGATTGTCATGAAATTTTATAGGTATAAACTAGATATCTACAGTGACTTATATCAATTAGAAGCACCTTAATCGGAGGTTTGTAGAGGGAGAATGAACTTTTTGAACTTCTGTGTCAGTATCAGGGAAGCCATCTGACCTTCGTTACTGTTCCATCAGTTTTCGAAGGTCTAAGGGCTACTGAAATGATCTGAGCTTATTTTTTCCCTCTATTTAATATTTGTATCTTTTCAAATTGGTATAGTTTTCCCATATTAGATTTTTCTGGAATTAGTTATGGATTTTTGAAGTTCATGATAGCAAGTTGCATCAGTACCAGGGACAGCCAGACCTCTATCTTTTTTTTTTTGATATCAAACATAGTCCAAATAATGAGATTTGGTTGGAAAGTATTTTTAGTGTAAATTTAACACTTATAGCTTACCAGAGAGCTATGATTTGCTTGATTTCTATTTTTTTAGAATTAATTATGATTTTTTGAAGTTAGAGCCAAAAATCTGACTTTTGGGCTCATTTGAGAAATTGCATTTTCTTGGTTTTTGGCTTCATATTCGTGGTTTATGAGTTGTTTGATGCTATGTATGAGTTTTATAAATTGAGTTTAAGTACAGAATATGAATATTGGGTTCACAGGACTCACGGGACAAAATATGACTAGTTAAACCCCGACTTAAAGTAGTAAAATATCACGATTTTGGTCATTTTCATTGGAAATCATATGGAATTAAGTGTAAAGGGAGATTAGTTAGAGTTAAGTCATTATGGTGTTACAGAAATTATATAGCCTATGTGTTGTTACATGGCTAGGCCATGTAACTCTTGGTTTCCTAGTTGTGGTGGAAAACATAGCTAGGCCATATATCTTAGGTGGTTGTTACACAACCTTATAAAATTACATAGCCAAGTTGAAATTTTCTTCCAAATGAAAACATCCCATATGATTAATTCATCATACAAGTAGCAAAAGCCAATGACTATCAAGCTAAACTCATGATTTCCTATGGAATCAACTCTCCAAAGATGTAAAGTGTTAACACCTCAATCATCTCGCAAAGTTTCAACAACATGGGATTAAAGAAGAAGATGATGAAGAGGAAGATAAGATACTATTCCCTATAAGACAAGGGGAGTGTTTTACCTTCAATTCTTCCTAAATTCCTTAACTTCTACTCCTCTTTCTTCCAAGCTCTCTCTTTACTTCTCTAGCACTTTTTCTCTTATGTTCAATTCTCTTTCTCAACAACTTTCTCTCTTGATCTCTCTTTAATTCTTAGTGTTAAGGGATGAGTGAGATTATTAGCAAAAGAAGGCTAATGGTCATGCCTTGTATAGGTAAATAGGTTGGTTTTTTTTCCTTTAAGTCTCTTTCTCCATCTTGTCTCATGTTTTAGCTCTTAAATGAAGAGTTATAAGACTTTGACTCTAAATATCGAATGGGGAAAATCTTATTTATTTGGAACGAGGTATAAAATTTATTTCCAATCATTAGGAATCTTATTCCATAAATTCTAGTTTGCTAATTCGATTAATTCTCAATGTTTTTTCTCAAGGAGAATTTTGTTTTAGCCCTAAGGGGAATTGTAGTTTTGTCTCGATCAAAATTCTAATTTGGTTTTGTTAAAATTAAGCTTTGAACTTTAAACTTTTAATAATTATATTTTAACTCTAAAATTTTATTTAAATATTTTTATGTCTCTAAAAATTTTCTTATATTTCTGGGGCTTCAAAAGTCTAGAAAATTTATTAAAATACTTTCTTATATACTTATTTTTTTTATTATTATTTCTAAATAATTGATATTAAATTTCTAATTGCTTCAATAAAATTTAATTATATTCCAACATTCATTATTCAAGAAAGCCTTACATTATTGATAATAAAAAAAGGCCTAATATTATTTAATTTATTTTATATTAATTAAATAGTTAATTTTAAAAGGTATTATAACTTATATCTATAGACATATGTACATTAGTAGCCTAAGTTTCCTTAGTTATAGGGAATCAAAGGAGAAGAAAGTGTTCTCTAAACTACATGCAATCTAAGTCAAATGCAAAGACTCAAGACTCTCTAGTCTAGACTTTAGACACAAAAGTATTGAATTAATCCTAGTTTTATGCTTCTTCAAGTGCAGAGCTCATTTTTTACAATGTTCTAGTTATAGTAGGCTAATTTTTATTATTATTGTTTACCTATGCACTCAAGATAAACAATAGTACAATATCCTAGCTTACTATTACATATCATAGTTGGCTAGAATACAAACATTAGGTTTTGAAAATTACTAGATTAACTAGTAAAGTAACTCACTTTCATCTTGTATCCTATACTAATTGCTTAGACCTTAATTGAGCAAACACTTAAGGTGCAAACTAACTGGCAACTGTCTTATGTGTAAACTAGTGAGCATCAATCACTTTTTCTTTGTTCCCTTGCTAATTTCTTACTGAGGAGAGTTAGCACTAAATCCCATTTTTTGTGGTGAAACTGAACAATTTTCTTTCCTTGAATGGTATCACCATAAATTTTGGTTGAACAAACAATCTTACTCTTATGAAGGAATTGTCTACCTTTTTATTCTTCTTTATTAATAGTTACTCAAAGTAACTCCAAAGGTTTTATAGTTTGATGGAAACTACCTTATTCGGACCTTTGAATTCTTTTTGTAGAATTTCCTAAACATCTTTACTAGAACTTGAAATGCATGGATAAAAAGCCCTTACTTACTCCTTGTTGTAAAAAACAAAAAACAAAAAAAGGCACTTGCATCTTTCTTCTCATAATCTTTGTGTTGCTTTAATTAATTATTGATTATGATTAATGGTTCTTGATAAGTCCCTATTGTATAAGATTTTTCTATGGCTTTATAAGGACTTATCATAGCTTTTTGAGTATTTTTAGTTTCTTTTACACTAATTTCACTTATATTTTGAGTTTTTTTAATTAATATTGTAATTATAGGATAATTTGATTAAAATCCCTAGAATCAGGACTTAATTGAAATATTTATGAATTATTTAGGTTAACCTTGATATCTAAGTAATTGTGGTTAAAATTGCGGTTTACGAGTTATATATGAAAACCTTTGTTAATCTTTGTAATTAAGAGTTATTAGGACTTGGTTTAGTTTTTAATTAAGTTTAAATTGCATTTTAATTAGTTTTCTTTGTATTTTGTGTTTGTAAAGACTTTATTGCATAAAGAATAAGATTTCCAAGTTCAAGGTGCAATTACCAAGAAGTTTTAATACTATATTCATGACTTAAGCTATTTTGAAAATAAAGGCAGAATTTGGCATAGTAGTAGGAACTCATAGTTTTTTGCAATTGTTGAAAGCACTGCTAAAGCCTATAGTGACAAGTTATTTTGGTCACCACAACAAAACCAAATCTTAAAAATGTGGCGAATATTGGCCATCATGACAAATAGCCTTAAAAAACTTTTTAGATAGCTTTCGTGATGCAAGTTTTTGTATATTTTGCTCATTTTTTTTCATTTCCTCTTTAAATTTCTTTGTATTTTCTCTAATTTTTAGAGCTCAAGGAAAAGGATGAAGATGGAGATCATGGAGATTGATTTTCAATTACTGGATGGATCCTTCTTTGGTAAATTACTCTAGATAATTATCTCAAGTGATAATCTTCTCTTCTACTTTATCTCATTCTTTTATTTTCTTTTTGAATCTAGTTTTTTTATTTGTATTTAATACTTTTTATTTAATTTCACTAATTAAATCTTATTTTATGTGGATTAATTACTTATGATGATTATTTTGTTTTGATCAATGTATGGTTTATGGTGTAATTGTATATGATCATTGCTCTTATTGATGTTTCTAGTTTCTAATCTAACCCATAAATAGGCAACACAAAACAAAAGGCAAGGGGATAGAAAACTCCCTAAAATGATAATGCCACTTGGAATCGTTGAAACGTCAATCAATAATTAACCCAAATGAATATGGAACCTAACAAAAACACAAAGCAAAAATAAAAAACAAAATAACATATGACTAAAACACATAAATAAACTAAACTAAAGGATAAGGGAAGAGAAGTAGTTCTAATTTAGAGTCTTTGGCTTGACTTTTAGAGTTCTTCAATGTTGAAGGATGCCTAAATTGCACAAAGATGCTTTCTCCACTGCCTCAAACTTGTGACACGCCTATGTTTATTTTTTTTTTAAAAAAAGACTTTATTCTTTATGAACCTAACCCCAAAATCCCTAAATGCTCCTAACCTTAATCCTAATTTCTACAAATCTGAACATCCTCTCTTCTCCATTCTTCATCCTAACCACCACCCCTTAATAAATGATATCTCTTATTCCCCTGATTTTATGTCTCTTATAATTTAACATGTATTTCTAATTATCTTTTGCATTACTGTGTTGTTTTTTAAACTTAACTAATATTCTTTTTTGATGTATTGTTGATTATCTCATTGATCTTTTATTTATTGATTTATTTTGAATCTTCTGTCAATCAATCTAGCTCCTTATCATCATACTTCTAATGGAATTGCAATGATACTAGGGGAGTATTTTGATCCCTTTCCTCTTTTTTGTTCTTACTTTCTTGTTTTGTTTTGCATTAAGGACAACGTAAAGTTTAAGTTTAGGCAAGGATTGATTTGAAAGGATTCTTTTGCCTCTGAATTGACCAAACTATTATTTTCATATTGAGAGTGATGATGCTAAATTTTCTATAAATGATGTTTGATGAATGTTTAGATTGTAAAAAGTAATATGTTGTTATTCACACTACTAGAATTAAATAGATGTAGTATGCCATAAAATCAAGTTAGGTATTTTCTTTCTAAATAGTAAATTGAAACAATACTTTTTGTTTAACGTAGGAATTTATTAGCAAAAGTATAGCTTAGTTATGTAATAAATTTTTAAATTTTTTCTCTTGAATTAAGTATAAGTCAAGTGAAAAAGAAATTTTAATTTATGCCTAATCACATGTTGCAAATAAGAGGGAGTATAAAGCACACTCATTGCCAAGAACTTATGGTAAATTGAGATGGAGTGTAAAATACACTCACTCACTCACAATGGAAAGAGAAAAAATGAACTAAGATAAAGCATAAAATGCACTTCTTGACCCAATAAAAAGGGATTAATATTCATATAGAAATCTTATGTTTTTTATTAAATAGAAAAAGAGGAATTTTTTTTATTTATGCACTATTCTATTATGTTAGCTACTAAATTTGGGTGATTATGCAAAGTATTTGTAGATAGAAATAAAAAAAAATGAATGTATTTAATTTTATATTTATTGGATACCATACCTATTTTTGAATCTAGTCAGCGTGATTGATTGAGATTTGCATTTGATATCTTAGCATTTATTCAAGTATCATGGGCAAATTATAAACATAGTTAGCAGATTATTTAGTTTGCTCGAGAATGAGTAAAGAATCAAGTTTGGGAAAGTTTGATGAGTACAAAATATACATGTTTTTCTTAATAATCAAGTTGGACCATGTCCATAAGAAAGATGTTATTCTTAAGTTTGTTCTGACTAATTTTCAACTTGCTAATATTTTTACAAAACCTCTTATAAAGGATAGATTTTGTTTTATAAGAAGAGAACTTGGCATGGTCAATCCAAGTGAGCTTTAGATAGTTATTGTTTACTCTATTATATGTGTGTTTTTATCTTTTTTTTTCTAATACCTTTACTAAATTAAACATCGGAGTTTCTTTAGAATTTTTTTTACAAGTACTCCTTAAGTCCTCATTATGCCCTACTTTGAATGCACTCAATTAAGGATTAAGTTATGGTTAAAGGATTGAAAGAAGAATAATGTTGAATTCACATTAAGGAGGATATTCCTTAAGAGAAACATATTGAACTATGAAGAAGAAGACTAAGATAAGATAGTTAAGAGTCTTGTATGAACATTTTTCTATATAGTTAAGAGTTTTATAATGTACAACTTTGTTATGTATATTTCGTTATTTCAATTGCTAGTTGTTTACATTTTTTTTGTAGTATTGTTCTATTGTATGTTAAATATGGGAATGAACATAAAGCAAATGAAACATCGTAATTTCTTTTTAAAACAATTACTACATAGCAAGGAAATATACTAAACCATTGCCAATGGATTAGCAAGTGAATAAATATGAAATGGCAAGAAGTTTGCAAAAGAATGAAGAGGGATCAATGAAGGAATAGAGAAGGATTAGTGAGGTATCAAGAATGGAAAAAAAAATTTAATGAGGGAATTTTTACTCACTAAATTCTCTTTTCATTCTTGATACCTCACTTTCTCCACTGCCTTGGACCTATGACATGCCTATGTTCGTTAAAAAAAAAAAAAAGAACTTTGTGGTAATCACTATATGGATGATCACTACCACATAATACATAGCATGAATAGGATGGAGAGTTTGAAACTACATTGACACTCATCCAATCAAACCTCTTCATAAGTATATCAAACTTAAAACCAATTATATTGTTCAATTCATGAATGGTTTCCATTTCCATAATACTAATTACTCTTCTGTGTCTTCACTTGATAGTTACAATGGTTTGTAGCCATCTATTTAATAATATCAATTATCTCCACAACATCCAAATTAACTTTGAGGTATTGCTAAAACCCATTATAAAAAATCAACACAAGCATTTAATTTTGAATATCATAGTGTGGGTAATGCCTTTGTAAATCCTTTAATCTTTCTTAAGTATCATACAAAGATTCCATATCATGCTAAACAAAACTTTGAACATCATTTCTCAATCTTGCAATTTTACCTAATCAAAAATATTTTACTAAGAATATATGTGAAAGTTCATCCCATGTTAAAAAAAATTGAATAAGCATAAAGTCAAGCAATAATGCAGCTTTATCTCTAAATGAGAATGGAAATAGTCTAAGTCAAATTGCATAAGTGGAGATCCCATTCTTCTCAATGGTATCACAAATTCTTAGAAGTCTAGTCAAGTATGCATTGAGATCTTCCAAAACTCCACCTCTAAACTCATTTTGTTGAATTGTTTAGATCATCTTCGATTTAATCTCAAATTTGTTAGCTGCAGTTGCTGGGCTAACAATGCAATTGTTTAATCCATATGCATCTAGCATGGCATAGTCTCTTACTTGTCCATGGTGGTGATTAAGAATAACTTTGATAGGTTAAGATACATCTTCTATTAGGTCCTCTTGTTGATTTATTGGTTGAGGTTCTTGCGGAACCCCTGCTTGTTTGCATTTAACATGAAGGATATGTTTTGGTTCAGGTTCATGTTTCAGAAGAGCAATACCAGATGAGTGACTCGTGATGCATAAATACCTAAAGAGAGGAAACTACATATTAATCCATTCACAAGTTGAGAAAACAAAAGAAATTAAGAAAAAAATAAAATATCTAGATTAATGAGAAGAATTTTTCAGTTGATATTGAATTTTCTTCTCCAACAATGATGCCAAAAATTTGTTGTGTTATGATTCTGTGAGTATATGAATCACACAAGTAATAAATTGATAAGTATATTATCATTTCCACAAAGAAGGAATTTTATTACCAATCACTAAAATTAATCTTATTATCTAAATTATCCAATTAAAATTAAAATTAATAAAAATGAATTAAAAGCAACAATTTCACTTAACAAACACTAACAATATATAAATGTAAAAGGCTCTAGAATTTAGAATCTCCTATTTAGTTTCTTAAATATCATTTAAAATAAACTCTTATAACTTAATTCAATTGAATTAACGTAATCCTGCTAATATGAGTGAAGTTCCCTTTCAAAATAAGCCACCGTGCTCACACTAAGCCCATATCTACTTTTGTGGATATAAATGTAATATAAATACATTACATAAAAAGGATTCAATGCAAATATTTGCAAGCCACTTAGATATAATTCATACCTCTATATAATTACTACCTAAGTTTATTGTTCTAGTGATCTACATTGTAATCATCCTCTTGATTCTCTCACAACACATAAAAAGAATAGTAGCCAGCCATTCATGAACAATATAAAAAAGTAATATATTAATTCAATAAAATTGTTACAAGAGTAATCTAAAATCAACTTAATTCATAAATAAGTTCATCTAAATTTTAGATAAAAGATCTAGTTACACATAGTGGAAATCAATAAATAAATAATAATAAAATGAAACAAATACATTATCTAAATGCAAAAGAGAAAGGTAAGAATGAAACTAATAGAAAATTTGAGTGATTTTTTGGTGCAAACTTTAAATCTTCAATAAATTCCAAGAATTTTCCTCTAAATCTCCTTGTTGTATTTCTTTATCTTTAGGTCTCTTCCCAACTCTTTTTTCTTTCGAGAAATTTGAAGCTATCTTACGAAAAACCCTAATTTTAGTCGAACACAAGCAACCCATGTCAAAATCACCCATTTACACAATTTACCTATGTAGATTTACACGGCTATGTAAATTTACACGGCTTGCCCATGTACAACACTAGTTTGCTCTAAACTCCCCTATTTCAATGTTTATGCTTACCAACACAGTTAGCCCATGTTCTTTACTAAATATGCTTGATTCTCTAATGGTTCTTCCCTTATACCTGATTAGATCATATAAAAGGCACATAAAAATCACATAATTTGAATTTAATTACTCAATGTTATCTTAGAAAAAGTATGTATATTTTTCACTCATCATATGTCTCTAATGATATGATATCTTATTTTAATATGTTTAGTGTGTGAATGCATGATGGGATTCTTAGTAAGTTTTATAACACTATAGTTATCACATCTAATGGGAACATCTTTAAGATGCAACCCAAAATCCTCAAGTTGTTGTTTGATTCAAAGGATTTGAACACAACTTTTGGTTGCAATATACTCTATTTTAGCAATAGGCAATACCATAGTTTTCTTTTTACTAAATCATGATACATGAGAATTTCTAGAAAACTAGCATGTTCCACTAGTACTATAAAGCAAAATTAGCATCAAAATAACCACTTAAGTTAATGCAACATTTAGCGTACCACATTCCCATTCCAAGATATATAAAAATCTTTTTCACAAAAGTGAAATGATATTCTTCAAGACAAGTTTGAAAATAGGCATACATGCACAAACTAAACATTATATTCAGTTTACTTATTGTCAAATACAAGGTTAAGCCAATCATACCTTTATATTTAATAATGTCAAAGGGTTTTCCATCTTCATCCTTGTCCATTTTTGTTGAAGAGCTCATTGGAGTGTCAATTAATTTTGCATTATTCATTCCAAATTTCTTAAGCAACTCCTTGATATACTTGGTTTAACTTGTAAAGATGCTATCCTTTTATTGTTTAATTTGAAAATCCAAGGAAGAAGTTGAGTTTCTTATCATTGACATTTCAAATTCATGTCTTTTGGTCTTGGCAAACTCTTCACATAAGAATTCATTAGTAGTATCAAATATAATATCATTAACACAAATTTGAATAATAACAATTTATAACTTTTCTTCTAAAGTAGGGTAGTGTCAACTTTTCCTCTTGAAAAATCATCATCAATTAAAAAGGAATCTTCCATGCCAAGCTCTAGAAGCTTGTTTTAAGCCTATACAAAACCTTTTTCAATTTCTAAACATGATTAGGTACAGAAGGATTTTCCAAACTAGGTGGTTACTTTACATAAACTTCTCTCATAGTATAGCCATTAAGAAAAACACATTTTACATCCATTTAACAGTTTGAAATCTTAATGCATGTATATGCCAATAGCTACTAAAGCAAAAGTTTCATCAAAATTAGACCTTCTTTTTTATTATATTCTTTTATTACTAGTATTGCTTTATCTGCAATTGCTACATTAGATTCATTGTTTCTTAAAACCTATTTGGTGCCAATAATAAGATAATCATTAGGTTTAGGCACTTACTCTCAAACTTGATTTCTTTTAAAGTTTTCATATATGGCTAAGACCCAATGTTCATCAACTATTGCCTTACCTATGTTTTTATGCTTAACTTGAAAAAGAAAAACTAGGTGATTACAAATATTTCTAATTATAGAGTTTTGGGTTATTACTATAAGTCACATCACCTATTACTTGATCAATGGGATGATCTTTTACGAATCTTCATTTTCTTGGAAAGTCTTATGCTTTACTTAGTACTTCCATTTGAGATTGCTAATCTTGAGTTGTATTATCTTTCTTGGATTTTTCAGCTTTGTCTTCTTTCTATGACTCTTCTTTTTCTTGATCTTTATCTAAAGTAACTACAACATCACCATAAAATATCTTTTTAAACTCAAGAGGATTAGATTAATTAAAAGTGACATGGACAAATTCTTTCACCACCAAAGTTCTTCTATTATAAACTTTATAGGATTTGCTAATACTAAAGTATCCAAGAAAGATTGCCTCATCAAATTTTGTATTAAATTTACCTAAGTTGTCTTTACCATTATTAAGTACAAACATTTACAACCAAACACATGAAAATAAGAGATGTTAGGCTTCCTTCCTTTGTAATTCATATGGGGTTTTGTTTAATATAAGCCTAATTAAGGCTCTATTCATAACACAATAAGTGGTTTTTACCTCATCCATCCAAAAATACTTGGGAAGTATTTTTTTTTCATTAAACATAGTTATTGCCATCTCCTCTAAAGTTCTACTTTTCCTTTCAATAGCACATGGTCATGCTTGATTCGTTTTAAATAAATTTAGCTAATTTTAAAAAAGGAATAGAAAGCTTGATCCTTATGGGCAAGAAAAAGTGTCCAAGAGTATCCAAAAAAAGTCATCCACAATAAGAACTACATAAAGATTGCCACCAAAACTCATTCTAGATGGATAAACAAATCCATCTAAAGTAACTAAAAAGGTCTAGTAGTAGAAACAATATCTTTAGACTTGAAAGAAACCTTTACTTGTTTTCACTTTTAACATACATCATAAAGTTGATCTTTTTCAAACTTAATTTTAAGTACACCAATAACAAGATCCTTTTTTTTAACAAGCTTGTCTAAGAGACCCATACTAGTATGAGCAAGCCTCTTATGCCAAAACCAAGTACCATCATTTACGTAACACCCGATTTTCCATAAGAGGCCAGAAACTAGGATTTTCAAAAGAAGTCCCATAAATCATATGAATAGTGGCTAGATAAAGTTAGAGGAATAAATTATACCTTTAAAAATGAGGATATGAAGCTTGAGATGCTCAAAAACCCAAGCCAAAAAAGTTACAAAAAATTGCAAAAATATGTAGTGGCATTTTTAAAGTTCAGGCAAATTTTGAAAAACTCACATGAGAAATTTTTTAAATAGAAAAATTGAGTTTCTTGAGATTCTTAAAGGCTCTGAAAAATCATAGGAACCCCTAAAATAGTTAAAACTCCTCTGGTGAGCGATTTCGACCATCGGTTGATCGAATAGTTTGAAATAGTTTAAAATCCAATTTGGGTGAAATCAAAAATATTTTATAAGTTATAGGGCCTAAATTTTATGGTGGAAAAGATTGTTCTTAAAAAGGAGTTGAAATAAGACCAAATGGAGAAACTATAGTTTAGGGACTAAAATGAAAAGTTAAAAAAGTGTAATAATTTTACCTTTTGCTTTTAAAAACATGTCTAGCCCTTCTCCTTTCTCTCCACCAATGCTTTTTTGGTTTGGATGGAATTTGAGAGAGCTTAGGAGACACACCAATAGGGAAGAGAAGAAGCTTCAAAAGGGTGAGAAATTCTTTATTTTTTCACATTCTTTGCTTCTTTAAATTTGTTCCCCTTTTTCTTCTCTCTCTTTCTATGGTTTTATTGATTGAATTGGTGCTAGTTGATGGCTAAGTTAGTGGAGGGAGGAGAAGATTTGGGAAAACTCTTATGAGCATGAGGAAGAGCTCTTAGGAGGCTTGAAAGTAAGGTATGATGCATATTGTAATTTTGCTTCCTCTTGCTTCTTCTTTCCCCTTGAGTTTTAGCCAAAAATAGATGGGTATATGAAGGGCTTAGTTCTGATTCAAACATGCTAAGGAAAGAGGTTTTAAAGCCTAAGGAATTTAAAGGAAGCAATAGGATTCAAAAACAAGCTATAAAAATCAATTTGTGACATTTAGGTAATTTGATATGTATATGAAAATATGAAACTTCCTAAGGGTCCTATGGCTTATATAAGAGTATGAATGAGGTCCCAAGATATTTAGGAAGTTTCACAAGTGGCTAATTTCTTAAGAAAACAAACAAAACTCCATGGGCTCCCACATGAGGCATAGTCTTAGCCAAGAGAGGGTTTGAGCATGTAGGGAGAGTTTTTCTTAATTCCAAGATTAAAAGTGGTCTAGATATGAATTATAAATACCAAAGGAACCATTAGTTTCAATTTAAAAACCATATTTGAAAAGATGAAAAATTTAGGTTCCTTTAAGCCTAAAGAAGCAACTTGAGGTTAGGCTCATTAAATTGAGTTAGAGATAACTCCAATGAGTTTAAATAGCATCATATGACTTAGAATAAATAAAAAATTGGAGCTAAGATCATAGATTATGAGAGTTACTTTATTATGCCTTATATGGAGCATTAATTGAATCATAAGCCACCATATGAGTGTATAAGGCTTATGAGATGTTAGAATTGGTTTCAATGATTTTTATTTTTTAGTGTCTTGTTGGATTTGTCTAGGCCAAACAAATCAAGTTTTCTATCATTGGGGTGTGTGAAGCCGAGAAGTTTCAAGGAGAAAAGTGTGGTCTTCTAGACTTGAGATAGCTTTCTATCTTTTTTTATATGCATTTGTTGGTTGTTTACTTGTCTTTGGATGCTTGTATATATGTTTGAATCATAAGATATGCTTTTGATTACTTGTTATGGTACCATTATATGCATTAAATATGTTTTACATGTAAGATAGGTAGAATTGGGTGAAGTTATGCTAAAAGTCCATTAGATTGGGTGAGGAGGAGCCAAAAATCTCTAACAGTGGGTGAGACAAAGCCAAAAGTCTTAAGAGTGGGTGAGACTAAGTTAAAAGTCCCTAAATATGGGTGAGACAAATCTAAAAGTCCCTAGAAATTGGGTTAAACTAGACCAAAAGTCCCTAAAGGTTATTCTTGAATGAAATGAGTTTAGATGACATGAAATTATGTTTATATATATTTACTATGAGCATCTAAAGTATACTTACATTCATTGCCATAAAAATGTGTCATTTATGTGTGCATGAAAGGTAGATAGCTGTGACAACCCTACCTTCTATCCATTGTAATTATGGTTAAGTATACGATTAATAATTAATTATCAAAGTTTGGGTGGTTACAATTTATCATATTATGAAAATATGGGTAAAATTTAAACCTTGATGTTAGGGTCATCACCATATCACCACACAAACAAAATTTGCATAAAAGAAATCTTACTACCATACGGGGTTTATGGCTCAACCGTCCATCAGTTTCAATACCCAATAACCTCTCACAAGTGTTCCTATATCATCTCCTAATTTCACAAATCGCCGCGGTTGGACCTTCGCCGCGGCCATCCTATGTGGTGCCGCGACGAAAATACCTCCTGAAACTACTGCTCTCGACTCTCAGGATTCTCGCCTCGGTGCAATATATTGGCGCCGCGACGAGTTTTGCTTCTGTCTAAGCCTTATTTAATTTTCTCGACTCGCGCCGCAGCAAGACTTAATGCGCCGCAGCGAGTTTTGGTTCTATTACCCTCCTGGATGATTTTTTTCGCTCTGCGCCGCGGCGAGATTTCTCAAGCAGCGGCGCCCTTCGCCACTGTCACTCCCAGGGCAAATTTTCCTCCCTTGTGCCGCGGCGGGATTGGTTGTGCCGCGGCGCCTTTCGGCTCTGTCTCCCATTTGGCCACGATGAAGCCTTCTTGGCCGCAGCGGGATTCCCTCCTGTGACCACATTACCCAAATTTTGCCCCCTACACTCCAAATCTCATCTTAGGAACTCTCTAGGTCCACCTTCCCTTATTTTATGTGATCCTAATGGTGTTTATCTACCCTATTTACCCATCAATCCATTCATTACCATTGTAAAACTTAAATGCTACTTCCTACTTGTCCCACTAGTTCATATCAGCAAATTCAAGAATATATGACAGCAAGATCACATACACTAGCAGCAATTTACATCCCATGCAAATTCCATAGAAATTCCATTCCACAATAGCTTACCTCTAAGGCATCATATAACTACAATTCCCATATGGTAATCCATAACACAATTTCAACAAGACCAGATATATGATACTATAAGTTCATACATTAATATTCCACTACAATGAGACTTAAATCCTTAACGGTTACATTTCAATCAAACAAAATATGAACGCCTACACTTGGCAACATGATTACATGATGATGCTATGAAAACTAACAACAAAATTGCATCTACCCTATTCTAATCAGACCAAGTGTAGCTCCCCACACCCGGCCTCAGCTCATGGATGTTCATCCACTTGCTTACCCTTATCCTTACCCGAGGAACTTTCACCTAAAATATTAATCCCATAAAACGGGGTGAGATATAAATCTCAATAACCAATGCAATTCTATTATATATCCAATTTAATTAGCATATATGCATGAATCAAAATCAACATCAAATCATATTCATCATATCAGCAAATGAAGCAATTAGGCTATCATGATTACTATCCTATACTAGCAATTATATTATCACATGTTAAAGGCCATTAACACTGGGAGAGGCCCATCCACGGCACCTACTCCCTATTGAGCACAACCAGGGCTCAGTGCATCTGGGTTTGATCATAACCCGGTGCTCGATCGAAGCATATGCACGGGTGGCAGCCGCACCACAGCTCCACCATGGACTCACAAGGTTCAATCACAATTCAACAGATAGCCAACCAATTCATTCAATATTTCAAATCATTCATATACAGCAACATATGAAATTAAATCAAATATATACATGGAATTGATATAAACCCGGTTACCTCACTTGTAGACACTTGCAACAGTCACCAATGGTGCAGAAATCCTCCTATAGCATCATAGAATTACTACTCTAATTCATCATTAACAGTTACAATCAATACCCAAAGAATTTAGATGCTAATGACTACCTAAGAATCACTTACTCATCCACTATAAATCCCAAATTCGGATTAAATTGTCCTCCACCAGAAAACTCAATATTCCACCCAAAATCCTAAGCAAATTCGTACATAATTAATACCCATTTTATAAATCAGCTATGGGGGTCTCAAATTAACAATTGAAGCATTATAATGGAGGGTTTAAACTCACCCAAGGTCAGCCATAACCTCAACCTACGAATTTTACCAAGAAAATCCCCAAACACTCACATTTTAGATTTTGCGTAGGATGAAAATGCTCCAAATGAAAAACTAACTGGACCAAATTAAAGAGAAAGATGAGGGGATTAAGTTGTATAACTATTACCTTGCCTGAATCTTGCTCTAAATGTGAGAAAATGCAGAATTAGTGCCCCCAACCCTAGCCTCCTCTCCAAGCTCTGAATTTTCTCTTTATGTTTTGTGTTTCAGCAAGTAGGAGGAAGAGGCTGGTGTATTAGGGTTTTAGTTGGGTTTAAGTTGGGTCAAATATGGGTCATGGGTTGCTCCAAGATCCATCTCTTAATGGGCTTCAAGTTTTTACTTGTTGGGCCAGTTTTTAGAGTGTTGGGTTGCAGAATTTTGTTGGGCCAGCTCTTATACATTGGGTTGCTGAAGTTTAATTAAGTTTGGGCCAAGTTTGAAGAGCTCAAGAATGTGGGTCTATACAAGGGTTATTTGGCCACTTAAAAAAGTCTATACAAGGTGGATTTTGGGCCTCCATTAGCCTCTTATCATGATCTATTAATTTAAGCCTAGATAGGATTTCTATCTCAATTAAATCTTAACCCATATTAATTATTCCTAATTAATATAATCTGTGATTAACACCTTAATTAATTATAGGGTGTTACAATAGCTATTGAGATTCTTTAAATCTCACCCCTCCTTATTTCATCACTAATCATGTTTAGGTTAGCTATATGGAGCAAAGAAAGAGAGCCAAGGAGCATAAAAGGTGGCACTTTGACATTAGAATAGGTTTATGTACAATTTGATATCAAAGTATGTAATTATATAATGAACATGAGATGTGAATGATGGATCATATGTAAATGTATGTATGAATGTTGTATGTATTGGGTTTGAGCTCAAATGAATGAGAATGTGTATTTTTGCCACCCTTGAGCTTAGTTGCATAAGTGGATAAGTCCATGTAAGCAAGTGATTTTGAGTGCTAAGATGATTTGGGCTAAATAGAATGCTTATATATGTTGCATTGGTACTTTAAGACGTGCTCAAATAGTCATGGTCTAAGAAGAAGACCATTTTGGGACCATTTGAAGCTATGTTGGTACAAAATTGACCATAAACTAACCCTGAACCAAAATATGACCAAATAGACTAGTCTTGGCATGAAATTTGACACACTTATAGAGATTATCTAGAACTTTTCACAGAGCTAAAGAATAACATTTTTGGAGCTCTAGAGAATTTATTATGATTTTTCAAATTTGTCCAAATTATGTAGAATTGCCAATGTCACTGTTCATAAGGTTAGTTTTGGTTTCAGTGTCTCTCAGGGGGCCAAATTAAGTCCAATACTCATGAAATTTTACAAGTACAAATTAGACATCATAAAATTTTCATAACCACCAAGATCACTTAATTTGGATCAATATAGAGAGAGTTACGAATTTTTGAAAATCAAGGTCAGCAGTAGTTTAAGAGCAAGACCTAGTGTATTGTTCTATTAATTTTATGGGTTAAATGTTATTGTCTTGATCTAGAATTATTTGTAATCATTAGTTAACAACTAGATATTTTCAAAAAGCTATCATTTGCATGATTTAAATTTTTCTAGAATTAGTTATGAATTTTCAAAATTCATATAAGAAAAGTGGCTCTGCAACCCAAGAGCAATTTTTTGAACTTATGAATTATGGTCCAAAATCCGAGATTTGTGTAATGAATTATGATATTTTTTATATGAATGAGTATGTGATGGATGGAAAATAAATTAGGAAAGCTCAACTGATTTATTAAGCCAAATATAAAGTATTTTGGCTTTTAATGTCAATAAAAACCACTACTAAAGGTGTGATTTTCATGAAAATGTATTAAAATGAACCTTTGTGATATAATTGAAGGCTAGGAAGCCAAGGTATTACAATTTACACTGATCAAGCATTTAGAATCAATGGGAGGTTTTTCCTCAAGATTAATAATATAGACATTATTGACTCTATGGCCAATAAGTTTGACCTACGTATCATCCATGTTTTTAACTATGAAACATTTTAAATTAAAAATAACTTCATTATTCTTGTCACATAATTAACTTATGCTAAGCAAATTATGGTTAAGGCCTTCAACTAACAACACATCATCAATAGAAGTCGAGGAATTCTTGCCAACCTTACTTATTCCAATGACCTTCCTATTATTGTTGCCTCCAAAAGTCACTCCTCCACCATTTTTTGGTTGAAGAGAAATGAATTTGGATTTGTTTTCAATTATATACTTGGATCAACCACTATCTAAGTACCATTTTCCATTTGTAGTTTTAAAGCAAACCTAGAAGAATCATTTAACCTTTGCTCCTAAGTATCCAAACCTTCTTGATTCCTTGTATGTTAGTTGTTCCTTTTAAAACCCACACTTTCTAGTTTCTAAAAGATCAATGAAAACATGTAATAAATGGACTACTAGCAAGGATGGATCCATGACTAAATAACCTAGGGAGTGAAGACCAAAAAAATTAACAAGTTTAGACAAATAAAAATTTAAGGTAAACAACTATATATATAGCATACATTTTGTAATTTATCAAAGCTAGGCATAACATTTTTTCATGTTATAAAAGTTATTAATGATTGAGTACGTATCAAACTTTTTAGCAACCTCTTTTTCAATATAAGTAGCCATGCAATCTACAAGAAAATTATCTTCCATCTTATTTCTAAGCTTGTTTTTTATGATATTCATAAGCGAAAAAAATCTCTCACTTGTTGCACTAGAAACTAAAAGAGTCAATAAGAGGCAAAGCAATTGATCAATCAATTAATAAGATTTTTCTTTTTTAATTTTTTCAATCCTTGGCATAACTAGGAGATTGTTATGAAGTTTTTAAAATCAAGATATTAAGGAATGTCAAGCTCATGATGTTGTGCTTGTATTTTAAGATATAACCTCTCTTGTTCAGTGAAATTACGAAGATAAAATCTTGCTGCCAAGTCACAAATATGATTACTATTAAATAAATTTTAATCGTCTCTTGTATCTAAAGTTGAACTAAGAGTCAACAATTTTATTGTGGTCTAATTGAATCTGCTATTCATTTCTTACAACTAAGTATCTATGTTAACAATAAAGAAGTTAACAGAATAATGGTGCTTAATTGAAACATATTCAACATTTAGGCATATCTACCTCTTCTAGGAATATAAAAACACTATGTTAGGAACATCAATATCATGCTTTGCACAAAAAGATGTAACTTCCTTTATAAAATTTTCCCAACCAGATTCTCTCATTTTTCTGAATCAACATTTCAATAGTAGACATCAAAGTTATAACATTTAAAATATATTGATTCTTACATTGTAAAGCTTGATAAAGATCATGACTAATTAGTAAAATATCTCTCATAAGATGCAAAATGAAGATGAAATCAAATGACTTTATAACATCAAAAGCTACTTTAGCATGATCACGAATAAAATAGTTACCTTTTTTGTTGTTTTTTTTTGAAAAACTTCACAAGTAGATACAAAGTTCATAAATAAACTTTAAATAGATTTTAAATGTGAATCCCATCTAGTATCTCTGGGTCATTGCAAAGTGCCTCTCTAATTATGTCCATTGCCTGTTTCAACCTCATTATTAGTAATTTGGCTTACAATATATATGAATTAAGCAACCCTTAGTTATTCATGGCTCTTAGGAGAAACTATCATATAATTGACAATCAATGATAACTTTTTATTAAAAAAAAAAAAGATGAACAAGACTAACTTCTCTAGCTACAACAACTAATGCCAATTGCAAAAGATAAGCAAGACAATGAATATAATATGCATAAGAACAATCTTTTTAAAACAAAGCTTGTAAACCATTCTATTTGCAATGTGTATTACTTGCTCCATCATACCCCTAACCACGAAGATCATGAATACTAAAATTAAAGAACAGATATTTTTCACTTTTCAATGTCAATGATAACATATCTAAAAAATGAACAAGATTAAAGAACCTTTCTTTAACATACCCATCTTTGTCCACAAATCTCAAAACTATAGCCATTTGTTCTCTTTTTGATGCATCCCTTGCTTTATTAATAATGAGACAAAATTTAGAGTCACCAATCTCATTATGAATTCCTATACATACCTTTTTAGCAAAGATATACAAGATTTCTTTTTGAATGTTAGTTGAAATATATTAAGCATTTTTAGGAGCATTTTCTAAGATAACATTAGCAACATTTGGATTTGTAAGATGCTAAAAACTCTATCAATTGAATAAAGTTACCCTTATTCAATGAGCTAGTGCTTTCATCATTATCTCTAAATGTACATGCTTGGAAAGTGAGCCATTGAACTACACAACAAAAGCCTTTAGTCTCAAATAGTTGTCTGCGATATTTTGAAAATTTTGTCAATGAAAGGCTTTCTTTAAATGTTGAGATTGAGCTATCAAATATCATGACATTATATACAATTATTATGTAGTGAATTAGAAGTAGTTCCAATAAGGTAAAGAAATGAACAATTGATTTTAAGATTGAAATCCTTGAATTATAAATGCATCTTTCCTATCATTTTGAGGACTATCACTAAACAAATAACATGGTAAACAAAAAGCTACATCTAATATAAGTGAATATTCTAGCCAATTTGGAAATTGCTTAATCTAAGAAGTATGAAAACGATGAGGACGTGGACCATTAGAAGCTGAAAATTTAGTAAAAAGAGGCTGATATAGTCCTGATTTAATATAAATGCAACAAATCTTATCATGTTGACAAATAAGATACTCCCAAAATGGAACATAATTCCTTGGATCTTTTTATAATAAAATAATATCAATTTCATCCTTTTCCACCTTTGATACTTTAATTTGATGTTGTCCCTTATTGGTTAACTTGATAGGTAGTAAATGAGGATTAGATGGTTCACTAACCTTAGGATTTTAAGAAGCTTTCCTTTTAAAAAAATTATCGATAGTTCTAGGGTTTCATATAATAAGAATTTCTCCTATATTGTTATAAAAATAACATAATTAATTAGCAAAGATCATACTTTAATGAGACAACTAATAACTAAAATAAAAAACACTTTAAAGTGTTAATTTTACAATGAATAGTATTTAATTTTGCCATAAATAATATCTAATTTTACACTCAATGATTAATGTTTATACTTTAGTAAAGTTACAACATTGATTAATAAGAAAAACATTCTTAAATTCAAAAAATGTTTAATGAGAAATGAACTTAAGAAAAAAAAGAAAAAGAAAGGTAATCTCTAACATGATAAAGAAAGGCAAAAGAAGAGCAAATCCAACAAATATTATACAAGCATGGCACAATGATGATTGATGAAGCAAAAAAAATGTTGTGATGCAAGGGGCAAAGAGAGCAAAAGATGGGTTAAGGGCTTGAAGCAAATAGGGTGTAGAGGAGAAGTTTAGGTTTTATAAAAGGAAGAGATTAGAAAATTGGTTGAAGTAATTTTTTTTAATTATTGTGTTAAGAAGAGACATTGATAAGGTACAGTATTAAAGAATGAAAGTTTTGTGCTTTTGTGCTTCACTACTTGTATTGATTAGTAAGGGAAGACAATATTATCATGAAAATGGAAATTGCATAGACTCACAGCAAAAGGAAGCTTTCTTGACTACTTATATTAACTTGCTTTTAAGTAATTTAAATGATAGTTTTGATAGTAAAAAGTAACTTTTTGACAGTGACACACCGTATTAAGTGGGGGTAGGGCTATAACATCTAATTTCAAATTTTTATAATAAACTTTATATATACATGTGTATATATATATATACACACATATATAAAGTCAAAGTGTTTGGGAGGGGAGAAGCACCCCTTTGCCCCCTGAATCCGTCACTGACCACTAGACATAGTTGTTGAAACAAAGAAATTTTTTTATTAATATTTTTGTTTGACATTAGGATTATATCCTAATTTAGCATTATCAAAAACACATCTTTGTTTTCTAAACAATATGTTTTAATTATCTCTTTCTATTATGAATTTTGCAAGAGTATTTATCAAATCTCCTTTTTTAAAAAAAAAATTAGATTCTGACATTCACAATAAGAAGAGGATTCTTTAAGAGGAATAGCATTTTCTCTTAAAAATTTGTTTTCACAATCTAGGGCTTCAATTCTCTTTTCCAAAGATAAATTTGCTTCTTTCAAAAAGGAATTTTCTTCATTCATATTTTTCAATTCACCTTATAAGAGTAAGACTTTCTTCTTTAAAAGAGTAAGTGATTTTGCAATTTTTAAAGATTCATCATACAAGCATCTTATAATTCTTCACAAGAAAGGAGTAAAGTTTAAATTATTTACCTCATCTTTATCTCTTCTTATGAGACAACAATTTTCTTATTCAATCTCTTCATCTCCTTTAGATTCTAAATTGTTTTCTCCTTATGTTAAAGAGATGTAAGCCTTATTCCTCTCCTTCCCCTTCCTCTTTTTAGTATTTTTTTATTTCTTTAAGTATTGAGAACATTCCTGTAACAACCAAAAAGAAAAGGAAAAAAAAAAGAAAGAAAGAAAAGAAAAGCTGAAAATTTTTGGAAGGCTAAAAATTTTCTAAGTTTGCTAGCTATAGCCTAACTATAGTGAATGTACCTATTCGCTATAGCGAGAAAGAGTCTAACTATAGCAAGAGTGCCTTCTCGCTATAGCGAAAATGCTTCTAGCTATAGCGAGTGCGGGCATCCCATACAAAAACCAGGGTATTGCTCGCCATAGCGCGTGCTATAGCGAAAGCTGGGGTCTGGAACTGATACGTGCTTGCCATAGCGAGGGTTATTCTTCGTTATAGCGAGGGTAAGTCCGAAAAAGCGTGAAAAAAGAGAATTTGACTTCTTAAAGAGTCTAGATTCATTCTTTCTCTGTAAACCGACCTAAGCTTCGACCAAGAGAGAGAAAAAGGGTTGTGGAGAGAGAGAGAGAGACCTAGAGAAGGAAGGAGAACAAGCAAAGAGGTAAGCAAGCTTGAGATTTCCATAGCTTTTCTCCTTAGCATGTTATTCTTCTCTCTTTGCCCTCTCTTTCTATGGTTTTGGTAGTTGATTTGGATTTGGTTCAGAAGAGGGAAAGAGGAAAATCACTCTTGAAGAAGGTTAGAGCTTATGTAGCTTCATTTCTTCTTCTTTTCTTTCCTTTTTGAGAGTTTGAGAGAGGAAGGAGAGTGAGTGAAATTCTAGAGAGAGAATCTCTAATTTCTTACATTTGTAGTGGGGGTTTGCTTCGATGAAGAGCCCCTTTAGCTTTGTGAGTACTTATTTAAGTTATGAGAGAATAATTTTATGCTCTTTGTTGTGCCTAGGCTCAAAGGAAGCAACTTCATCTAGTTGTGAGTGTGAAATCAAGAAGGGAGAAGAGAAATTGAAAGGAAAGGCTTGTGTTGGCTTATGAGGTAGCTCTCCACTCTTTCTTGTTGCACTCTTGGATGTGTAATAATCATTGTATGCTTGTGTATGTGCTTGTATGATGAGACGTGCCATTTGATGTTGCCTTGATGCATTGGTACCAATATGCTTATGATATGAATTGTGGAAATTGCTCGGGTGAGGTGGTGCCGAAAGTCCCTTGAGAAGGGTGAGGCCAATCTAAAAGTCTCAAAGCTCGGGTGAGGCTAGACCGAAAGTCCCTAGAGCCTATTCTTGGCATGGATATGATATCATAGCATGAGACACATATGTTGTGTCATTGTGACTTGTTTGCATGCTTTGACTGGTTTATATATCTTGAATTGCTTCTTGAATGAGTATGAGCTATTGAGATTCTCTGAATCTCACCCCCTTCCCTCTCCCATCTTAACATCTTAGGTGGAGCTCAAGGAGAACCAAGTGCACACCATGGAGTCTAGTTGAGCATGCTTAGGGAGTTGTGTAGTTATTTTTGTTCTTTTATTGTAAAGAGGTGCTAAAATGAATATGCACCTATTATTTTTTAGATGTAAATATTTGAGCAAGTGTAAAAGTATGTATGAATGATGTATGAACTGTAGAGCAAGTCAAAGCAATGAAAATGTAGAATTTGGCCCTTTTGTGGCTTACATGTAATAGTGTATTTTGTTTCGTAGCATAGTGAATTAAAATGTATGATGACTTGGACCACTTGAGTAATTCATATATGCTATGTTTATACTTTCAAACTTGCCCAAGAGATGCTAGAACATGTGGGAGGCCATTTGGACCCACTTTGAACCATTTTGGGTGCCAAAACCGCCAATTTTGTGAGCTCAGTCAAAGTATGGCCAAATGAGCTCTTCTTGATATGAAATTTGGCATGACCCTAGATTCTATTGAGAGCTTCTCAAGAAGCTAAAGTGGGTAATATTTGGAGGTCTAGGGAATATTTGGCAAATTGTTGAAGTTTGGAAAATTTAATGGTTTTGGTCATGGTATGGTGCAACTAGTCCGAAAATGAATCAATGTCATTCATGGACCAAATGGTGTCCAATTGCCATGAAATTTTATGAATGTAAACTAGATATCCACAGTGACATATACCAACTAGAAGCACCTCAATTGGGGGTCTGTAGAGGGAGAAACGACTTTCTGAAGTTCTGTATCAGCATCAGAGAAGCTTTTCTGACCTTCGTTATTGTTCCATCAGTTTTCGAGGCTAAAGAGCTCCTGAACTGATCTAGACTTATTTTTCTCCTCTAGTTAACATCTGTAACTTTCCAAATTGGTATAGTTTGCCTAGATTGGATTTTTTTGAAATTAATTACGAATTTTCAAAGTTCATGACAGTAAGCTGCACCAGTACCAGGGACAGTCGGACCTCTATCTCGTTTTCGACGTCAAAGATGGTCCAAACGCCTAGATTGTGGTTGAGAATTATTTTTAGTGTGAAGTTAACATCCAAAGATTCCCAGAAAGCTATGATTTGCTTGATTCTCATTTTTCTAGAATTAGAATGATTTTCCAAAGTTAGAGCAAAAAATCTGACTTTTGGACTCATTTGAGAAATTGTATTTTCTTAGTTTTTGGCTTTATATCCATGGTTTATGAGTTGTTTGAGGCTATGTACAAGTCTTATAAATGGTAATTGAGTAGAGGATGTAAATGATGGGTTCACAGGACCCACGGGGCAAACTATGACCAGTTAAACCCTGATTTAAAGTAGTAAAATACTACGATTTTGGTCATTTCCTTTGGGAATCATATGGAATCAAGTCTAGAGGGAGATAAGTTGGAGTTAAGTCATTATGGTGTTACAATTCCCACTTTAAATGCCTAGTTTTTCTACATTTATAGCAAGTGGGTGGTTTATTGTTATTATTTTGGTTTCTTCTTGAAGGCCTCCTTCCTCTTAGTCTTCTATTGTTGAAAATTTTTTTAGATTTCTTGACAACGAAGCCAAAGTTTTCTTCATTGTTTTCTATTCTATCAAGAGAGTGATTATTACTCTTTTCAAAGTCTTCCTCATATACATGATATGAGTAGGTAGCCTTGAAAGGGAAGTTTTTCTTCTTCTTCTTCTTCTTCTTTTCTTGTTCTTCAAGGAGTTGGCAAGCTTCATGCCCTTGAAGATTTCTAAAGAAAGCAACAATGGATTGTATGGAGGCTCTTGTAGCTTCCTTACTTGCAATCACTTTAGGTTGCTATTTTCCTAGAAGAGACCTTAGAATCTTGTACTCTTGCTCCTTTAGTATATAAGTCTTCTTTAATGCTGCCAAATTAGGTCATATTATTTAATTCGAATGCTAGTCATGACACTATACAAGTGTTACCCAAACACTTCACCAAATTTTTAATGCTATTTTTAGGGATAAAATTTATTTTATTTTTGTGCAATAATAAACTTATATCATTGTTAGGAAAAAAAACATATTTTTTTATACAATTGGTCTAATTTTATAGAAAGTTGACCTTAATTGAATGTAATAATTCTTTGAGAATTGAAAAAAAAATCATTTTATTTTAAGTCATTAAAAAATTTTAACAAGTCCTTTTTCTCTTCAACTAATCTAACAAAAATAATCGTCTTGTTGAAAATAATTTTTTTTTGGGTGTTTAGATTTTCATGTATTTGCTACATGGTAGATAATGTAAAACTTTCAAACACACAAATTGCAAAATGGATCCTCCTTAGTTGGTATGACGAGGGGGCCAAAGATTATAGTTAAGTTCTTTAGTCTTTTTTTTTTTTCAAGGTTACAAATTTTAACTAGTTGAAGATAAAATTTGCACACTTTAAAAATTTTTAAAGTGAAAGTAAATTTTTTTTACTTCACTAACCGTTCAAATTTTTTAAGATATAATTTTTTTAACAATTGATTTTTATCCTTGTATTTAAAATTTGTAACTTAAAAAAACAAATGTCTAAAAGGCGGCCTTTCCAGTCGGGAGGATCCAAGCTGCAAAATCTGAATGCTTGGGACCTCTCTTCTTTATTCCCTCACATTCCTTCAGCTCTTCGTATCATACTTCTCCGCCATGAGAGGCCTTGACTGTAGCAAAGACCTTTCTCCTTCTTCCTCCTCGTGTTGCTCTCGTTTCTGGTCTTCTGCTCTCAGAGCCAAACGATTGGTCACTCCGGCCGAGAAAGCTGCCCGCGATAATTCCAGCTGCGACCTTTCGCGGCGGCTCGGCCTGCTTGACCTCGTCCTTATCGGAATTGGCGCCTCTATCGGCTCCGGCATATTCGTCGTCACCGGCACCGTCGCTCGCGATACCGGACCCGGTATGTCTTGCACAATTTGGTGTCGGCGTTATTCTATGGATTCGACCTAACTTGCTCTAATTTTTAATTGAATGATGCCGATTGGGTTTGCTGTTGCTGATTGGATATTCATCCTTTGTTAATTTTTTATTTTTGCTGAAATTTTTTCCTGTTGAGGACTGGAGTTCCAGAAAGAAGACTGGAAGAGAAAGTATTTTCAAAAATTGTAGGACATTCCCGTTTAAGGGATGAAAATTTAGAGGATTGAAAATGAGGAGTGAAAATTCTTTAATGCTTCCTTGGTTAAAGAATAAAAAGGATGGGATGAAAATGGAGTAGTAACCGTTTGCAAATTTCAATCAAACACTGGCCTTATTCAAAAAAAGAGGAAAAACTTCATTACAAGCTACACAATATTTTCCACTTTGAGACAGAATGCAAATATCTATGCTCTCATGTTGTCTATTACAACCATCAATGCCAGTTCATACGCCTCCTAGTGGTTAATGATAACTAATTACTACTTTTAGGTAATTAAGCTTACATGACATACTCTTTAGCCCATGCAGGGGTCTTTCTTACTCTACCGCTTTTGAAAAGCTGGTTGTTGGGTTTTGTTGGGCCATTTGGATGACCAAGTGCTTGATTGGGCTTGTCTACCAGTATCTTCTCATCTAGCTGCTATCATGCACCAGCAAGTACAAATCAAACATCTTTATCCCTTTTCGTATGAACTCTTCTTCCTATTTGCTCCCCTTCTAACTGCACAACTTTGAGCATTCGTCTTGTAATTGATAGAATGTAAAAGATATAATAAATATTTACAATAAATAATACATGGACTTACCTTAGAAATTAGGATAGCAATTTATACTTCTTTTGTTCTTTAAACACTTGGAAATTATTCAAAGACAAATTTATCTGGTGGGAATAGGTTGCAAACTTGTTTTTGCCACCATTATGTTTTCCACTTATAGAATTCTTATTTCTATGAATGCCAACATTTTAAAAACTAAACCAGTCATTAAACTAATGAAGGTGTTGTTTCATGATTCACTAATCCGACCATAGTAGAATCGATGATAAATATATACATATATATATACGTTAAAAATATAATATAATAAACAATAACAAGGTTTCTTTCATGAAGAGGAGCAATCATCATAGTTCTATTACCATTTACCAATGCAAATGCAAACATAATTAAGACTTTTACCCTTCACCCCCCCTTTGTGACTCTCTAATCAACTCTCACACGTGCATGAATCACTCTCTTTTCCCTTTCCTTTTCATTCAGCTTCTTTCTTATGTTGCATAAAGAGGGAGTTTGGGGTTCCTTCCGAGAGCAGAGTTAGGTGTGGGGAAGAAGTTGTGTTGGAGTTGGTTACTACCTCTCTTGTAATGGCTTTTTGGAGCATCCCCATCCCATGGAAGCCACTCCTACATGCTTGCCTGCTAGAAGAAACCTTAGAAATGCAATAGAAGGAGTGTCAAGTAGTTGATCACCTCCTTGAAAAACTAATTTGGTTATGTTATAAACCAAAAACAAGAAAAATATGTGGAAGAGAAGAGAAGAGGTTGATGGTGTGTTGTGATTATTAAAGCAACATGTTGTTTAGGTTTAAACTGAGAGACTAATGTAATGTGAGAGATTGGATTTTGGAAACAAAAGTCAAATATAGATTGCACCAACTTTATCCATCTTGAGTCCCAAAGAATTTGGAGGGAACCACCTTCACTCCATTTGGGTATTCTATTATTAAGGACATGTGATTGTAATTCTGGCATCTCAAATCAAATTCACACACCACATTCCTCATTATCTACATGACGCAACTTTATGTCCAAATTCAAGGAACGAAAAGAACACAAGCATTATCCACTATAAGCCTTCTCAAAGAACCTTCATCTCTTCAAGCAGTGGTCCATTTCCATCTTCGATCAGCAATGGCTGCTGTTTGCTCTTTCATTTTGTTGCCTCCCTTCCTCCTCACTCTCTCTTTCTCTCCCACCTATGTGCCCAACTCGACACATCTTTGAACTGATTGCTGGAGAAAGGTATGGCAGTATAACTAGTTTCCTCTCCCTCTTGTAAAGTTCTCTCATCCCACATTGCATAAAATTAATGAAAGGAGCTAGGTCTTTTGTTATAAATAGGGCAACATTGCAGCATATGGGGACTGGATCAATGGATGACTAAAAAGGCCCATGGTAAGAGTTTAATTAGTGAAAACTAGGTAACATGTTGTCTAGTTTGGCTTTTACCAGTTTAGCAGTTTTTGATCGGTTTACTCAGGTTTTGACTGGTTATTTTCTTGGCCAGTTTTAGGGGTTGAAATAGGAGTGTACATAGGTTGGGCTAAGTTGGGTTTCGCTTTAGTTTGATATTGAGACTGATTTTAAATGGGTTTCATAATTGAAACCTGTTGTCCGGTCCCGACCTACTTTAGTACCATCAGGCATGGCCGGGATAGTATTGGATGGCCCCTTTTTTTCTCTATTTTTTTGGGAAATTTTGTTGTAGAAATTATAAAATGATCCCTAAAAAATGATTTTTATATAAGTCTTTATAAAATTATATTTCACTCCTTAAAAAATTAATATTTTTATATAAATTTTTATAAAAAATATTTTTTTAATTTTTTTTTATTTAAACTACCAGGTTGGCTTGGTGCTTGGACAACCTTTTTTTTTTTTTGTGTAGCTGGCCCAACCTAACCCAATTTGGCCAAGTAAGACTGGATACACTAGGCCACTAGACATTGTATACACCCCTATGGATTGGAACTATGGCCTGTTCATTGATTTTTCAGTTAAGTCAGCTGGCCTAGTCCGGTTTTTTAGACATTGACAAATACTTATATCTACAACATTGTGAACTTATTTGTTTTGACCTTTTCTCTATGTCAAATGACTATTATTATCCTTCTTTTGTAAGAAACATGGAAAGATATAGGAAACTCTTAAATACAACTTGGTTAGCATATAATTGCATTGCATGGTTTTTCAGCTTTCGTACATTTTATGTTAAAGAAATAAATAAATCTTCATTGTGTGTTTATAAAGTTGCTTTGAAAATTTAGTCAGGAATGTAATGCTCATTTTGCACTTATTGTTCTGAACTCAGTGGCTTATTCATGGTTTTTTGCTTTAATACAGGAGTAACAATAAGTTTTATACTTGCTGGAGTGTCGTGTGTTATAAATGCACTTTGTTATGCTGAGCTAGCTTCTCGATTTCCTGCTGTTGTCGGTGGAGCATACCTATATGCATATACAGCTTTTAATGAACTCACTGCTTTTCTAGTTTTTGCACAACTAATGCTGGACTATCATATTGGGGCAGCTAGCATAGCAAGAAGCCTTGCAAATTATGTAGCAACAATCTTAGAACTATCTCCTGTTTTTAGAGATAATATTCCAAAATGGATTGTACATGATGAATATATAGGAGGAGTTCTATCCATCAATCTCTTAGCTCCGGTTCTCTTAGTACTTCTTACTTTAATTCTTTGTTGGGGCATTGGAGAATCCTCAGCTGTAAATTCATTTATGACTGTGACAAAGGTTTTTTTTTTTCCTTCTATCAGTTAACACTTCATAATATTAAGCATAGCATTAATACTGGGATTAATGAGAATTAATAATTACTGTTCTGTTTGTTTCAGGTTCTCATTGTTATTGTTGTCATTTTTGCTGGAGCATTTGAGGTTGATGTTTCCAATTGGTCCCCTTTTGCTCCAAATGGTATAAAAAGCATATTTACAGGAGCTACTGTTGTCTTCTTTGCATATATTGGATTTGATGCAGTTGCCAATTCTGCTGAAGAATCTAAGAGACCGCAGGTACTTGTTGTTGAGATTGCTCCTATTTTTTTCTGAATAAAAGGCCGGATGCCATATGTGTTATGTGATGTTTAAACTATCCTTTGCTACTTAGTTAGTTCACCCTTTTTAACCATTTGTTCCCTTCTATCTTACTTGTACATGATATTTTAGCGGGATTTGCCAATAAGCATTATTGGAAGCCTTGCAGTATGCATTGCTTTGTACTGTGGAGTTTGCATAGTGATTACTGGAATGGTTCCATACAAGTTTCTTGGGGAAGATGCTCCTTTGGCTGAAGCTTTTACATCTAAAGGATTAAAATATGTTTCAGTTCTGATCAGCATAGGTGCTGTTGCTGGGCTTACAACAACACTCCTCGTTGGTCTTTATGTTCAGGTGAAAGACCTCAAAATATGACATAATTGATTGATGTGCCTTATTCATGTAGCATTTGCTAATGTAAATGATGGGATGTTTCTCATGAGCAGTCTCGATTGTATCTTGGGCTTGGCAGGGATGGATTGCTACCTTCAATATTTGCCAAAGTGGACTCAAAATACCACACTCCTATTCATTCTCAGGTCTGGGTTGGTATCGTTGCTAGTGTTTTGGCTGGGCTATTCAATGTCCATGCGCTCTCCCATGTTCTTTCTGTTGGTACATTGGTAAGATTCCATTTCTCATATGGTGTTTTTGGCAAACATATCTATCCTATCAGGCCAATGTTGATGACTTGGGAAATGTGGGTGGATATATGGATGGTTGGGTGTATCTCCATAATAGTTGTAGGAAATAATACCATGTGTTGTACCTATAGAAAGACATACCTTTATAACTGGCTAGTGTTTGTTAATGGATCTCAAAATATTTTCACTTATTTCAGACTGGCTATTCAGTTGTCTCAGCATGTGTAATAGTGCTTCGCTGGAGGGGTAAGATGGCTAGTCAAGTATCATCTTCAGCAAGGCGGGAAGGTGTCATTTGCCTCATTGCTGTTGCCCTTTGTGGATTTGGTGCTGGGCTCTTTTTTCACTATGATGCTTCACTTATTTATTTCATTCTAGCTATAGTAGTGGCAACAGTTGCTTCTGCTGCTCTTTATTTCCGCCAGGTGACTGTTATCAAATACTACCTTGTACTGGTTGCTTATTGCCTCGACTTTATCAAGATGTTTTGGATCAAAGACAAAATTGAATTTACTTCAGCTCTAGAGTTGTATTATGAATATGAAAATAACATCCCTTCTGATTCTGGGGTGTTAGACAAGGTATAAAATAATAATCGGAATTTTAGGATGGTAATAGTTTATGGTCTTTGTTGAGACTTATCTCTGCCTCTGATATCCAGAGGCTCCAGACTACATAAGCATGGACACACACATAAACATATAGACAGAGAGGGAGAGTGAGGATGGACCTGAATTCGATTCATTTAGTGGCTGTATCAATACAAAGAAGATTGGGTTTAAGTTAGAGAGTCTAAAATGGTATAGCATCTATTTTGCCAACAATGATGTCCTCTAATCTAATTGATATAATTTTTGGTTGGGAGGGACTGGGAGATCTAAATAGCCATTCTAGTTTGGCTTAAATACACTTTTAATCCCTTTAGTATTGTAAAAGTTTCAATTTGGTTCATTGGGTTTTAATTGAGTCAATGTTATTCTTCAACATTTAGAAATAATGCAATGTCCTTTTGTCGTACTTCTGTTTTTATGATAACAAAAATGAAGTTGCAATTAATTTGCATACATGGATATGGTTTGGGCCATCTGGACTTGCTAAATAACAAGTAATCAAGTGACATAGCTAAATTCTATTCCAATTTGGGAAGAAAATGGTTTGGGGAAAGGAGATCACATAACTAACTCATGTTTTCATTTGATTACTTATCATTCAGCGAATCCATATGGCCCAAATCGTGTCTATAAGCTAGTTAACTATAACATCATCATGTTTTTTTATCACAAGAATAAGACTAAGATGAAATGGCTTATTTGCATTCTTTCTAAATGTTGAAAGACAACATTGACTCAATTAAAACTGAAGGGACTAAAAGTTTATTTAAACCTTCTATTTTCTACTGTTGTTGTTGCACCTTGTCTTAGTAGATGAAGAGTAACTTGAAATGGTTTGTTGCTCTCTTGCCCTACATCATAGTACAAAGGGTTGGGGCAGGAACACTTTTAGTCTTCTTGGTCTCCATCAGTCACTAAAATATGTGAAAACCATGTTCTTATTGCATTTGAATATAAATTTCTCTCATTAGTTCTGCTATCTCATTTTTTATCTCAGGTTTATGCTGATGTAATCGGATTTTCTTGCCCTGGGGTTCCAATTGTGCCAGCTATTTGCATCTTCTTCAACATGTTCTTATTCGCTCAGGTATGCTTCTGACATCTCCTTTTTGAAAATATGCTGTAATAATACTCTAGAAGTTAAAAGTTGATAATTTTGTACATTATAGCTGGCAAGTGATAACAAGTAGTTCTTTTCACAGTTACATCATGAAGCGTGGGTGAGATTTGTCCTTCTTAGTGCGGTTATGGTTGCTGTTTATGCAATTTACGGCCAGTATCATGCTGACCCTGGTGCACAAAAGAATGTCATTTATTCCAGGGCACCGGAGGAGGAAACTTCTTGAATTATCATTTGGTTTATATCCCTTGCTTTTTTAGACTTTACTTGGTGGAGACATCTTGTAGAGAAATTTGTAGGTTGACCGGGTTTGCAAAATTTTTTTTTTTTTGACAAAATCCATCTTTTGGAGAGAGAGAGAGAGAGATATAAAAGCATGTCTAATGTGAGTTTTAGTGAAAAGTACATTAATATACTTACATATTTATTATTGATTAGTTTGGTCCATCAAATTTTTGTAAGTCAGATTTATCTAAATTTATCCAGCTTGTATCTAGGTACTACAGTGACTTGAATTTTTATGGTAAAATCAATGTGGCAAATTCGCTAATGATCATTCTGTTAGAAATGTTTATATAAATACTTTTTCGGGGTGCAGTCGGGGTACTTTGTATATAGCAGTAGCAGCAAGAATAATCTTTTTCCTTAAATTGAAAGCTTATTTAGTTCATTGAATCATGGATGACATTTAGGTTGAAATTCAAGGTTGATGTCAGGGTTTAATTCGTATAATACTTATTCTGTCTCGGACTTCTGTGCGCGTGTGGCTGTGTTTGTTTGTTTTTTTTGTTTTTTTTTTGGGATTAAAAAATATCATCGGAATTTCGAACAGTATAAGCTTTGGTGTGAATTTTAATTTGAATAAAAATTCGTTCATCTTAACTTTTTTTAAGACAAATGGTCTGGGTTCTGACATTCAAAGATGTCCAAAATTTTTAAATGCAGTATAGGCAATAATAAATGTTATCCAAGCATTTTTTAAGTTTTGAATTATTTTAATAATTGTAAAATGTTTTATTTTTATTATAATTTTATATGAATATATTTTGTGTGAATATTTATTTGTAAAAATTTGTTTATTTTAAATTTCTTTTTGGATAAATGGTCTGGGTTCTGACATTCAAAGATATCCCAAATTTTTAAATACAGTATAAGCAGTCATAAATATTAGATATCTTTTCATCTGACCACTGGTGGGAGTTTGGATTTGTCAAAATTTTCAATCCCTTACTAATTTCAACTTCAATTCATCTCTCAATAGCGTTGAATGTTTCATACAGGCGAATGCATAATTTTAACATGAAAAAAAAAAAGTAAATACTTTTTCAATTTTGGATCATTTGCAAACATTCTTTTAATTTTCAAATTAAAAAAAAATGCTCCTATAAATTATCATTTCTTAGGATTTTCAATTTCTTTTAACTGAAAGATGATTTTAATCTGCAATAAAGCTTTATCAAAATTTGCACTTCAAATCACTCTAACTTTATCAAAAAAATTTTCAATCCAACATTTTCTAGTACAAAAGTTAGAAGAAACTTGTGAAATGTAAAACTCGAGTTGTAAATCAATAAAAACTTATTACATGATAATTAAAAGAATCTAAAATGACATATTAGCCAATGATATTAATGAAAAATTGGACAAAAGATCTAAACCATGAACCAAAAAAAAATTTTTTAATTTTTTTTCTGCTTTTAAAAATTGAAGTCTTTGGATTTAACGCAAAGTTAAAAGGGGATATTTGCATTTTTTTTTTCTTTTGACATTCTATGTCACATTCCCAACTCCTTAAACCTATGGAAGCTTTCTTTGCCACGTGCATGTCGACTTCACATGTTTTAGTAACCACTACCCTTAAATCACTATGTGTAAGCTAGAAATTCTTCTATTTTCGTGTCCTTAGACTTGCTGTATAATGTATGCATTTTAAGATTATGTATGCTTGGGTTTAATTTCATCAGGATTGATGTTTTCCAAACTATACCAAAATTATCAATACCAAAATTATCAAAACATTGTCTATGAACAAAACGAACCCAACTATCAACCATTTGAAACTAAGCTGACTAACAAATCCTACTGGTTTGGTTCAAATTAGTCAATTTGAATTGTTAATCTACAACACCCTTAAACTCTGCTTTTAATTCTCTGTGACAGGAGTTGCAGAAGAACTAGTTTTGAGACCTCAACAAGTGTAAACCTAAGTTTTTGTATCTGAAAAACCTAATATGCAGTTGAGTTCTTACTTCTCTTGATTTTAAGGTGAACTTAGTCCTTTTGTAAGTTCAAAAAAAAAATTAAATTCAACCTGAAATAAAAGAAGGGAAAATAACATCTAAAGACTTAGATTATATAAAATTTACAATAAAAATTTTTATAAATCATAATTATCCTTAAGAACTACTTATTGACTGGTTTTAGAAAATTTACTATTGAGTTTTAAAAAATTATTACTGCAAACCTTTCTAAATTTGGTAATAATTTTTTTAAACTCATAAATCTTTTAAAATTTGGTAGAAATTATAGTTTTTGAAAATAATTTTAATTTTTAAAATTTTTAATTATAAATTTTATAATATTTGAATCTTTAGGTGTAATTTTTTGTAAAAAAAAAAAAAAAGCTAAGGTTGACTTTGTGCAAGGGGACCAACGCATATCGAAAAGAAATAAGAATCCCAAATGAAGTCTCATTGTTCCCTGCTTGTGAATAATAGAGTTCCTTCCAGAGTTTATATATATATATATATATATATATAATTGAGAATTAAGCTATAGGTATTTTTATTTAGGAACACAAATTAGTATTTTTTTTTAAGGATTACAATGTGAATTTAGTGTACATTATTAATGCTTCTAGAGTTTACCTTTTCCTAAATTTTCTTTGAATGAATAAGCCTTGTCATGTATCGAGAAAATGCTAATGAATCGCCAAATTTCAAGCAAAAATATTCAACTTGAGCTTGTTTCGTATATCTTTAATTATTCATAAATAAAATAAAATCTATTTATGAGTTTTCTTTTCTTTTCTTTTCTTTTCCTTTTTTTTTGGGGGGGGGGGGGGGGGGTTATACAAGAAGTCCATGACCTAAGATGGAAGGTTGAGAAAGGGTATGAAATAGAGATCAAACTCAAAACATTAAGCTCAAGTGCTCAACTCAAGTTTTAAAGGCCTCAGCCTGATACTGATGTCATGTGAAATACCAACTCATTAGCACGTCCACTACTCTTCCATGTCCGTGCTACATAGACATCATTCTCTAGCCTTTTATTTTAATCCAATGAAGACTAAAGGATCTAAAAGAATTCTTTTACATTTCACTAGCAATAATCTACAACACAATTTTTTTATTTTTGGTGAAAATTACAACACAAATATAATATACACTGTAAATGATAAATGATGATTGGCTCAGGAAGCAGCCAAAGGTTGTTTGAAGTAACTCATTCAACATACCGACATCATAAGAATTGCCAGATATAGTCATGTTCCTCCACACTTGCTGTTGGTGCTTTATCCAAAAGCATTTCAATAAAGGTTTCTAATTGCATACAACATCAGAGTAAAAGGCTATGGTCCTCCTTTGACAGTTTTGTATACTTAGTAATTCAACATCAAAAACCTCAAACTGTTTCGAGCTGAAAAACGTTGAAGGTCCTACCTGCACAACAAAACATCGTCTATGAAGCACCGCTAATTCAAAAAGGGTATCGTAGTATATTTGATACTTTTTCAACACTTGTATTAGATACAACACAAGACTTCAAATTACATTTAAATACTACATATTTTGTTGTATCATGTTTTGTCTTATATCTGTTTCAATGTCCGTGCTTCATAGAACTTTTCCTATTCTGTGCAACTCATCTTTTTCAATAGAAGTGAATGAATTGATAAGAACTAATGCGCAGAAGAAAAGATTAGTAAGATCATGAACTAGTAGTAGTAGTAGATAAATGCTACAATCTCAAAAATAGCTTAGGATTAAACGCTCAATCTACATGTTCCTGTGGTTTAGATCTGAATAATATTCATATACAGTTTTCTTCTGCGAGAGAGAGAGAGAGAGAGAGGAGGGGGTTCCAATCTACCTAGTAATAGGTCCCGAGAAGGTTTCCAATGCATAAGTTCTGATTGATCACTATAAAGTATACCGTACCGTCAGAGTTTAATATTCTTCCTGAGTTGCTGCTCCCGGTCCAGAATAAAGATAGATTAATTAATTGCATTTCTAGTAATCTAATTTGCTCAAGAAAGCAAATGAGTCCCTCTTGTTTCTATTGGAGCAACGTTGTCTCTCTTGCTTATTTATTAGAGTGATTTAGTCATTCAAGTGTAGACTAAAGAAATATTATCTTTCTAATTGTTAACTGAAAATAATTACAAGCAATAGTTAGATAGTGCAATAGCTAAATTTTGTTAAGTAATAAAAAATAGGTATTAGATTTGTCTTTGATTACTTCTTTTTTTTTCCCAAAATAATTAGAAGTGGAAGATTGATCTAATGGAAATTAAAGACTAAATTACTTTGATAAATAAACCAGAGGAACAACATTACTTCATTTGAAACTATAGTGACTAAATTGATTTCTTGAGTAAATTAGAGGGACTGAAAGTGTAATCAAACCATTAAAAAATTATTGGCCTTTGCATTTAGAGCTCTAGAAGATCAAAATTACACCCACTTAAAGGACTAGATCTTGGGTGATCATATTTCATAGCGTGTATTAGAATCTGTTCCCTTCACATGAATTGTGCATCCTTAAGGTATTCTGATTCTCAGAAAGTGCTGCAATTGATCATTACTGACATGGGAATCTAGAATGTACCTAGCAACTGCGGTATACAGCATTTGTCTGCTGCAGTATACTTGCTTATACAGGGAAATAAGACATCTAAGCAATAATTAGCGGGAGAAACTTGAAAACTAATAATTGACAAAATCTAAGTCCTCCACCTTATGCTCACATTTTCTAGACTGGAGACACTATAGGAGTCTCCAAAAGATGAAAATATATCTCTTTTGTTCCTGTTCGTTTTTCCCTTACAGCTAGATCCAAGTTTCAAAGTTAAATTATGTGCCTTTACTGCTGATACCCAAGACAAAATAATATTGCGTGAATAAAACACAAGACAAATTTCTCAGTAATTACTCTACGCTCATGCTCTAAGCAGTCATCACCAAAGAAAGAAGCAGTAAGTTAAAAAATGGGGATATAAGAAAATGAGAGATGTCGGAGCTAACCGGTGGTCCAAGCTCAGGGGGAATAATGATTCTTCTCTTCCCACCTGGTCTCATGTCTCGAATTCCTTCCTCAAATCCTGCATTAGTCAATGTATTTCACTCACAATCATTTTCACATTTTGAGACAAACAAAAAATCGGTAAAGGATGAACTTACTTCATTATACAGTTAATATGATGGGTAAATTACACTTTACTATCCTATGGTTTGGCTTGTTTGCACTCAAGTACCCTGTGATTTGAAAGTTTGCATTATGGTACCATGTGGTTTAAACCGTTAACACATTAGTACTAGTGAGTTTATTCCGTTATCTTTTGGATAGAATCCATTAAAATTTGCCCTAAATTCCTATTTTCTTACAAAACTTCTAATCTCCTATACGTTAAAGACCAAAATTCCTCCTTAACCAATTAGAATTGCAGAGTCAACACAACATAATGCCCCCCAAATTTTGCCCCAAAATGAAATCCCTAATTCTGTCCCCAATTTTTCCCTAATTTCCTTATGAAATCCCTAATTTCTGATACAATGAAGACCAAAATTCCTTCTTTGGCAAATTGAAATCCCAAATTTGACACACACGACACAACATCTTTCCCATATTTTGCCCCTAAACAAAATCCCTAATTTTGTCCAAATTCTTACTTCTATCATGAAATCTCAAATTTTGTATGCTCAAAACCAAAATCCCTTCATTGGCCAATTGAAATTTCTAATTTCGTACAACAATTGGGAAAATTAGGGCAAATTTGGGTCACATGCACAGTAGGGTAGTAAAGTATTAGTAGAAAAATAGCACAAGGTACTAATATGCTAACTGTTTAACTCATAGGATACCGAATGCAAACTTTCAAATCACAGGATACTAAAGTGTAATTTACCACAATTTAAAGGGTAATAATAGCACTGAATCATAAAATTCAGACCTGGAACTAAGGCATTTGTACCCATGCGGATTCTGGCTGGAGAATTCTGTAAGTAAGTGCTGTCAATCCGACGTCCAGATTCATTATAGCCAATATAGTGAAAAGTGACCTGCAAAGGTTGTAAATTTTAGAAGGTAAGCTAAAATGAAAAATTAAATATATTTGTTTTGTTAGATACAATAACAATTAGTCCTATCCTCTCAGCACAACATGATCTGTATTGTATTCAGAAAACATTTAGCAAATCCTAATCTAGTATAGACGATGAAACAATGTCAATTAAAAAAAGATGACAGGGAGGATGCAGATGTACAACAATTTCATGAAAAGATCCGTTAAGGAAGTCAAAAGCTAAGGAAGCATCCACACATGGCAACACAACAAACTCAAAGTGTCTAGGTATTATTTTGAGTGTCGCATCCTATCTAATATAAATGTCTAACATACTCGCTATTCAATTTTTTAAATGCATGTGCTTCCTAGATCTAAAGCAACAATACTAACACACTAACATAAGAAGCTAAAGAACACCATAGTAGCATCGATGAGTCACTCTCCTAATAAAAGAATCCTTCAAACCCTTGCTAAAAAGGAAAGTTTAGAATGACTGGCTAAACAATGGTCCTTTACTGAAGGTAATGAAGATTTTACATTTTTGTCAGTGAAGATGAAATCTGGCAGAACAGCATTGGTTAACACAAAGAAAAACATTTTGATACACAAACATGAACAAAATGATATGCTATTAACTTCAATCCAGTATCTTATATTCCTTTCATATTTCCTTTCTTTTCTAAGCTATTCAATAAAAGACTCCTGAAGAAGGTGCTTTCATCATTCCACATAGGTGGGAAGTAAAAGTGACAGTTAGACTCTTTTCAGAATCTAGGAACTCCAAAAGGATTATCGTTGAGTGAAAACAAAGCTAACAAGGAGAACAAAGTTTTCAAAAAATTATATTTTATCTTACTGATATCATCCTGTTCATTTTGGTAAACATTATACCTCTCCAATAAAAGTAATCAATCTTCATTTCTAATACCTTTACTCCATCTCAACAAACCTACACTTCTTGTTGATACAAAGTTATTTACATAGTATATGTCAACGACTACTTCAACTTAAAAGCTTAAGCTATTAAGTGAAGGTTTGTGAATATTTTAATAATCTAACATACCTCCATACAAGAAAGCTCTTTGAGCTTAAAGTGTGGACAAAACAAAGGCCCACTATAACTTGAGCGAAAACTTAACTTTAATTAAGAGATAGGAGTAGCAAGGATCTAAATTTTGACCACGTGGCCAAAGAGACTTTAATACCATGTCAATAACCACTTCAATTGAAAAAGAAAAAAAAAATTACATGCCGGTTTCATACCAGAGGACTTTTATGGTAAAACTTCGTTTGAAACAATGCGGTAAAAAGTAACAAGCTACTTGGAGACATAATTAAATTGGCTATGGATTCTTACATCCACTATTTTTCTCTTATATAGAAATGAGGACGCTCTTGCCATTAGCGTGACATCATTTGTTCTGTTCCACTTGAATTCATTTTTTTAGGGACAGGAGAGGGGTTAATGATGGAAATAGTGCATGATGAGCTCAAGTTGATTCATTTCTCAAGGGAAGTTTCAAGGGTTAAAAGTTTAAGCTATGAAGTGAAGGTTTAAGAATATTATTATAATCTCTAATGTATATATTGGTGATGCAGCGCAAATAATTGCCTTAAAGCTTTCCTCAGAATTAAGGAAACATTTTTAATATCAAAACGAACTATGCTTTTTTCTATTTTTAAATCATACTTAGAGTTGCAGCCATTGCCATAGATTACAGAGATAATTCTAGTTCTCATTCTGATGCTCACTGTCCAATCTTTTTGAGAGTGCTTCTACTAAAACTTTTGACTTAAAAATTTACATAATAATAAAAAGCTTTATAAGGAATGAAGAATTGACATAAGAATAAACTAGAGTGAAAGATGCAATAGAATTGAAAGAAAAACCTGCTGACCATCCTTTGGGCAATCACCTTTCCCAACTTCGTAATCCCGGTATATGAGCCCTGAGTCACGCTTTACATAGCTATCTGATGCTACTACTTTAACTTCAAAACCTGAAACATATATCAATTAATCAATGTCAAATATAAAAACATATTTGAGATATTTATAATGAATAAATTTCAGACCAAGCTCCTGAGTTTGCATTGTGTCAGCCCAGAGATAAATATTTCACAATGAATTTCATTAGATTGACACAAAAATCAGATAGATCACAGGGTGCTGAATAGTAAAGCATTCCCTTTTCAACTTCAGAAGTAACATAATAATGAAAGAATGGCAATTTTAGATCATATATTATTGGCTAGGAAGCATACAGATATATCATAATCATACCAGTAGATCTTTAAAGAGATGGAATTACAATAACTGTTACCTTCTCTAACAAAATTTGGGAAGTCCTCAGGTGCATTATTTTCTTTCTGTATCCGCCTATTTTGTTCTAACAAGCGTTTTTCATCATACGGGTTCTTACTCTTTGTCTTCCCATAAGAAGATAAACTTGGAAAAACACCAGTTGAGACCAAAACAGCAAGTATGAATTTCCGCCTTAATGCTTCGTTAGAATGTAATATGCCACTACCCTGCACTCTATCCATACAGATATTATTAATTACAAGCAACCCAAAATGCTAAATGGTTCTTTCAAGAAATTTCACAAAAAGCTGTCAGTCAACTGGTAAAACTCTTACAGGTAATCTTTCGATATCTGATTTGTGCAGCCATGAGTTAGTTGTTTCCTTTGAGAAAAGAGAGTTCTTTGGATGGAACAAGAGAAGATTGCTGCAAGAAAATTAAAAGCCATATTTAAGAAGTTCCCAAATTGAATCTCATTCTTCAATTAATCACCAAATGAATTCAGTAACGTTGCAGAAACACTGCCAGCTCCAACTAATTCAAAGAATCTAGCTAATTCATATTATTTCCTCCTTATTTTGGAAGCTGAGAAGCAAAAGTCATATTATCTGAACAGAAAGATGCGTTGCCTAAATTTGATACATCACTGAAAATACACTACCAATTACTTATGCCTAATTTTGCAGGCAAACCCTTAATTCAGAAGGATAAAACAGCTTAGTGATACTGATACGTTATCAATTATGTCATGGTGCTACAGCATTGTTAGCTAAACATAGTGAGATGTGATGAAAGGGAGCAAAATATGTCTCAACATTGATAGAAATTGCATATTGTAACACTGTACAATCACTTACCATCATCATCAGCAACGTATGCCTCAAAATAAACAGAAATTTTCCCAAAAAATCTTAAATCTTACTCCAACAAGAGAAGATATCAAATTTCTGATGGTTAAACAAGATGCCCATTCTATAATTTCATAGACGAAGAGGAAAGTTAGAACAAGAGTAAGCAGGAACAGAATTAAACCCCATGTGAATTTGAGTTCCTCTATGGTGTGTCAAAGAGACAGAGAGAGACATACAGGGGAAAGATGGCTTCAGTAGGGGAGAGGGTGCGGGCGATACCATAAGCATGGCTGCCGAGGATCACAAAAATGGCCGTTTCCTGTTGCTCCTTTGTGTTATCCACTCTGTTTGCCTGCAAAAGTAAAATGTCTATCGCTTCTTCTTCTTTCCCCAAAAATATATCCTTAAATTGAATTTCGAATCCCTTGTTAATATTATATCTTTAGCGGAGCTGATTATTGAATTGAGGTAAAGATGAATTATTAAATTGAGATAAAAATTGATTTATTATTTAATATTCAAACTTTAAGTCCAATTATTTATTAAAATATATACAAAAAAAATATAAATATATATAATATTTTATAATTAAAGTGATATATATTGCAAAATAATTTTAAAATAAATAAATATTTAAAAATATAAAAAAATAAATAAAATATTTATAAAATTTTAAAATTTTAATTTAGACCAAAAAATTAAAAATCAATTTTTGATCAGTTTAATGTCAAATTTTTCCATTTTTACGATTTTTTATAAATTTTTTCCCAGTCAACTCTTAAGATCAATTGTATAAAAATTATCATCTATTCACTAATCTTCTAATCTAACCAATTTATTTGATCCCCTTTTTATAATTGTACTTTACGCGGTCGGTATATTATATAGGGAAGAAAAAAAAACTTCATGTCCTCAGGCCCAATTTGCTCGTCAAATGAAACAACCTTCGAACCATTTAATGAGCGAGCACTTTTCCCACTGTTTAGTCCATTTAGGATTGTTATAAATATCTGTTTAAAATTATTTATTTAATAAAGTTTTATAAAAAGTATTATTGAAAAGAAGCACTTAGTGTTTAAAAAAAATCATTTGTTTACGCTTTATCAATGTTATTTTGGTTGGCCAATCTTTCAAAATGTTGAATTATTAAAAAGTGCATATATAAATTTGGCTTTGGAATATATAAATGATTTTAAATTTGGGTTATTGTTCATTAAGTTTCTAATTTTTTATTTAATTAAAATATAGAAAATAAAATCATAATAAATTTACAAAAATTTTAATCAAATAAATTTATATATGAAAAAATTAAAATAAATATATCAAAGTGCATACTAATGCATCATTCACTGAATATTTATCTTTGGTTTCTAGGGAGAAATTTTGTACATTTTGACAAGTGACAAAACCAAAAAAGACTAATGAGATGAGACCTAAGGATGAGAGTTAATGGGTGAACTTTCATTAATATGCTTTTGCTCCAAAATAAAAACTCCAATTTCTTGCTTTTCATCCCATTACAAAAAAAATTACTCATTATTAAAATAAGCAACACACCTTTTTAATCATTAACCTGATCATAAATATTTTATTTTATTTTGTAGTTTATTTTGGTGGTAAACCTTGCTAATTTTTTTAAGGAAAAAATCTTGCTAATAAATTATATTTTAATGATGTGAAAAATATTGTATTTACATAGGATTTTTGATAAAATCAAAATAAAAATGAAATATATAATAACTTATATTATTTACTATGTGTTACTTGGCATTTTGTCTTAAAATATTCTAGTTGAATATTAGTAGAAGAATAAAAGGAATAAGTCAGTTGATAACTAATTGAAGTAGTTAGTCAATAACTAATTAATTAGCAATTAGTCGCTAAGTAACTAATTAGAAACCTATTAGAGGAAACTGTAAGTGTAACGATAGCATTATATTGATGGAATGAATGAATGAGTTTTGGCTTGTGATATACTAGATTTTTGAATACCACTGTAATAGCTAGTATCAGAGTGATTCTATCCAACGATGGCGAAGGACACTCATTCACAAGACAAATTCAGAGAGTTAAAGGTGGAGATTGGGCGAAGTCAAACAGAGGTTAGTAAACTTCAAGGATCGATGGTGCAAAATTGCACGAAATTGAACAAACTTCACAGCTAGATGACGCCCATGGAGATCTTTATGACTGAGATGTTTTCAAAGCTTACACATAGAGGGAAGAGCTCGAATAGAGACGTAAATGGAGATTTGCTTAGTATTAACGATGGAAATGGGGAACGACCTATCGAGGCTAACGATGCGAGTATAAACGGTGGTAATTGTGTTTAACTAGGTGTAAACAGAGGAGACGGAGTGCAATTCGTGCAAGGATATCCTCAATTCGAATCTTATGAAGGTTCTGGAGGCTTGAATGCTTAACTACGTATCTCCTATGAAGTACTCAAGAATTGACTTCCTTCATTTTGACGAACAAAATTTCAAAGGCTGGGCATTCCGTGGCCGGTGATTCTTTGAAGTAAATGAGAAACCAGTTGATTAAAGAGTTAAGCTTATTGGTATTCACTTGGAGGGAAAAGCGTTATAATGGCATTAGGCATATATAAGGAGAAAGAAACCAGAAGAGTTAAATTAAATAGAATATATGGAGTCTTTAAGATCAAGATATGGAGAGGTTTTTAAGAATTGATCCTCTAATTGAAATGAATAACCTGAAAGAAGATAATAAAGCAATGGATTAACAGGAGAGATTTGAAGAGTTGTTAGCAGAACTTGACTTACCAGAAGAGATGGTTATAAGCTTGTTCCTTAGAGGTCTTAAGAATGAAACCCAGTCACCTGTGAGGATGTTCAAACCAAGTAGTCTCAACAATGTTATGTACTTAGCTAGACTATAAGGAGTCTTTATCCAAGCACTAACTACCCAAACTCCTACCCATCCGAAGTAGTATAGTAACCCTTGGAATAATTCTAGCCTTTCCTTCAACCCAAAAACTCAGTCCAATGCCAACCTTATATCTAGTAAACCACCCTTGATCAATAATCACCAAAAAGAATCCAATATCTACAACAAAAACCAAACCACCAATTTTAACCACAATAAAACCAACCCAAACTTCCATAACACCATGAAGCAGCTGACCAAAAAGGAGATGGATGAAATGAGGAGGGAAGGATTATGCTATTGGTATCCACAGAAGTATACACTAAACCACAAATGTAAAAATAATCATCAAACTTTTATGATTTTGGTACAAAAATGCAAGAGTGATAATCTTGTGGAGGTTGCAAGAGATGTTGAGATGGTAGATACACTAAAAATACAAGAGTGATAATTTTATGGAAGTTGCAAGAGATGCTGAGATGGTAGATACACTACAAGTGGTTGTTTGTTAATGACAATTAATTTTAGCTGCAGTTGCGAGATACACTGCTAAAAGCTCTATCATAAGTGACATTATGATAATTATTTGCAACCACGAGAACAACCGTTACAAAAAGAAAGTTATGGCTCTGATTTAGCAGCGATTAGGTTACAACTGCTATGTAACATGTTTAATTATCGCTAATGCAATTATAGCTTTTTTTCTTTCAAAATTTTGGTTTTTCTAAAAATTTTGTTAATATTTAAATCTTACTAAAAATAACTAGTACACAATAATCATAAGAATTATAAATTTTAAATTATAATTGAATATCAAATTAAAAATTAAATATGATCAAATACAATAATACTATTACAAAAATAGTAGTCTTACTAGTCAATAAATAAGTTATACAAATACAATATCATTTATCAGACAATTTTACAAGTGATAAATCTATTGATGGTCATCTTCTTAATTGGAATATTCTCCTACACTTGCTTAATATCCACTCTTTTGATCAAGTACCTAAATCAAAAATATTAAATATCATTAGAAACATATAAAAATTAAATTATAGAAATAAATATTGTTTCATGGATTCATTATAAATATTACTATTGGAATTTGGAAGGAAGCTAACATAGGGGAGAGGTGGAGAATGAAAGCCATTATTGCATCAAGTTTCCTTATTCTTAAGCCACTACTGTTTGCAATTAAAAAAAGTTGACTTCTAGCTCTGTAGTAAAACGAATAGCAAAACTAATCCCATTAAAAAATAGGTGAAATGTCCAAATGCTCAAGATGGAGAAGGGCCCAATCCTAAGCGTCGAACACGACCCCAATACTCCTAACTTCTTAAAGCATAAGTTAATGAATTTTCTGATGATATTTCCTAAGACTAAAACATTAAACTAGATTCATGTTTGGAAATCTTTTCCAACATTATCACAATATTACCAAATATTACCAATACTGCAATTACCAAAATTGCCAAGTTCAACCAATTCCACAACTTATAATCACAATATTGTCAAATATTCTCAATTCCACAAATTCAAAGTCACATATTATCAAGTCCACAATTCACAATCAAGACATTATCAAGCATGGCCAATTCAACAACTCACAATCACATTAGTTCTAAATATGAACCTATTACAAAACCATAATCACATTATTGCCAAACACCCACCATAATAACAAAAATTGCCAAATACAACCAATTCCACAACCCATATTTACAATATTTTCAACTATTCTCAATCCATAAACCTGTAAGCAACATATTACTAAGTTCACAACCTATAATCAATATATTACAAAGCATGATCAATTTAACAACAATTAACATATTATCAAGTATGGTCAATTCAATAACCCATAATTACAATATTTCCAAATATAAACTTATTATCAAAACCATAATTACACTATTACCAAGCACAAACCACAATTACAAAAATTGTCAAATCTAACAAATTCCGCAACTAATAGTTACAATATTACCAACTGTTCTTTTCACAAACCTATAAGCAACATATTACAAAGTCTACAACACATAATTGAGATATTACTAAATATGACCAATTCAGCATATGACCAATTCAGCAACCTACAATTACAATATTTTCAAATATGAACCTTTGACCAAAACCATGGTCATACTAGTGCCAAATAAAAACCACAATTACAAAAATTGTTAAATACGACAAATTCCACAACCCATATCCATAATATTGCCAATTATTCTCATTTCCATCAACCCTAACAACATATTACCAAGTCCATGATCCATAATGATAAAATTTCCAAATAAGAACCATAATCACAATTACAATTAAACATATATAACTATTACTATGGCCATATCATTGGAGAGCCCCATTTGCCTTTTTATGACTAAAATTTATTAAACCCCATGTTCAAGGTGCCAAATGAATTGTAACCATCTGTAGATAGTCCTAGGCATACATTCTAAGGATCTAAAGTGAATGGAGGATTCATTAAGTCAAATTTTTCCCATGCCTCATCATGCCATTAAAACTCATTTCCACTACATGCCATCTTCTATGTTTAGCTATCTTAAAAGACATAAACAACCTTTGTAACCATGGCTTTAGTGGAAAGTATCATAAAACTTTTGTAGGCAACTTCAACTTCTTTTTATCACTATTAGACATGCTCTAGCCCTTTGGTTTCCATCTAGATGTAGTATATTTTTTACAAGTATCTTTATCTACATCCTACCCCCAATATAGGATGTAATCATTTGAGCATGCATGCATTTTGGTGTAATGAAGCCCAAGTTTGTTGATAATTTTCTGGGCCTCATAAAAGAAATGTAGAATTTTTGCATGTTCAAAGGCATTTGCTAACAATTCCAATATTATGGATATTTTGCCTTGCCACTTAGCCTACATAAGCACTTAATGTAATATAATTTCAAATAATTATCACATCTTTCATACAAATTCTACAATCCACCTCTAATTAATTCAAAGAAATCTAGATTCTTATCGTACATGTAATCCAATGGTGGAAACATTACTTCAACTTCACTCACACTCTCATCATTAGGGTGATGCCTAAATGCATCATTAACCATGTCTTATATGAGGTCATTAATAGCAACCTTATCTTGAATCACATGTGGCCTTGAAGAAATTTCAATTATAGTGTCTAGTGTGCCTGTCTCCCCACGCCTGAGCTAAATAGTATACCTACTTAGAAATTGTTTAACAATTAGATGATCATACACTACATCTCTAATTTGCCATTTGTTAAATTTACATTTAGAACATAGACAAATTAACATATCTTTAACACTTTTATTAGCAAATGCAAAGTCTAAACATTTATTCAATCCCTCCATATATTGAGGGTGCTCCTAGGTCTCTCAATGCAAGATTTATCCAACTGAAAACAATAGCACTTTATTGTAAATAACATTCTAAACCAAAAAAGAAATATTTCATACTATTATTTTATAATAACAATAAATTTGTTTTATATATTTATAAAAATAACCAAATAACATATATATATGATTTGAAAAAAAAAAGCAAAAATTGGGATTAAGTAATAAACATAATAAACTAAGATAAAAAATAAAACAAAGTGAGAAAAAAATGGAAAGGAAATTGCGAGATAAATTCCAAATACATATATAATTAACATTTTCTTAATCGAAGACCCAAATAATAAACTTAACTTTTTTTCAATTTGTCAAACTAATTTTAAATCCACTACAATTCATAATAATTACATATTTAAGAAAATTTTAGATCTACAATAAATCTAATTGAAAGATTAAACAAAATAGTAAGGTAAATACATATTCATCAAATTTAATCAACAATATAATAATAATAATAATAATAATAATAATAATAATAATAATAATAATAATAATAATAAACAATGCAAAAATAGTGTTCTAAACAAAAATTAAATTGAAATGTATTCTAAGATTTGAAATATAAATAAAAAATATCAAAAAAAATGTTTCATATATGCATAATAACAAAAAAAAAACTCACAAATCAACACATAAATTCAAATAATTTAAAATCTCAGCACAAATCAATCATTTTCAACCAACAAGAAGTCAATATATTTGAAAAAGAGAAAAAATCTTTAAAAAATAACCTCAAATTAGTTGAAAATAAAAGAAAATGGAAAAGATGCAACCTAAAACTACTAGAGCTAATAGTGAACTCCATGATGAGCTAGACAGACGACAGTGCTACGATGACAAAATGACACAGCAATGGCGACAACACACTAGCTAGAACCTTAGAGAGTCATTGCAAGGAGAAAACGAAGGTTTAAAATGAGACTTTTGCAAAATTTAAGATATAATGTTTAAGGGAGGGCTTTCAATTAACAATCATTGCAAAATTGCAGCTGTTGCAACTACTGCCACCTGAACCACAATAGGTACTTTTTTAGGAACTATGCAATTTAGTAGTAGTTTCATACAACCATTGCAATTTTGTAGCCGTTGTCAAGAAACCATTGCAAATTTGCAACAGTTGTGTAAAGTGTCATAAGAATTATTTTTTATAATGGTTTTCGCAACCGCTGCAATGCAACCATCACAAAGTTCCTACTTTTTGGGTAGTGATAGGTGCATATAGAGGAAATCTCTAGTGTTGCTCAATGCCATTGAAGTTGAAAATGATTATTCTACATTGAGAATAGCATGAAGTATTGAGAAACAACCAAGTTTGATATTGGGAGATACAAGTAGCACTTATAATTTTGTTGATTCAACCTTAGCCAAGAGGCTCAAACTTAAGATGCAAGATTTAGAAGAAATCAGTGTCTCAATAGTAAATGGATAGTGTAGGCTCAAACTTAAGATACAAGATTCAAAAGAAATCAATGTCTCAATAGTAAATAGATAGTGGGTTGTTGTTAATTCAAAATGTGTACCACTATATTAGAGTATGCAAGAAGAACATTTTCAAGATGATTTTCTTATAATGAATTTAAGGAGTTATGACTTGACCTTAGCGACTCAATGGATAGCTAAGTTAGGAAGAATAATTCTAGATTTGCATCAACAATTTATGGGCTTCACCTTGGCATGCAAATAATATGAGATACAGGCAGTTGATCATCATCACATGCCACTATTGCAGGGTGAATTTTCTAATAAGAAACATATTTTGAATGCCACAGAGGTGTTTGTGTTACAATTGCAGGCTTTTAACACTGAAGAGAATTCAAAAATTCAATTAGAAGATGAAAGAAATATGAATTAGAACTTTTACTAGAAGAATTCCTCAAGGTGTTCCAAGTACCTAAAAATTTATCACCTACAAGAGCTTTTGATCATCAAATTCCTCTAAAGGAGGAACAACATGTAAGTTTGTGACCTTTATAGGTATGGCCTTTCTCAGAAGAAAACAATGGAGGAATTAGTAAAGAAAATGATTGATAATGGTGTGATAAGGCCAAGTTGCAGCTCTTTTGCTTCTCCAATGTTTTTTGTTAAAAAAAAGATGACTTTTAGAGATTTTGTGTTGAATACAAAAAAATTGAATAATTAAATAGTGAAAAATGAGTTCCTAGTTCCAATGATAAAGGAGCTTATTGATGAACTACACAATGCAAGCTACTTTTCAAAATTAGACCTATGAGTTAATTATCGTCAAATACAAATGAGTCAAGGAGATATTCACAACATGGCCTTTTAGAACTTATGAAGGTTATATGAGTTTCTTGTAATGCCATTTGGGTTAACTAATGCATCGGCTACATTGTAAGGTTTTATGAACATGGTCTTTAAACAGTAACTTATAAAGTATGTTTTTATAGTTTTTGATGATATACTTGTTTATAGTAGGACCTGATCAGACCACATGAAGCATATGATGAATACACTGTAGTTTTTTAGAGAAAATGTGTTGTTTACTAGAAAGAGTAAATGCACTTTTGGAGCATTGCAAGTTGACTACTAGGCTATATAATTTTAGTAAAAGGAGTGGAAACGCATTTGAAAAAAGTTGAAACTATTATTAATTTGCCTACACTTGCAACAATAAAAAGCCTTAAAGGGTTTCTTAGCCTTATATGCTATTATAAGAAATTTGTGAAGCATTATGGGTCAATTTGCAAGCCACTAACAAATTTGTTAAAAGAGAATGGGGATTTTATGTAGGGAGCAAAAGTAGTACAAGCTTTTTAATATCTAAAGCAAGCCATGAGTTTCACTCTTGCGTTGGCCTTATCAGATTTTTTTTAACCATTCATCATTGAGATTGATGCTTCTAATATGGGTATTAGGGCAATGTTATCACGGCAGGGACCCAATTGCTTTTGCAAGCAAGGCTCTCTCTCCTACCAAGAAAGCAATGTTACTTATAAGAAAAAGCTTATGCTATTATCTTCAAGGTAAAACAATGCGACAATATATCTAAAGCCACTATTTTATTATTAAAACGTGTCATTTAACTTTCAAGTATGTACTAGAGAAAAAGTGGCCTCTCTTGACCAACACAAGTGGGGGCACAAGCTTTGGGGTTAGGATTTTGAAATTTTATATAGGAAAGGAGAGGAAAATATGGTGGCCAATGCCTTATCTGGGAAGAAGCACATGGAGAAGGACTGACTCATAGATACATGTATGGCTATCACTAAGATTTTCTCAAGCTTACATAATTAGGTTAAAGATTCATGGTAGCAAGATGAGAAGCTTTAAACCCTCATAGCAAAACTATACTAAGATCGTGATGTTTTTTCTAAATATTCTTGGAGTTATCAAACTCTAAGGAGAAAAGGAAGAACGATGGTTGAAGCAAATTCAGAATTGAGAATAAAGTTGTTGTAAAAATTCCATAACAACTCTCTTAGGGGTCATTCAAGGGTTACAGCCACTTAAAAAAGGTTGGTAGCAATATTTTATTAGAAGGGAATAGAGAAGGCACTAACAAATTATGTAAGCAAATGTCAGGTGTGCCAAAGGTTTAAAACAAAAGGAAAAAAATGTTGCAAATCCGAGCTCACTGCAACATTTGCCTATTCCCTCAGTCATTTGGTCAAATTTATCATTTAATTTCATCATAATTCTTCCAAAATCCTATAATAGGTCAATGACTCTAGTTGTAGTGGATAGACTAAGTAAGGCAGCCTACTTTATAGCCTTGCAACACCCATTTACAATAATGGAAGTAGCTAAGGTCTTTATGGACAACATAGTGAAGCTTCATGGATTCCTTAGAACAATTGTAACAAATGGGGATCATATTTTTTGTAGAAAATTTTAAAGAGAATTATTTAAGTTGCATAAGGTGAAACTTCATTATTCTTTGGCCTACCATTGTAAAATAGATGGTCAACTAAATTTCTCAACAGATGTCTTGAATGTTAATTGCATTGAATGACCAGGGATCACCCCAAATAATGGTTGAAACAATTGCCCTGATAGAGTTGTGGTATAATACCAGCTTTCACTCCTCTACTAGTATCACTTCAATTAAGGCTATGTATGGTATTCCTCCCCCAATTCATATGCCTCACATGGTAGATGACTCTTCCAATGAGCTGTTCGATAGTACTCTTAGAAAGAGGTAAGTTACAATTCAATTCATTAGACACCATTTCCAAGAGGTCCAAAATCATATGTTTCAAAACAAATGAGGACTAAACAAGAGTTGGAGATTTTGTGTATGTGAAGTTACATCCATTTCAAAGGAACTCACTTAACAACAATTCCCTTTATAAGTTAGTAGCCAAATATTTTAGGCCATGCCAAATTTTGCAATGAATTGGAGTTATAGCTTACAAAATGAAGTTACCCAAGACATCCAAGGTTCACCCTATGTTCCATGTTTCATTACTAAAATAGCATAAAGGAAATCAATGATGGCAATGATTGAATTACCAACAATAGATAATTTAACCACTTTGGCAAGGAAAGTGATTCAAAAGGAGAATTTACTACACTCAAGTTTTGATCTAGTGGAAGAATGCTGGACCTAAAGATGCTACATGGGAACTGTTGTAGGCCATTCAAGAGCAATTTCTGGACTTTAATACCAAGGCTCCAACAACAAATCCTTGAGGACAGGGATCCTTTTTTTGAAGGAGAGTGTAATTGTTATATGGCATTTTGTGTTAGAATATCCTAGTTGAATATTAGTAGAAGAATAAAAGGAATAAGTTAGTTGATAACTAACTAAAATAGTTACTGATTAGTTAGCAATTATTTGCTAAGTAACTAATTGGAAATCTATTGGAGGAAACTACAAGAAGGGTAACAATAACATTGTGTTGATGGAATAAATGAATGAGCACTGGCTTGTGATATGCCAAAATTTTCGGATACCATTGTAACAATTTGTGAGTTTTATGAGAAAAGTATCAAACATTCAAGCACGGTTGATTCAATTATGTAAGTTTAGTATATTGCTCAAACTTGTCTATTTATCCATCCATCCATCCTAATATATATTTGAAGTTGTGTCTTTTGATGTGACAATAAAAATATGTTAATATAAAATAGAATTTATCCTTAAAACAATTTTTTTAAAGCACTCACTAAATATATCATCACTGGCATACACTTTGGGCCAAAAAAAAAGGACTAGCATACACCATCCCCCACTCTTAAAATTACAATACACATCATCTACTAACTTTAGGATAGCTTCAACTCACACATCCCTCATATTTGAATATAATATTAAAAATAAAATATTAATAAAAATAAGAAAATAAATTGACATATACATTAATGCATATCAAGTCACTGGTTTATTTAATAAATAAGTCGAATCAAATTTAAACTTTTAACAAGTCAAGCTTGAATGAGGAGTTGATTTTTAGTATTTATGTAGTATTGAGTCCTTAATTCTACTTCCATTTATATTTTGTCATTTACTTTATTATTTTTCTTTGGGTAAAAGCTACATAATTTAATTTTAAATCATAATAGAGTTGAATTTTAAATTTTAATTGAGAATTACTTACTTTCTAAAATATGAATAGAAGTAATATTAAACTTTTCAACATTACAAGATTATAGTAAATATTTCCCTAAATGAGAGGTTTGAATTTAACTACATAATGTTCTCTTTTGTTTTTTAGGTAATAACTACTTAATACATTTTACTAACTACTCAAGTGTCTCATCATTAAACTATGCATTGTGACATTATAAACCCTAGCCATCTCTTTTACCCTTTTCTTACTTAGAAATCAAAGCCTCCTCTGAGTAAAAGACTATTTGTGGTAGCCCTTGATAAGTTTGGAATTAGAGAGAAAGATAGAGATGTACAGAGGAAGAATGAGATGAATCACGTTATGCATTGAGATGTTCAACTACATAGGCTTTTATACACTTGGAGTAATACTAACAGACTACTAATTGTCACACCCGAAAATGCGACCGTGTGACACCTTTAACAGAGAAATTCGATTTTCAAATGAAATCAAAAACTAAAATAAAAAATGAAATAAGATAAAGTAATGGTAGTGTAAGGAGTCGCCACCAAAATTTTAAATTTTAAAAGGCAAAATTTTGGAAAAGCCTTTCTATTTTGGAAAATGGTCTACTAACCAGAAAATGGATCCGGGAGTCGATTGTGAGTGGGGAAGATGTTAGACACCCCACTACACCCGTTACTAAGAACGGTTACCCTAAGTTAGTTGTGCAAAAATAAAACGGCTTTGATTCTATTTTAATTCTTCCTAACCAATCACATGTAACATAAGGATAAATAAATTAAAGGAAATAAAGTTAAAAGAAGGAAAAGAAAGGAAATCAATATTAAAATAAAACACAAAGAAGTTCAAGAGTTGAAATAAAAAGGGAAGGAAAGAAATGAAAAGAAAAATGTTTTATTTATAAGGGCAGACTTGACCTAGGATAAAAGCCTAGGGCCTACATACCCTTCAGGAGGGATCAAAGTCCACGTAGTTCGAGTGGTGATTTAATTTGGTTGATGTTTTGTTTTATTTGTTTTTGTTTGATTCTTGTTTGATTTTTTTTTCTTGATTGATTTCGTTTTGTTTTGTTTTTATTATTATTTTTTGGTTGTTTTTTTTCGTGTTATTATTATTTCTTTTTTGTGAAAACACAAAGAAAATAAAAATTACTCTTTCCTTTAATAAATAAAACAAATTTTGAGAATGGTTGATGTGTCTTAATTTGTTAAAGGAAAATTTAATTTTATTTTTCTAGCCTTTTCAATTTTTCTTTTGCTTTTCATTCGATTTTTGTTTTTGTTTTTGTTACCCCTCTTTTTTTATCCTTTGTTTTATCTTGTTTTTGTTCTTATTATCTCTTGTAATTAATTTCCTTTTTTTGTTTTATTTTTTTTTTGATTCACTTTTCCTCTTTTTGAGTTGTTCCCTTTGTTTTTGTTTTGAATTGTCCCTTTTTTTTTCTTCTCTTTTTCTTAATTTTTAATTCATTTTTTTATTGTTCTTTTTTGTTGTTCTATTTTGTTTTAGTTTCTCTGTTTTTGTTTTTGTTTTTTTTTTTGTCTTTTGGTTTTTGTTTTATCTTTTTTTTTGTTATTATTTTTTGTTATCATTTTTTTGTTTTCCATTTTTCTTTCTTCTTTTTATTTTGGGCTCCATTTCTTCCCTTTTTGCGTTTTGTTATTTTTCTTTTGTTTTGTTTTTTTTGTTTTTTGTTTTTAATTTTGATCTTTCCTTTTTTTTTTTCTTTTTTTCCTTTTTTTTAATGAGATTGGGATCAAATTTTATTTTCAGTACTGAGTTTTACTTAGAAATGTTAGAGGCTTTTTCTTTTGTTTGTTTTTTTTTCTTTTTAATATCGTATTACTATTATTGTATTTTTGTTTTTGTTTTGTTTTGTTTTGTTTTGTTTTGTTTGTGGTTTTTCTTAGTTAAACTCTTTTTCCTTTGCTCACTCATTTATCTATTATTATTATTATTTTGACCCTTCTTCGTTTTTTTTTTAGAACCAATTCTAAAAGAGAAGTTACTTTGGGCTTTTTTCATTTTTGCAAAAGATTTTTTTCTTCAACAAAGGATAAAATATTTTTAAGACTCAAAAATGATTTTTTACAAAAAAAGTTTAATTCCCTTTAAATTTTTATTTCTTTTTTTGGAAGTTTTCTTTAATGGGTTCCATTGAATGGGGTCATTGAAACCCAAAATGTCAGAATATAAATTTGAAGCCCAAAAAGCACCAAGGAGGTCTAATTGCCACACATGGCTTTTGGTTTGCGACTATATGCCTGGGGGGACAAGAAATCCCACACGGCAATCTAATGCGAAAATGAACGAAATAAAAATAAAATTGAAAATAAAAATTAAAAAAAAAGGAAATCAAAATAATAATAAAAACAATAAACTAAAAGATTAATTCGCAAGTGTGTGCTGAGTGTGTAGTCTTAATATTCTGCATTGATATTGGGTACATCTACACAATGGATGAGGAAAGGGAAAAGAGAGACAGAAAAAAAAAACAAAAAAAAATTGAAAATAAACTACAAGTTTTGCAATTTAACCCGTAACGAGCTTCTCCCTTTTTCCTGATGGGATCAATGGGACCATCCCTGGTGTGTGGTGATCAGGATACTCCATTTTTGCTCCACCGATATGTCCATACCATCCATCAGACAGCACAAGCCACAGAAACCTGAACATAATAAGAAGGAATGGAAGCAGTACAGAAATGGAGTGTAGCGTTCTATAGTACCAATAGCTCGAATGTAAATTAAAGCAATGAACATGTAATGAACACTAGGCCTAAACAAACAGGATGACACAGACTTGCAGTCCGAATTCATGCGTTAAGATCCTAAACCCCTGAACATTAACGAAGCAACCTCTAATATAGGATGCTACCGAATCGAAGCATTCTTTATTTCATACCAGGGACCTTATGATTACTCACTGAAATCCTATCATTGTATTTTGTTCAGACCTCTTATCGAACATGTATTAGGTAGTTTAAAACCTATACAGGGAAATTGGATTTGACTCTCACCTTGACTGGAACAGAACGTACCACCACAATGCTATGACTAAGATCTCGTCGGGATACCAGAAGCCAACAACCAGACCATTCATTGCAAGAACAGCTCTATTGAAACAATTTAAATAAAGAACTTAAACTACTGTACAAATTCATGGTCCACCAATTTTCAGGGACGAGAAAACCAGAGCAACTCAATAATGAATCAGATAAGGAATTTAAACGACTGCAACAGATTCATGGTTCATCCATTTACAGGGGCAAGAAAACCATAGCAGCTTAGTTGAAACAATAATTTGAATAAGGAATTTAAACGACTGCAACAGATTCGAGGTCCATCAATCTTGAGGTACGAGGAAAAAAGGAAAAGGGGCCATACCTTTTGGGTTTGGAATCGTTAGGAATTACTCCTCCTTTCTCAAAAATTAATGGTCAGAAACTTCAGCGAAATCCCTTTCTGCGAACTCGAGCACAAAGCAATACCATCGAACCCTTTCTCGCGGAACCCTCGATTTCCCCCTTTCAAATCGAAAACCTATGAACCTCTCCCTTCTCTTTCCCTGGTTTCCAGATCCCCCTTCTAGCTACCCAGAAATCCTCTTTCCCTCTCCAATCCTCCCGTAAAATAAAAATCTCCAGCCGAAAAGAATCCTCCAAGAATCCTACTGCACTCCCTCAATTTCTCCAATCCTAAATCTTTCCCAACCCGAAAAAAGACCTCCTCTTCAATTCTACCCCCTTCGCTTTTATAAGCGATCTCAGGTGGTCCCAATCCCATCTCCGTACCCCCTCTGCTCCACTATCCCAGCTCGCGCACTCCCCTCGTACCATCGCGTCGTCTCGTCTCTGGAGTGGTCACGCGAGGAGACGCTAGAGCAGAGAGAGAGGGGGGGACTAGCCTCTAGGGTTTTTTGTTTTAGGCTCCTCTTCTGCTTCCTGGAGTCCATCCCTCATTCGGGTTAACGGGCAGAGCGTCTGGAATTGTGGGCTGGGCAAGGTGGGCCTTCGTTTTGTCCAAACCCCCTTTCCCTTTTTTTTTTTTTGTGTTGGGCTCTTTCTTTTTGGTCCAGTTTCTAAACCGGTTCTGGGTTGGACTTGGTTGGAATCTGGATTGGCCTGCTCTTGATTTTTTTTCTATATTTTAACTAATTTTGGACTTTTAATTTATTTTTTTGGATTTTTTTTGTTTTTTTTATTTGGCTTGGACTCTCCGGAATTAAGTTTTAGAATATTAATTTTTTTTTTGTTTTGGGTTTCCTTCTTTATATATATATATATATATATTATTTTGGTTTTCTTTTTTAATCCTTTTTGATGATTTTTTTTATTTCTTGTTTTGTTTTAATCATTATTATTTTTTTGGTGTTTTTTTTATTTGCCTTTAGCCTTTTTTGTGGATTTTACTTTTTTTTTTAATTCATTTTTCTAATCTCTTTTTTTTGCTTTTCTAATTCCATTTATTTTGAATTTTTGTTACTCCCTCTTTGATTTTTCTTTTTGGGTTAATATTTTATATTGATAGGCTTTTATTATTATTAGTTTTTATTTTTTTATTTTAAATTCTTTCTCTTTTGATTTTTGATTTGATTTGATTTTTTTTTAAAAAGCTTATTAAACTAAAGGGACTTGTTTATTTGTATTTATTTATTTTTATTAGTTTGATTTTATTATTATTTTAGAGTATGTCCGGACAAAATACGGTGTTTACAGTTACCCCTCTTTACTTGTTTCTTAAGCAAAGAAATTAAAAATGTAATTTTTGATATTTTTGCATAAGAAATAAGTAAAGATAAGAACACGTATTTTGTCTGGGATGATTTAATTGCCTTCTGACAATATATAAAAGGAAAGCGCGACCCAAACAAAATATAGTGTTTACAAGCTGCCCCTCTTTACTTATTTTTTAAGCAAAGAAATTAAAAATGTAATTTTTGACATCCTTAGCTTAAGAATAAGTAAAGACGTAAACATATATTTTGTTTGGGGAGCTAATAGATCAAAGGGAATTAATTTACCTAAAGGTGCTGGAACTTGACAAAAGATGCTTGCAAGTATAAGATCTTTAAAGGCATGCTCAATTTACACGAGATTTTTGGATGCCTAGTGTATGTAGGACCGTTATTGGTGCTTATTCTAGTAGGACCTTGAGGGACGCCTATTCTTTGTAGGACTTTGGTCGCCTGTTCTCCGCAGGACTTTGAGTGCCTATTCTTTGTAGGGCTTTGGGTGCCTATTCTTCATAGGACTTAAGGCACCTGTTCTTCGCAGGACTTTAGGTGCCTATTCTTCGTAGGACTTAAGGTGCTTGTTCTTCGCAGGACTTTGGGTGCCTATTCTTCGTAGGACTTAAGGTGTGCCTATTCTTCGTAGGACTTAAGGTACCTGTTCTTCGTAGGACTTTGGGTGCCTATTCTTCGTAGGGCTTTGGGTGCCTATTCGTCGTAGGACTTAAGCTGTGTCTATTCTTCGTAGGACTTAAGGTGTGCCTATTCTTCGTAGGACTTAAGGTGTCTGTTCTTCGCAGGACTTTGGGTGCCTATTCTTCGTAGGGCTTTGGGTGCCTATTCGTCGTAGGACTTAAGGTGTGTCTATTCTTCGTAGGACTTAAGGTGTGCCTATTCTTCGTAGGACTTAAGGTGTCTGTTTTTCGCAGGACTTTGGGTGCCTATTCTTCATAGGGCTTTGGGTGCCTATTCTTTGTAGAGCTTTGGGTGCCTATTCGTCGTAGGACTTAAGGTGTGCCTACTCTTCATAAGACTTAAGGTGTGCCTATTCTTCGTAGGACTTAAGGTGTTTGTTCTTCGCAGGACTTTGGGTGCCTATTCTTCGTAGGGCTTTGGGTGCCTATTCTTCGTAGGACTTAAGGTGTGCCTGTTCTTCGTAGGACTTAAGGTGTGCCTATTCTTCGTAGGACTTAAGGTGCTTATTCTTCGCAGGATTTTGGTTGCTTGTTCTCCGCAGGACTTTGAATGCCTTTTTGGTGATTTTTTTTTTAATTTGAAAACTTTTCTTCATTTATTTGTTTTATGCAAAGTAATGTACCTATACGAAATGTGTAATGCATGCAAAATGCTCAGCTTTTGAGTTTAACACCTCAATGTTGTCTCAATATAAATCAAGATCATTGTAAGTGTCAGAAGTATGAAGCATGTGGGATGCTAGAGTTAATGGAATGCACACATTTTTTTTTTGGCTGTGCCCCAATATGAACCCGGTCTAAGTAATGTATGCAAATGTAGACTGCATGAAACATGTAATGCAAATATTTCTTTTTGCTTGCCCCAGTGTAAACTAGAGGCGATGTGATGTATGCGAGTGCGAGGATAGAGAAAACATGTGATGCTTTATTTTATGAGATGCAAATTTTTTCTTTTGTTTGCCCCAACGTAAACTAGAGGCTATGTGATGTATGCAAATGTAAGGATAGGAAAGACATGTGATGCTTTATTTTATGAGATGCAAATTTCCGTTTATTTGCCCCAATGCGAGCTTAGTTCAATGTGATATGTGAAGCATATAAAATGTAAGTTGCTCTTTCCTCCTTTTGTTTATTATTATCATTGCTCTTTATGACTTTGACTTGATTGGGAATCTTAGATTTTTGGATTTATTATTATTATTATTATTCATTATTGACGAGTGAAACACACCCTTTATTATTACGTCTTTTTTGTTTTATTTATTTACACATTTTTTTTAGAAAAATGTTGGCGTAGCCAAGGCATATGGTTTATTCAAAACGCTACCTATTTAACCGGACCCAGGGTATTTCGGCTCACATCCAATTGGGAACGCTTGGAGCTCCACCAACATGATATTGTGTACTTTTATCTTTGAAATTGCAGTTGTCTTTGTCGTTTGTCCTTTAGAAAAGGAATCACCATATAATTCACACGTGTCTCAATGATCAAGTTCGAGATGAAAATGGCATGTTGATGAAGGTCATTTGATATTTGATTCCAGTCTATCTTCCCGGTATTGATTAAGACAATTAGTTCAAAGAGGATTGTAACACTAACATCTAAATAATTGCTTTAACAAATGTCGTTCCTTGGTCATTAATTCATTTGTAGAAAACATGAATGTAATGGTTGCAATATAAATGAACCATGACTTGTAGCAAAAATAGAAATTGTTGGAAGAACAAGTTCCAATTAGAAGTTTATTAAGCACGTAAGAGTTAGGACAACAGGTAATTTGAGATATGAGAAAGAAAGGATGAAGATTGAGAAGTATTTCGAAGAATGTCCTCTACAGTTAGCCTGGTCTCCCCCATGTAAGGTGATTCTCTGCGTCATACGAGACATGCATTCTGCCGAATCCAATGTGAAGCCTGTGACTTTTGCACTTCGGCCTAACTTGAACTTCAGATTCCTCCTTACCTTTTGCCTAAACATTTCCTCATGTTACTTGGCGGTCTTTCCCTTCCTCCTCTGCTCTTCTTTTCCTTTTTCCTTTTTCTTTTCTCCTTCTCTTTTTTTTTTTTATTGCTCTAATTTTTGCCTAGGCCACCCATTTGGGTTTTCAACCTAGTGAGCTTTTATCATGCTCTAACTTTTGCCTAGGCTGCCCATTTGGGTTCTCAGCCTAGCGAGCCTCCCTCTCTTTCTTACGCAAAATATTTTTTTACTGCATCGGAGTTGAAAGGCTTAGGCAATTCATGACCGTCCATATCCATCAAAACTAATGCCCCTCCTGAGAAAGCATGCTTCACAATGTAAGGCCCTTCATAGGTAGGTGCCCATTTGCCCCGAGAATCATCCTGGTTTGGCAAAATTCTTTTAAGAACTAACTCACCGGCCTTGAACTCTCTAGGACGAAGCTTTTTGTCGAAAGCTCTGCCATCCTCTTTTGATATAATTGCCCGTGGCATATAGCGGTAAGTCTGCGCCCCTCGATCATATTCAACTGTTCATACCGAGCCTTCACCTAATCACTTTCATCTAAATTGGATTCAATTAATACCCGCAAGGTCGGAATTTCAACCTCAAGTGGTGTGACAGCTTCCATTCCATAAACCAGAGAGTACGGAGTTGCCCCAATCGATGTACGCACGATCGTGCCATAACCGTGCAAGGCATACGGAAGCATATTGTGCCAATCTTTATAAGTGATTGTCATTTTAGCAATGATCTTTTTTATGTTCTTATTTTCCGCCTCTATTGATCCATTCATCTGTGGCCGATATGGTGCTGAGTTATGATGCCTGATCTTAAATTGTTCACAGAGTTTAGAAATCTCTGTTCCATTTAGGTTAGCAGCATTATCTGTAATGATCTTTTCAGGTATTCCATAACGGCAAATGATGTTTGTCTTGAGGAACTTGCAGAAAGCCTTTTGAGTAACACTGGCGAAGGAATTGGCTTCTATCCACTTGGTGAAATAATCAATAGCAACCAAAATGAAACGATGTCCATTTGAGGCCTTGGGATTAATTGGGCCGATTACATCAATGCCCTACATGGAGAACGGCCAAGGGGCTACCAAGTTGTGTAACGCAACTGGCGACGTGTTGATTTTGTCCGAATATATTTGGCATTTGTGACACTTCCGAACATAATCAATACAATCTTTCTTTATTGTTAACCAAAAATATCCACATCGCTGGATTTGTTTGGTCAACATAAGCTCGTTTGTATGTGTATCGCATATTCCTTCATGCACTTCTGTGACTATCATCTGGGCTTCCCTTGCATCCACACACCGTAACAGTGTGCCATCGTGACTTCTCTTGTATAGGGTCTCATTGCTGATGAAGAAATTCATAGCTAGACGCCGGATAGCTGTTTTATCACTTTCCACGGCCTCAGCTGGGTATTCCCTACTGACCATATAAGTTTTAATGTCATGATACCAAGGTCGCCCGTCATGCTCCTCCTTTATGTTTAAGTAATATGCTGGTAAGTCTCTGGCTTCCACGCAAAGTGGTTGGACTTGGACTCCATAGTCGAGTCGGATCATCACGGCTAAGGTGGCTAAAGCATCTGCAAATTGATTCTTGTCTCTGGTAACATGATGAAAATTGATTTCTTCAAATTGCTTGACTAACAGGGCTAGAAATTTCTGATATGGAATCAGTTTTGAATCCTTAGTTTGCCATTCTCCGGTCACCTGATGAATTATAAAGGCTGAGTCACCATAAACCTCGAGACTTTTTATGCCCAAAGTTATAGCAGCATTTAGCCCATTAATGCAAGCTTCATATTTAGCCATGTTATTAGTGCATTCAAATTCTAATTTAATGGCCACTGGGAACTGCTTTCCTTCGGGGGATATGATTACTGCCCCAATACCTAGCCATGCATGTTTGCAACCCCATCAAAATACATCTCCCACTGCCCATCATCATCGCCTCCTTCATCTTTATCCTCATCAATAGCCAATATGTCCTCGTCAGGGAAATGGAAATCCAATGGTTGGTACTCATTCAAAGGATTTTCAGCCAAGTGATCCGCTATGACACTCCCTTTCACAGACTTTTGCGTCATATACTTGACATCATACTCCGATAGAATCACTTGCCATTTCGAGACCCTCCCAGAAACATATGGGCTCTCAAAATATATTTGATGGGATCCATCCGAGAAATTAGCCAAGTGGTAAAATAGAGCATGTACTGCCGCAAACGCCTAGTGGTCCATGCTAACCCACAGTAAGTCTTCTCAATCAATGGGTAGCGGGCTTCACATTCATTAAATTTTTTATTCAAGTAGTAAATTGCTTGCTCTTTCCTTCTAGAGGCATCATGTTGTCCCAATACCGCCCCCATCGATCTCGGCAAGATGGTTAAATAGAGGATCAACGGTTGCCCTTGTGTGGGCGGAACCAAAATTGGGGGATTTAGCAGGTATTCTTTAATTTTGTCAAAAGCTTGTTGACAGTTACTATTCCATCCTCCGGTGTAATTCTTTTTTAGCAACTTGAAAATTGGCTCATAGGTTGCAGTTAAATTGGCAATGAATCTTGCTATGTAATTTAGTTGTCCCAGGAAACTTCAGACCTTTTTTCCTATTTGTGGAGATGGCATTTCTCGAATCGCTTGTACTTTATCGGGATCCACCTCTATCCCCCTCTGGCTTATCATGAAACTCAGTAATTTTCCAGTTACGGCCCCAAAGATACACTTGTTGGGATTCAAGCGGAGTTTGTATTCATGTAACCTTTCAAATAACTTTCTCAAAACCACCACGTGGCTTTCCCCTTCTCCAGATTTAGCCACCATATCATCAACATACACTTCAACCTCTTTATGCATCATATCATGGAAGAGTGCCATCATGGCCGGTTGATAAGTGGCTCCTGCGTTCTTTAATCCAAATGGCATCACTCTATAACAATATGTTCCCCATGGTGTAATAAATGTAGTCTTCTCTTTGTGATCTTTGTGCATGGGGATCTGATTGTACCCTGAGTAACCATCCATGAAGGAATACTGATGGGCGTGTGCCGTATTATCAACTAACACATCAATGTGGGGCAACAGAAAATCATCCTTCGGACTTGCCTTGTTCAAATCCCTATAATCAACGCACATGCGAACTCTTCCATCTTTTTTTGGGACTGGTACGATGTTTGCCACCCACTGAGGGTATGTGGACACTTGAAGGAATCCCGCCTCTAATTGTTTCATGACCTCTTCTTTGATTTTTAAAGACATGTCGGGGCTCATTCTCCTCAATTTTTGCTTTCTTGGCTCAACATTCGGGAATAAAGGAATCTCATGAGAGGCAATCTCCGGGTCAAGTCCAGGCATGTCTTAATAAGACCATGCAAAAACGTCCATGTATTCCCTAAAAAGCTGAACCATTTCTTTCTTTTCCGGATTATCCACCATTTTAACCTCCCTTTTATCTTCCTCTGTCCCTAAGTTAATATTTTTAACTATTTCTTCATGTGGGCATATTTTTTTTTCTTAATGTGGGCATATTCCTTTTTCTTCAGAATCAAGCATTTTCTCAAAGATTTAGGTTAATTCTTCGTTATCAGATTCAGAATCATGCATATCTGTAGTAACGCATAAATCATGCAGTGGGGGCTCGGGGACTTCTGCATTGGACAGGAGTCCCGAGGAAAACGATTTCCTGAGGGAAGAAATAAAAATGCAAATGAATAAGCCAGAAAATGCGAAGAAAGAGAAGGTAGGATATCCAAGGACTTTAAATTCATTCGCAAAATACCACTATCATTCATAAAGTACTTATTGAAATTGCAAACAGAAATGTCTTAAACAAATTAAAACAAAAGAACAACGCGATCATAACAATTACTCTAAAGTTACGACATCAGTGATATCCTCAATTTCCCAGTTATCCAATCTTTCCTCGGAGTCATCGACCACGATCCAAGCCTTAATTCCTTGCACGACACCGTCGTCAACCATTGAAATGTTTCAGCGATTCATAACCTCTGAAGGACATGGAAAAGTGTCCCTGATATGAGGAATTTTCTGCTTCTCTTGCCCTTTGTTTCCCTTTATGCTTGATTGTACCCCCGGCTGGCTGAGCAATAGAGTTTCATACCCTAATTCTTGACGCTTAGGATTTTTCGGGAGAGTAATAGGCCGTTCAATTCCTTGCAGCTGTACCCCCAGTCCCTTTCCAGATTGGAACCCATTCCTTTTCAACATTTTCATCACGATCTAATTAACATTTTCGGTAGCAGGCTTGGGTCCATCCATTTCCAGGCTTTGAAACGGCATTTCCGTTTCTTGTTCAGCAGCTTCTATATATGGCAGTGAACTGGGTTTACTTAATATTATCTCTTCTTCTCCCTTAATGGTGATTATTCTCCCTTCGTCAATGAATTTGACCCTTTGATGAACCGTCGAAGGGACAGCATGGGCAGAGTGGATCCATGGCCTCCCAAGCAGCATCGTATAAGAAAGATCAATGTCCATTACCTGAAAATTCACTGTAAAGAGCTTTGGTCCAATTTCCAGAGGTAGGCAAATAGTGCCAATCACCGCTCTTTTAGAACCATCGAACGCTCTGACCACCATATCACTTTTTTCAACATGTGAAGCCCCTATTGCTAACTGCTCAAAAGTGGTTAGTGGCAGAACATTGAGTGCCAACCCTCCATCAATTAGAACCTTTGCAATTACAAAACCGTTGCATTTTAAAGTTATGTGTAGGGCCTTAGGTTGATTAGCAGATGTTCCCACAATCTCTTCTTCAGAAAATGAGATGGCAGAGGTGGTCTTAATAATATTCATCACATTAGCGACCTTTTCTAGGGTAACATCAGGCCGCACATACGCTTCCTCTAATACTTTTTGCAGAGCCCGGCGATGCACCTCCGAGCTCATGACCAAGGACCATATCGAAATTCGAGCTGGGGTTTTCTTCAATTGTTCTACTACGTTGTATTTGCTCTACTTCATGATCTTTAGGAATTCCTCATCAACGCCATCTTCTCTTTCCTCCCTCTGATCATTAGCATCAATACCCTTTCCTTTTGGGCATTAGTTAGCATTTGTAGGGGCATAGACCCTACCACTTCGGATGACCCTCCTAGCCTCAGCTATGTTAGTGACGGGCTCTTCCTCTGCTTTAGCAATTACTGTTTGGCGCGAGGGAAGCTCAATGATCTCCTTATACCTCCAAGGCACGGCTCGATCACTTTCATAAGGAAAAGGGGCTGGCATGTTAACAACCACTGGCGATAGATTTGGAATGAGAGGGACTGCCATCGAAGAAGGTTCGTTGATCGTTAGAGTAACTATTTTCAGTTGCTTAGTAGGAATGACAATATCAACATATTTCCCATCTGTTACACAAATTTCTTCTTCAGGTTTTCCTACAATCACAACTCCTAAGGTCATTAATTCTTGCAATGCCTTTTGGAACTCTACACAGTTCTTGATGTCATGATCTGTATTTTGTTGGTGGTAATCACAAAATATGGCCTGCGGCCCAGTGACGTACCCTTCTAGTGGCGATTTCAACATGTACCCAGCTAATCGGAGGTTGGTTACCAGAGTCTTCAAGGGTAACTTAATAGTATCAGGGCTCTTGGAGAATCCTGACTCACTTTCAATTGTGTTCACCTGTCGCTCATGACTAGGCAAGGGATTAGTAGCAATCGTTGAATTTTCTCCAGACTTAAGCTGGATATAGTTGGACTCAATCAAATCCAACACGTTCTTCTTGAAAGTCATGCAATTCTCGATTGAGTGACCTGGGACTCCCATATGATATTCACAAGAGACACTGGGATTATACCAAGTTGGGTACGGCGGTTGCAATGCCTTCACGTACCGTGGCCCTATAAGTTTTGCTTCCAACAATTTCTGGTATAATTCCGCATTAGTTGAGCTGAAATTAGGCCATGGACGGTTATCCTTTAGCTGCACATTACCTCCCCTCTCTTGTTACCTAGGCCCATTCATTGTTGATCTATAATGATTTTGGCCTTCGCCTCCCCTACCAATCTGATAGGACACAGGTTGGTGCCGGAATGGTCTTGTAGGTTGAACGTAGCTTACCTCCCCCTCTTTCTTCTTCATACCTTGACCCTTCCTAAATCCGCCTTCCACCAAAGGGGATGCGAGCTTTCCGTCTCGAATGTCTGCATCAATTCTCTCCCCAACCTCGATTAAATCAGCAAAGTCGGTAACGTGAGTTCCCAACATGATCTTGTAAAATGGGTCGGATAGTGTATGAATAAAATATGAGCAGAATTCGGACCCAATCATCAGAGGCTGAACTTGAGAAGCCATTAATCTCCATCTTTGTGCATACTCTTTGAACGACTCAGTTGGCTTTTTACTCATTCTTTTCAGCTGCTCCCTAGTTGGAGCGGTGTCAAGGTTGAATTTGTATTGCTTCATAAAAGCATTGGTGAGATCTCTCCACTTGCAAATTTTGGAATGGTCTAATTGCATATACCATAGTAAGGCAGACCCAGTCAAACTCTCTGGGAAGAAATTTATCAGGAACTTTTCGTCCCTTGACCAAATAGTCATTTTTGTGCAGTATGACTTAAGGTGGTAGATTGGGTTGCCGGAGCCATCATACTTGTCGAAGTCTGGAACTTTGAACTTCTTTGGAATGGACACTCCGGGAGTTAAGCACAACTCTTCTATATCCAATGACCCCCATGTGGTTGGACCTTGTAAATCACGCAGTTGGTCCCTGACTTCCCCCAATTCTTTTTCCCAGTCCTCCTTGGCGTCATTATTTTTCCCTTTGTCATCCACCTTAGGAATCTGGAAGGTGTATATGTCATCATATCCAGGGAACTCTTGCATATCCTTTGCCTCATCGTGGAGAAACTGTTTATCAGTCGCCATCATAGGAGCCTCTTGTGTACTCTTCCGCTGCAACCCCGGACCTGGCACTCGATTAGATTGTGCCTCAGTTATAACCACTCCAGGTGAACTACCCCCCACTTGCGCAGCAACGAGTGGATGACTAGAGGCACTAGTGGAGTTATCAATGCCTTTTCCTTTGAAGGTTTCCATCAATATCTTCATCATTTCACTCATTTGAGCCATCTGGTTCTCCATGGTTGTAATGCGATTATTCAATGTGACTGTGTCCTCCTCAGCTCTCTGACTGCCTTCCCTTTGATGTTCCTCCATAAGCCTAGCTCTTGAACGCATGTCGTATATCCTAGTGGGATGAGTCTGGTTAAATGGGACACGTTTTGGAGGCGCAATATTGTCTTTTTGTATTTGACCTTTTTACTCTTTTCTCTGTAATGAGAAGACAAATTTAGTGATATTGAAAAATACTCTCTCTCTTTTTTATTATTATGTCATTAACATGTGTATATTCAATTTTAATTTAGATTAACCGTTTTGGCATAATTGGCAAAGGAACATTGGGCCCTCTAATACTTAAAGGATTTTATTAACCCATATAAAATATCAAAGTTGACACCTGACACAAGAGAGAATTGAAGACCCTACACACTCAGGTCTTAGTATTCATTTGAGTTGTGTCTAAATCATAAAGAAAATACAATTCTTGCTTTTCAGATCGAAACATCAAGTGACACCTTACATCAGCATTCTCTGGAATTTAACAACTATTAAGATATTTCAACTCATTTACAATGTCATTACATAACATAAAGAACTATGCCACTTCTTTTGGTACACTTAATGGATTAATTAAACCTTTAGCTGCCTTCAATGTGTATGTAAAGCTAGGGAGGATCTCATCAGCTAGGAGGATTAATTTTCTGAACCAGGATCGAAACCTTTCCTTTTCTGCGGCTTGCTCTGCGTGGACTACCTTCCAGGTCTCAATCGTTTCAGCTTGCTGATTAAGTTGTTCTACCAAGTTTTGGACTACTGTGGCATTGTCACTTCTGATGATGGATATTTCATTCATTTTCTGTTCCAATTTCTTGGCCAGTATGTTCAGTTCATGTTTAGTCCCACCAGATTCAAGTTTCTGCATTTACCTCTCTAGTGTGTCCTTTTCTTTGAGGACCTTCATCAACTGAGCCTTACCGATACATATCTTCTTTTCATTTTCGGTCACCCGTTGTTGAGCTTCTTCAATCGTATTTTTCAATCTTGTATTTTCTTCTTTCAGCCTTTTCACCTCGATAGTCCCCATACTTCCTTTATATCTCTTCACCCTATCTGCCTCTGCTCGCAACACCGCACATTCATTTCTCATCTGGTTTAAACTCCTCAGGCGTTCTTGTCTTTTTTCCTCTAAACCCTTCAATTTTTCCTTTTTCTCTTTGACTTGCCTCGCTAATTGTTCATCAATTGCATGCAGGTCGTTGCCGAGCATGGGATCTGTCGGTCTAAAAGAAGGATTAGCCCCTTTTGTTCTCTTCTTCAACCACTCTTGATATTCTTTAGTTGTAGCTACAATTCGCTTGCCCAGTTCACATTTCCTTTTACATATTACTTGGTTCCACGCATTTCTTATTTTTTGACAAAGCGTCTTAGCTTTCGGATCATTATGATAGAAGTGAACCAGCCGCGTTGCCTCTTCAGATGGAATGTCTTGCTTGTATGCAAACTGTTGATGAACAATCGATGGATTGTAATTGATGCATCCTCGAGGGCTTATGAGAGGTACATTCAGGAATTCCCCGCAACAGTATACGATTTCTTCGCTTTCCCACTAAGCAAGCTTCCACTAGACTATGTTTTCGTCTAACTGACCAAGGGATTGAGCCCAATCATCACGAGTCATTCTTGATGACGACAGAGCAGAACCTTCACGATTAAGGAAATCCCTAACCGGGTGGTGGATGGTGTCATGTCGTTGACCCAATTGATACTTCCTCCCATAAACATGATTGAACACCCAAACTGTGAGGACCTGTAAGCAACATTTTAATTTCTCTCCTTTTTCTAGTTGACAAAAACTCAACATCAGGAACGTTTCTACTAAAACTGCGAGCACCGGATTTACGCGGTGGTTTTCCATCATCCATAGGACACTCACGGCCGCCAAATCGATTATTCCTACGGCCGATGGAAATAACACCACTCCATATATGGCTAAAGCGAGGACTTTCTTAAAAGTCACCCAATCTTCCTTTTCAGCTAAGATCTCCAAACGCTTTTCCACATACTTCTTTGAAAGACCTTCAGTCTGTCCTCTCTGATGAAGATGGACCTTACTAGGATCTTCCCCTAAGATTTGAGCCACTGTGTGCTTCGATGGCAAATGTCCAGGATAGTAATAAACTGAAGTATCTTTTCCTACAGGTGCATTCATGAAGCTCCCATATTCCTCTAGAGTGGGTGTAATCTGGAACGTAGGGAAGGTGAAACACCTTAGTGAGCTATCCCAATACTGGGCCAAGGCAGAAAGTGCTTCTGGCTGGACTGGTATTCGTAGCAAGTCCAGAATATCCCCATAATCCCTTCGAAAATCTCAGATATGCCTTCCATTCAACTTCCCACTTAAGGCAATTAAACTCTCGACTGATTCAGCTTCCGCCTTGATTTTAAGCTTTACTCCCATTGCAACTAAGCCAGTCTGTCTCGGATCTAGATATTGCCCATTGCCCAAAGGTTCCATTACCAATATTATGCCAATCAATCCGGATAATCATCCACTGTTTCAAAAATGTTCAATACTCGTTAGCTAGTGTATCAGTATTGTTAACTTGACAACTTGCCGAATCCTCAAGGAATTTATTATCCCATAGAGAATAGAGGCGTGAAGATCAATTTAAGAAGGAATAACTCCCTACATAATTGACACCAAGGTGTTCAACAAGTTAATATAACGATCCACTAACAATCCTACTTTGAATGTAATATCTTGACATAAGAAGTAATAGAAAACGTTGTACTCTTTCTTGAGAAACTTATTGCTCCATAAAAGATAAGAGGTAGCAATTAAATCGAGAGAAGTATGCCCTTCTACACGATTTTATGTCTTAAGATGATTCAAATCTCTAGTCAAGCCATCACATCCGCCTATTGGTGATGCAAAACTCGCGAGTTTTATAATCATCCAAAATTCTGAACGTACCCATTTTTATTGAAAATTCGTCGTTTTGTGGAGGTTTGTTTTAATGAAAATAGATCAGGTATTGTTTATTAGCTTATCTTACCTCCTTTTATTGTATATTATGAATATGTAAAGAGAATGAATGTATGCTAAATGAGTTCCCTTTTGCAGGGTTAAGAAATGCGGTTATGGCCTTTCCGGGGTCGAAAACCCGCTAGGCAAGGGTCGGTTTAGCTAATGCATACTTTCATCATAATCAATGTATGCCTTATTATGCAATGACATATAATTAATTATTCCAGTAAATAGCGACAATATGTCACTTTCCCTATGGATATCATTGGATGCATGGATGTGATATATAAGTGATTGGAAACACCCTCTTTTGTCCTAATATGGATAGATCCTAGGTTTGGAGTATTGGTTCATAGAAATTCGGCTCTATCTATTTAGGAAGTATCTATGGCTTGACTATCAGTGCAAATTTTTTATGGTGGATCTATAACCCCTAATCATTGGTCCCTAAATTGCCCTCACTGTGAGATGAGGATCTTATTATATGAACCCAACCTTGAGAGGAAAAGAGATCCTACACAGGTCCAATTCATATAACAAGGTACAATTTAGGCGAGGTCTTCATGATAACCTCAAGAAGCACAAGGCTTCACAGGAAAATCAATATAAACCCCTACTAACTTAGGAACACTTAGACCTGGGTATAGGGCCCATGACGTGTGTGAGAATTTTGCGTCCGTGACGTGTGTGAGAAGGGCATTTACCTCCTTATCCTATGGACTACCTAACCCTCATCTGCTAGGCAGATTGACAAAGTAAGAGACAGAGAAATATGCAAAGATATAAGTGAAAAGGAAATAAAATATATACAAATGTGGTCATCTACTCTAAGGTTTTATTCCTCATATTATCTAACCCAATACATATTATGTACACAAATAAGAGAATAAGACATATAAAGCAAGCATGTAAAAGATATGTTATCTACCCTAATCATGTGAGGCAAACAACAAACAAAAGGAGAACCGAAATAAAGGAAGGCCATAATTTTTTTTACACAACTAACTTAATTTGGGCTTGACTCTCTAACAGTCCCCAGTGGAGTCGCCAAACTGTCACACCCGAAAATGCGACCGTGTGGCGTCTTTAACAGAGAAATTCGATTTTCAAATGAAATCAAAAATTAAAATAAAAAATGAAATAAGATAAAGTAATGGTAGTGTAAGGAGTCGCCACCAAAATTTTAAATTTTAAAAGGCAAAATTTTGGAAAAGTCTTTCTATTTTGGAAAATAGTCTACTAACCAGAAAATGGATCCGGGAGTCGATTGTGAGGAGGGAAGGTGTTAGGCACCCCACTATACCCGTTACTAAGAATGGTTACCCTAAGTTAGTTGTGCAAAAATAAAATGGCCTTGATTCTATTTTAATTCTTCCTAACCAATTACATGTAACATAAGGATAAATAAATTAAAGGAAATAAAGTTAAAAGAAGGAAAAGAAAGGAAATCAATATTAAAATAAAACACAAAGAAGTTCAAGAGTTGAAATAAAAAGGGAAGGAAAGAAATGAAAAGCAAAATGTTTTATTTACAAGAGCGGATTTGACCTAGGATAAAAGCCTAGGGCCTACGTACCCTTCAGGAGGGATCAAAATCCACGTAATTCGAGTGGTGATTTAATTTGGTTGATGTTTTGTTTTATTTGTTTTTGTTTGATTCTTGTTTGATTTTTTTTTCTTGATTGATTTCGTTTTGTTTTTTTTATTATTATTTTTTGGTTGTTTTTTTTTCGTGTTATTATTATATTTTTTTTTGTGAAAACACAAAGAAAATAAAAATTACTCTTTCCTTTAATAAATAAAACAAATTTTGAGAATGGTTGATGTGTCTTAATTTGTTAAAGGAAAATTTAATTTTATTTTTCTAGCCTTTTCAATTTTTCTTTTGCTTTTCATTCGATTTTTGTTTTTGTTTTTGTTACCCCTCTTTTTTTGTCCTTTGTTTTATCTTGTTTTTGTTCTTATTATCTCTTGTAATTAATTTCCTTTTTTTTGTTTTATTTTTTTTTATTCACTTTTCCTCTTTTTGAGTTGTTCCCTTTGTTTTTGTTTTGAATTGTCCCTTTTTTTTCTTCTCTTTTTCTTAATTTTTAATTCATTTTTTTATTGTTCTTTTTTGTTGTTCTATTTTGTTTTAGTTTCTCTGTTTTTGTTTTTGTTTGTTTTTGTTTTTTTTTTGTCTTTTGGTTTTTGTTTTATCTTTTTTTTTGTTATCATTTTTTTTGTTTTCCATTTTTCTTTCTTCTTTTTATTTTGGGCTCCATTTCTTCCCTTTTTGTGTTTTGTTATTTTTCTTTTGTTTTGTTTTTTTGTTTTTTCTTTTTAATTTTGATCTTTACTTTTTTTTCTTTTTTTCCTTTTTTTTAATGAGATTGAGATCAAATTTTATTTCCAGTACTGAGTTTTACTTAGAAATGTTAGAGACTTTTTCTTTTGTTTGTTTTTTTTCTTTTTAATATCGTATTACTATTATTATATTTTTGTTTTGTTTTGTTTTGTTTTGTTTTTGTATTTGTTTGTGGTTTTTCTTAGTTAAACTCTTTTTCCTTTGCTCACTCATTTATCTATTATTATTATTTTGACCCTTCTTCGTTTTTTTTTAAGAACCAATTCTAAAAGAGAAGTTTACTTTGGGCTTTTTTCATTTTTGCAAAAGATTTTTTTCTTAAACAAAGGATAAAATATTTTTAAGACTCAAAAATGATTTTTTACAAAAAAGTTTAATTCCCTTTTAATTTTTATTTCTTTTTTTGGAAGTTTTCTTTAAAGGGTTCCATTGAATGGGGTCATTGAAACCCAAAATGTTAGAATATAAATTTGAAGCCCAAAAAGCACCAAGGAGGTCTAATTGCCACACATGGCTTTTGTTTTGCGACTATATGCATGGGGGGACAAGAAATCCCACACGGCAATCTAATGCGAAAATGAACGAAATAAAAATAAAATTGAAAATAAAAATTTAAAAAAAAGGAAATCAAAATAATAATAAAAAAACAATAAACTAAAAGATTAATTCGCAAGTGTGTGCTGAGTATGTAGTCTTAATATTCTGCATTGATATTGGGTACATCTACACAATGGATGAGGAAAGGGAAAAGAGAGACAGAAAAAAAAAATTGAAAATAAACTACAAGTTTTGCAATTTAACCCGTAACAAGCTTCTCCCTTTTTCCTGATGGGATCAATGGGACCATCCCTGGTGCGTGGTGATCAGAATACTCCATTTTTGCTCCACCGATATGTCCATACCATCCATCAGACAGCACAAGCCACAGAAACCCGAACATAATAAGAAGGAATGGAAGCAGTACAGAAATGGAGTGTAGCGTTCTATAGTACCAATAGCTCGAATGTAAATTAAAGCAATGAACATGTAATGAACACTAGGCCTAAACAAACAGGATGACACAGACTTGCAGTCCAAATTCATGCGTTAAGATCTTAAACCCCTGAACATTAACGAAGTGACCTCTAATCCAGGATGCTACCGAATCGAAGCATTCTTTATTTCATACCAGGGACCTTATGATTACTCACTGAAATCCTATCACTGTATTTCGTTCAGACCTCTTATCGAACATGTATTAGGTAGTTTAAAACCTATACAGGGAAATTGGATTTGACTCTCACCTTGACTGAAACAGAATGTACCACTACAATGCTATGACTAAGATCTCGTCGGGATACCAGAAGCCAACAACCAAACCATTCATTGCAAGAACAGCTCTATTGAAACAATTTAAATAAAGAACTTAAACTACTGTACAGATTCATGGTCCACCAATTTTCAGGGACGAGAAAACCAGAGCAACTCAATAATGAATCAGATAAGGAATTTAAACGACTGCAACAGATTCATGGTTCATCCATTTACAGGGGCGAGAAAACCATAACAGCTCAGTTGAAACAATAATTTGAATAAGGAATTTAAACGACTGCAACAAATTCGAGGTCCATCAATCTTGAGGTACGAGGAAAAAAGGAAAAGGGGCCATACCTTTTGGGTTTGGAATCGTTAGGAATTGCTCCTCCTTTCTCAAAAATTAATGGTCAGAACCTTCAGCGAAATCCCTTTCTGCGAACTCGAGCACAAAGCAATACCATCGAACCCTTTCTCGTGGAACCCTCGATTTCCCCCTTTCAAATCGAAAACCTATGAAGCTCTCCCTTCTCTTTCCCTGGTTTCCAGATCCCCCTTCTAGCTACCCAGAAATCCTCTTTCCCTCTCCAATCCTCCCGTAAAATAAAAATCTCCAGCCGAAAAGAATCCTCCAAGAATCCTACTGCACTCCCTCAAATTTTCCAATCCTAAATCTTTCCCAACCCGAAAAAAGACCTCCTCTTCAATTCTCCCCCCTTCGCTTTTATAAGCGATCTCAGGTGGTCCCAATCCCATCTCCGTACCCCCTCTGCTCCACTATCCCAACTCGTGCACTCCCCTCGTACCATCGCATCGTCTCGTCTCTGGAGTGGTCGCACAAGGAGACGCCAGAGCAGAGAGAGAGAGGGGGGGACCAGCCTCTAGGGTTTTTTGTTTTAGGCTCCTCTTCTGCTTCCTGGAGTCCGTCCCTCATTCGGGTTAACGGGCAGAGCGTCTGGAATTGTGGGCTGGGCAAGGTGGGCCTTCGTTTTGTCCAAGCCCCTTTCCTTTTTTTTTTTTGTGTGTTGGGCTCTTTCTTTTCGGTCCAGTTTCTAAACCGGTTCTGGGTTGGACTTGGTTGGAATCTGGATTGGCCTGCTCTTGATTTTTTTTCTATATTTTAACTAATTTTGGACTTTTAATTTATTTTTTTGGATTTTTTTATTTGGCTTAGACTCTCCGAAATTAAGTTTTAGAATATTAATTTTTTTTTGTTTTGGGTTTCCTTCTTATATATATATATATATATATATATATATTATTTTGGTTTTCTTTTTTAATCCTTTTTGATGATTTTTTTTATTTCTTGTTTTGTTTTAATCATTATTATTTTTTGGTGTTTTTTTTATTTGCCTTTAGCCTTTTTTGTGGATTTTACTTTTTTTTTAATTCATTTTTCTAGTCTCTTTTTTTTGCTTTTCTAATTCCATTTATTTTGAATTTTTGTTACTCCCTCTTTGATTTTTCTTTTTGGGTTAATATTTTAGATTGATAGGCTTTTATTATTATTATTTTTTATTTTTTTATTTTAAGTTCTTTCTCTTTTGATTTTTGATTTTTGATTTGATTTGATTTTTTTTTAAAAAAAGCTTATTAAACTAAAGGGACTTGTTTATTTTTATTTATTTATTTTTATTAGTTTGATTTTATTATTATTTTGGAGTATGCTCGGACAAAATACGGTGTTCACACTAATAGACTTGGCTACATACAACAGAATAAAGGCACTCTTAATTGAAACCTTAACACTTGAGCATACTTATAAGAATATCCCTAAATATCTCTAACAGCCCTCTTCCACCTCTTCCCTGTCTTCTCCTGCCTCTTTTTTTTTTCGTCTCTCCTCTTCTCTTTTTACTTGATGTTTTCATGAATGAATATTTATATATTTATCATTCTATGGTAGATGATAAATATCTATTTATATGGATGTTTATCTTAGTTGCATCTGTCTTCTTCTTCTTCTTCTTTTTTCTTTCCTTTTATGCAGTCTTTTGATTTGTCGTTCATGGGAGATATCAAAGTTTTTTTTTGCTTTCTTTCTGCCTTAATGGTAGATTTGAAAGATTTTATGTTAATCCTATATTTATGTTTTCGTACTTTATCTGTTATGATGAAGTATAGGGATCTCATAATATTGTGGGATTTGATGGATCTTTTTTGTAAAATTAACAAAATTTTGTCATCTCCTTGCAGCACGGAGAATGGTAATGAATTTTAATCCAAAATAGTAGAGAACTAGAGCTTTTATTTGTAATTTAGTTCAACAGAATTATCATAAAATATTTATCTATTATTGCTATATCTAAAAATTGTGCCATTATTGTAAGTGTCATAGGGCTATATCTTTATGATGAATGAATTTCTAGGCTTTGTGCGCTTTATCAAAGACAAAAAATTAAAGACTACACATTGTGACAAGTACGTCCTATTTTTAAAATTAACAAAAACCTACATTGCATTTCATATTTTTATAAACAAAAGATTTTAACTTCCCGTAAATTTTCTGGATCTCACACATCTTCTCTTTAATTTTAAAATATATAGAAAGCTCTCTCACCTTTATAAATATGTTACACATAGCTCTAATTTTAAAAAATCACAAAAATGTTAAAACTTGACATATTTAATCTCTAATTGTACATTTAAAATTGAAAAATATTTTATTTATTTTATATAAATATAATTTATCATGAATTGAATATTAAGACTTTTTTATAGCGACTGAATAGTTAATTAAGTGAAATATTATACTAATATGAAAAATAAAAATATACACACTTCATTTAGGGTATTTTTTAAATTTTAAGAAATATTTTTTTTAATTTTACAAAATTAAAAAAAAAGTGAAACATAAGATTAGCACAATTAAGCAAGCATGTCGAGCTTGCTTGTCACAAACTAATCATAAATGAGTTGATTTGTAGTGACCCATTTCTTAAATAGACTAAAAATATTAGTGAAATATGGTCTATTTTAGCTTGCAGATTAAAAATGTTAGCCTTTTTGGCTTATTTTATGTTTTTATAATTTTTTAATAAAAATTTACTTCGGAGTTAAATATTGCAAAACTTTCACAAAAATGTAAAACACAATAAGGTATGTATATAATCAACACAATGATATTTTAAAAATAAAACTTTAAATTTTGAATTAGAAAGCCCAACCTGTTTAGCACATTTTAATTTTTTTTTAACTCATGAATCAAATGCATCCTAGCTCATTTTGTCCCACAGGTTAAATGAATCTAAATTTGAAACTTCAAACTTGCAGTATGAATAGGTTAGACGGGCTGGTTGCAGGCCCAATCCTGTTTTGATAGTACTATGTATGACTAAGAAAATTAAAAAGATGTTAAATTATTTTATTTAAATTTCTAAAAAAAAAAAGAGAAATTTGTGTAAGTTTTTAAAATAAAAGAGATTAAAATAATTTAGAGAAGAATCAGTGGGATTTACTACTAAAAAGTGGAGTCCACCCTGCACGCCATCTATATGAGTAATGAGACCCACTTCTCAGATAACATAATACTTTACCACAGCCAACCTCTTCTTTTTGATAAAGGATTCTATTTGTGAATTTAAAGCTTGAGCTTCTTATGCAAAAGCAATTTCAAATATGCTTATCTTCTAAATGAGGGTGAGGGAGGATGAAATGAGATTAGAAAAGATATTAATTATTGGTAAATGAGGAACTAAAGATAAATATAATAAATCTTGGAATATTCAGAAGTTTGAGATATTTAATTTTATGTATTTTTTAATTTTTATTTTATTTTCTTTCTTTTATTTGTATTTTATACTTTTCATTTATTTTCTTTATTTTATATTCTAGGCTTCTATATAAAGTTCTATAGTATTATATTTGCAAATCTTTTGGATTTGAAAAGAAAATATTTTCAGGGTTTAGTTTCTGTGTTTCCTCCTCGTGGTCTCTTCTATTCTCCTTCACGATCCCTCTGTTTCTCCCTTACTTCTTCCTCTTCTCCCTTTCCTTTCTTTATTCTACATCAGAGGGATAAACCTAACTGAAGTTCCACGGTTTCTTATATTAATCCTGCAAGTTAAAATAAACTAAAACAATACAGAAGTGCTTGAAAATACAAATTATAATGCAAATAGCATCAATGGTGTACACTGCTACACTTCATGTAACCCTCACACCTCATATTTCATAGGCATTTCCACCCTTGCTTCTCTGGTGGGAATCCCAGCCTGAATTAAAGGATCTCCCTCGCAAAGCTAACCATTTTTCTGCATTTTGGCGTTCATATATAGGAAGCGTTTGGTGAACTCTTATCTAACATTTGATGGTATCTTAGATACCAAGGGAAAAGAAACCTGGTATTTAAGAAATAATGATTAAAAATCTTTATCACAATTAGTTGATATAAGTAAAAAAAAAACAAAAAACAAAAAAGGGTACATGTGTGGGTGATATAAGATATTACCAAAAATGGTGTCATCTTATGAAACTTCTCATCTTAGATGTTGACTGGCGTTCAAGACGCCAGGATTAAAATGATGATATGCCAAACTCCTCCATAACATTATATCGTAAGTGTAATGCATTCACATTAACTTCTCAATTACTCAATTTCTGTTATTGAAAAAGGAAATAACCAATAGGAGAAGAATAAGAAAACGATAACTACAAAGGCAGAAATATACCAAGGGCAGAATTGTTGATACCAAAAAAAATTCAAAGGTTTAATCCGGGGTCTACATGATTGAAATGAAGATGCTAGCTATAAAGACTATTTAAAGCATTAGGCAGCTCACAGGGATTGGAGCAATCAGTCTCATAAGAAATAGAATGTTTTGTTTCCAGAATCAACTTAAATACAATTTTTTATCCCATTATAAATTAATGATAGAAAGAAATCGCACCACTGAAAGCATTGTCCGGAGATACTCCAGTGTTGGATGTGAAAATAATAAAAGGAAGACCTGCTTCCACTATATAACAGAATTTGAACCTCAATCGCGTGTAAGAAACCATAAATAAGGAAAATCAATTGTATTAAAATGGAGAAAGCTCCATGAAACAGAGCATTAGATGATCTATGACAAACTTCATGATCATCTTGTTAGAAACCATTGGAATTGGAACCACTGAAGTTTTACGTATCACCTAATATTTATTTCATTGTCCTTGGCCCTCTTGATCTGTCCATTGATGCCTCTTTCTGAAGCCTAATCTGCGCTTTAAACTTCGCTATAAACTCACTAGCTTTCTTATCAACCTCAGAATCCAGTCCTGAATCATTGACACATTCAGACACCCTATCTTCATCTGAGCTCATCTGAAAGTTCTCAAGCTCAATGAATGAGTCTTCTTTAGCCACATTCTTGGATGGTTCTTCCTTATCCCTCTGAGGATAACTGGAAGATGTTACCTCAGGCTTAGGACAGGGAGCATCGATATTTTGTTTACTGATCCCATTCAAAAGATGATCAGGTCCTCCTTTTCTCAATTTTTCTCTTCTCATCAACACAGATTCAACATTATCAGGCTTCTTTTCAACCTTTTCACCAGTTTGCTTAGTGCATATATCTCCTGCTCTCATTGTCTCAGAAGTCAGTCCACTGGCTCTTCTTGTTCGAACTGATTTTCCCTTTGATGGAGCTTTGGCTAAACTCGCAGGCTTTTTAGTGTCTGTCTGCAAATGCAGCCCCGGCTCTTTGTTGCATGATTGATCCTCACTTCTTTTCCCACTCAAACCCATCGAGTCATCTTTCAGGCTACTTTTCATGTCATCTTGGAGCAAGGAGCCAACACTATATCCACGAGAATGAAATGCTTGCGATGAAGCTTCTCCATTCCTTCTTCTAGCCCGTGGTGATGGTGAAGTTGAAGAAGAAGAGCCATGAGAACTCTTCTTTTCCCCTAAATCTTCCTTTGGCAGGTTCAAATTTTCTGATGGAGCAGAGTCCAAGGAAGAAAATAAACTTGTCCGCGATGAGCAAGACCCCGTAGACTGGTAAGATCGTGAACCAAGTGACTCAAGTTGAGTTTCATCAACTGACATTGGCCTAATATGTGAAGGGCGAGAAACAGCAGCATATTTTTCTCTGGTCGCCATCTTTCTGAATCTTGAAGATGACCCATGGGAAGTCATATTTTCTCCCGACTCTTCCTCTTGGAAGTTCATTTTTTCAGAAGAAGATCCATCAGAAGTCTTCTTTTGTCCCATCTCTTCTGCTTCTAAGTACATCTGGTTTGACAAAATAGAATCCGAGGAAGAATACAAACTTGTGTGGGATGAGAAAGATGTTATACTCTGGACCTGTGAACCGAGTGACTCAAATTTGGTTTCATCAACTGAAAGAGGCCTAAAATGTGAAGGGAGGGTAATGCTACCATGATTTTCTTCACTTTCCATCCTTTTAGACCTCGAACGCCATGGAATGGGAGAAGCTGATCCGGGAGCATCATTAAACATTCCGTGATTTTCTTCACTTTCCATTGTCTGAGACCTTGTTTGCCAGGGAATTGGAGAAGCAGATCCAGCAAAATCTTTAAACTCCACGTGATTTTCTTCAATTTCCATCCTTCGACAGCTTTCTTGCCATCGAACAGGAGAAGATGATCCAGGAACATCATTAAACTTTCCATAATTTTCTTCGCTTTCCATCCTTCTAGACCTTGTTTGCCAGGGAATTGGAGAAGCAGATCCAGCAATATCATTAAATTCTCCATGATTTTCTTCAATTTCTACCCTTCTAGACCTTTCTTGCCAGGGAACAGAAGAAGCTGATCCAGCAGCATCACTGAACTTTCCATGATTTTCTTCACTTTTCATCCTCCTAGACCTTGAACGCCACGGAATTGGAGAAGCTGATCCAGCAGCATCATTAAACTTTTGGTCCAAATTGGAAGGACCCAGATCCCCAAATTTCCTATCTCTACTCTTAACTGAGCTCCTAGATGAACCCCTTGAACCAGAACTTGAATCACTTTCATTGGTATTATTAGGACTATCTAAGTCTCCGGCAGTCGATCTCAGACTCCGAACCGGGAGTCCCAATGGTTTATAACCAATATCCTCATCACATTCACCAATTGTGTAGTATGGTTGAGCCACAACAACCATTGGCTCTCCGTGATAGTACTCAGAATTCCAAGCTTGAACCACATTGACTCCATCATATCTAACGTCAGAAAAATTATCTTCAGGAAGTGGCAGTTGGGGTTTGTACTGTTCACCCATAACAGTACTATTTTCATAGTACTGAGAAAAATTCCAATTACAGTGCATCATCATCCTATTCTCATCAGACCCACATGGATTTTCACACTCATCGCTAAAAATTGACGAAACAGGAAACATTCTGGAGACGTAACAAGGTGTATTGTCAATAGTGGAGTGAGTTTCTATTTCTATGTCAGGCTCTACATTTCTTCTACTGAATAACCCATAGGCCACAGCAATGCCAATGAAGAGAAGGTGAAGAAGCTCCCATAACTTAGTGAGTATAGTTTGGTTCACAAAGTCAGGAGCTTGTGAAGGGAAAAGTGGGAGAACAATGACAAATAGGGTAAAGAAGAGAGATTTGAAGAGGAAGCCTGAGCAAGACTTACCTTTGTTAATGGGTTTTGGTCGAATCGGCGAGCTCGCCTGCGAAAATGTGAAACGGGGTTTGGTGTAAGGGCTCGAATCCGCCATTGCTGAAGAGAGAGAGCTTCTTCGATGCGTGTGAAATGGGAATGAAGAAAGGAAGACTTTGAAGCTAAGGAAAAGTGCATCTGTAGCAACAAGGCATGAGGAAAAGGGCAACCCTTCGGCAGAAGAATTCAAAAGTGTAATTATTAGGACCGTTTAACTGGAATGACGTTATTGACCTTGCCTTTCTTTGGATTTATATTTCTGTTTTTGGTCCGATCTTGCTTTCGAGCAGGGGTGTATATGGGTAGGGTCGGGTCAGGGCGATATTTGACCTGAAGTTTGACCCGAGTCAGGTCTTGGATATATTTTTATACCCGTGGCCCGGCCCAACCCAGAGAAGCCCGACTTTAGGACGAGTTAGACCGGCTCAGGGTAGCCCTAATAAGTAAGACTATACATGGGTATGATCAAACTGAATATCTAGTATGTCTGATACTTGACTCAATTAAGACATGAAACTTGTTTTTATACCCGTGACTTTACTCAACTTTAATAAATCCGATTTATGTTAAGATAGGACGGATTAGGGCCGTCCAAATTAAATTTTTTTTAATGAATTGATATTTGTAATATAAAAATATTTTTACACAAATTTATAGGCATATATTTCAAAACAATGGACTTTTAGAACTCTTATATTTGTATCAGTAATAAAAAAATAGTTTAGTATTATCAAATAAAATATAAGATATACTAACATAATTTATCTTAGGTAAATATATATATTTTTATTATTTAACAAAAGAAATATCAGTAAGGATTCACATCAATGATAAAAATAATTAAGAAGTAAAGAATATTTGCGTAAGTAATAAAAATTGCAGTATGCAGAGATAATTAAATGAAATAAAAAAAATAAGATGACAAGATATTAATAATTAAAAAAAAAGTAAATATTAGAGCGAGTTGGGCGGAACATACCTTCGCCTGTGGCCCGGTCCGACCGGGAATAATCTTGTTTAAAATTATGCTCATTTATACTTTTAGCTCGGCCCGACCCGACCCGATTAGACCGGGTTAGGGCGGGCCCTTAAGGCCAATCGGGCCGATAAACACCCCTACTTTCGAGTTTGGGTTTACAATAGAATTTAAAGGTGTTATGAATATGTATTTTTATTGACCAAAACAAAAAGAATTATTAATGACCAAATCAATTTTTGAAAAACAGAAAAATATTCCTGATGTTATTATGAATTAATATTGGGTAAGTTCTATCACTTTTTAAGAATATAATATCACAACTCATATTAAAATGGTTGCTACACTATCTTTCTTTTAAGAGTGAGAAAAAAATCACACTTTTCTAATATTACGATGATAAAAAATTGCATAAATTTATAAAAAAGTATATATTGTAATAAAATGTATAGTTATAGAAGATTAAAACTTGTTTTTTGGGTTCCATAAAATTAGTAAATTTTTTTAAGATTATCAATGGTATTCAATTAGAGATGGTTATGGGTGGAATATAAACAAGGTACAATGTTCGTACGCTATTTGGCACTGATACCTTAATAGGAAAAACTTTTTTTAATAAAATCCAACAAATAAAACATTTTTCAAAATATATAATTTACTTTCTTTTATTTATTTTTTTTTTTTTGGGGAAAGAATGCAGAGGGCTGTCCCTGCACTTAGAAATAAATTTGTTCAAAAAATATGCTGATTTGGGGAAGAGGGGAATTGGAATTTGGAAGGGTCCTTATTCCCCCATGGTTTCCGTATGCACGTGTGTGTATGTGATTTTTCTTTTTATATATAATAAATACAATGTTGTTTAATTTTTTAGTAAAATATTAGTAATAATAATAAATTTTTAAATTATATTTTAATAACTGTAATATATTAATAATATGTTTAATAAGAGTTTAATAACAGTAAATGAATTAAAAACTTTTTATATATATTTCTTATGAATCATAAAAAAGTTCTTTATATGTTAAATAATAAGAATGTAGATTTTAAAATTTTAAAATTTATTCTAATTAAATTTCCAGTCAATTCTAAAAGCATTGATTGGGGATGAGGGTAAGATATATATATATATATATATATTATAATATATTTTATATAATAAATATTATATATATTTGATATTATATAAAATATAAAAATATATTATATTTTTATGTATAATATTAATAGCATGCTTAATACAATTTTAATAATATTGAGTATATTAAAAATTTTGTTATTAGATATTTATTACTGAATCTTTAAAAAAAAATTTAAACAAAGATTTTAAATATTGGATTTTTGTTATTAGTCTTTCAATTAAGATTATCATATTTTTATTGCACTAGGAATTAATCCAGATAATTGGACGAAAAAAATTAATCCAGATAAATGCTATTAAAATTGATTAGAAATATAACCAGAATATATTTAAAATATAAAAACCAAAAATCTAAAAATCTAAAACAAATTTTTTTTAACATATAAAGATTTTTTTGTGATTCATTAAGAAATATATAAGAACAAAATTTTTAATTCATTTGCTATTATTAAAATTTCATAAGCATATATTAATATATTATTTTTATTAAATTATAATTAAAAATATAAATTTTATTTATAAAATTATAATTAAAAAATTTATTATTATTAATTATATTTTAATATTTTTATAAAAATTAAATAATATAATAGTTATTATATAAAAATATATAATATATACTTATATATATATATATATGAATAACTTTAATATATTATTTGTTAATAAATTAAAGTGATTCATATATGTAAATATAAATATAAGAATATATAAACATCATAATCAGGGGCTAAATAGGTACTACACTAACTGGATTCGGATCTAAATCCTTAAAAATACTCTGAAAAAAAAAAAAAACGTCAAACCTAGACCTAAACCCATTTTTCATCCTTGTGCCATATCTAAATGAATAAATTGTGCAAATACTCATAAGATTTGAATATTTTGCCCATACCTACATATAACATAATGTATTATATATTATCATGGTATCCATGTGTTTTTTTTAATTAGAACATTTTTATGTTTTAATATTGCATACAAATGGTAACATACAACATGTAGATGAATAAAGGAACAAATACAAAACATAGGTCACCTGAAATAAAAAATGATTTTGAAGTATAAAAGGGTAACATGGCAAGGTAGGAGAGGGATAATTAAAAAGTAGAAATATGATAATAAATAATTTTATTTTTTTAAACGAATTTATAGCTTTAACAAATATTAGTTCTTGAATTATTTTTGAACTGAATATAAATATAAAAGAATTTATTGGAGGTTTTATTTATCAGTAATGACTCTTCAGCAACTACATGGCAAATAACCAATTTTATAGTTTGGAAAAGACAAAAATCAAATTATAGATTTAGTAAAAGTATGGTTCCAAGTTAAACTTACATGTAATCAAATTTTAAGTTGTTCATAAATTTGTGCTATTTTAGATGAAATGACTATTTGTCCTATTTTTAAAATATTCAGATAAATTAATTATAGAAATAAAACGCTTAAAGATATATTTATCAAATAGTTAAAGTGGAAACATATTATTTATAATTTTAACTTAAAATTTTTTTCATAAAAAACCTTGAAAAATGTTAATTTATACTAAGCACTGTGTTTAGTTTTTTAATTGAATATATAAAAAAATTAAGCATATATATATATATATATATTTTAGTACAAACAAATATTTTTAATATACATTACTTGTAAAAGGAAATAATTTATATTAATATGGCGTTGGACTCTTGGGTCTTTTTCAGTCTCAAACTTATCTAAAAAATAAGATATATATATATATATATATATATCTTAAAAAATATAAATAGAAATTTTGGTATGTATATGAGAGAGCTTGAAAAAATGTTTACTTTCTCTTTATAACAACAAAAGCATATACTTATTATTGAAAGAACATATAACTTTTATGTCATTTGTAAACATATTTTTTTTAAATTTTAATAACTAAAAATTAACTTTCTAAATTTTCACCATTTAAAAACTTCTATGCATTTCTTGTCACACAACATGCCTTTATTAGTTTAAAAATAATAAAAAACAACTAAATTATTTTTTTAGAGAAAAAAGTCTCATGCTACTAGAAAAAGGTAGAAGAGAGATACAAGTGTATGAAAATATACTCTATATTGTTCTAAAAGGATTATATGACTTAAATAGGGAGACATAGCCACATAACAGCTACTCGGCTCCCTTGAAGTGAAGACGCATAGACTGAACAACAAGAAAGAAAAGAAATTACAAAGAACACTAGAAAAAGGAAAAAGGACATTAAACTAGAAATGAAAATAACAAAGAATAAAACATAATGTCATTGGAGCCAAACTGGGACAAGGGTTATTGGATCAGATTCGTATTGAAATCATACGAGTCAATATGATATCAAATAAGGTACAAAGGCTCTAATCCTAAGGCCCAATGGACTCAGATCACCAACATACCCGTCAAGTTGGGGAGTAGATATTAATCATTCTTACCTTGACTCTAAATTCTTTAAATTTGAACTGAGTTAAGGCCTTAAGGAAAACATCAGTTACTCTCAACTTGGTTGGAATATACAACTAAGTTCAAGTAGACCAATATCAATTTTTTTCTTTAATGAAGTTCTTGTCAATTTCAATATGTTTAATCCTGTCATGTTAAGTAAGATTTCTAGCAGTGCTCATGGCAACTAAGTTGTCACATAGAACTTGCAGAGGTTTTTTATAATCAATCATTAGTTCTTTAAGAAGTCTCTTTAGCTATAATCCCTTACATATCCCTTGAGCTAAAACTCTATATTTAGCTTCATCATTACTTTTTACCACCATAGACTGCTTCTTGTTTTTCCATGTAACAAGGTTTCCCTATCCATAAGTACAATAACTTGAAGTGGACCTTTAAACTAAAATTAAGCTCACCCAATCAACATCACAATAAATCTTAATGCCATAGTGCAAACCATTTTTTAAGCATATCCCTTCTCTAAGGCTTATTTTCAAGTATCTCTGAATTTTATAGGCAACTTCAAGGTGAGCTTCAGTTAGTTTACTTATATACCAATTGATAACACTTATAAAGAAGCTTATACCAGGTCTTGAATGTGTAAGATGGATGAGTTCCCCAACAATTTTTTTATATCTTTCAGTGTCAACCAAAGTGCTTTCTTAAGAGAATTTACTTTTATAATTAGCCTCCATAAGAGTATTTTCTAACTTACACCCCAACTTTCCAAATTCACTAAGGAGGTCAAGAGTGTATTTTCTTTATAAGATAGTGATTCCCTTAGAGGATTTGGCCACTTCCATACTAAGGAAATACTCAAGGGCTTAAAAGGTTTTAAATTTCAAATTTCTTGGCTAAGGCATCTTTTGGCTTCTTGATTTCTTCATTAAGATCCTCAATGACAATGATGTCATTAACATCTATGATTAATATAGCAAATTTTCCAATAAGAAAATTTGGCGAAGATAATTTGATCTACTTGCCCTTGAGTGTAGCCTTGGATTTTCATAACAATAGTGAATTTCTTAAATCATGCATGATGAGATTGCTTAAGGCCATAATTTGATATACTTGCCCTTTCCCTTTCTTATGGTCTTCAAAACTAAAAGGGATTGCCATGTAAACTTCTTTGAAATTCCCATTTAATAAGGCATTTTCGACATCAAGCTGGTAGAGTGGCCACTCCACATTGGCAGCAAGGGAAATGAGGACTTTTATAGAGTTAGATTTAGCCATATAGGTAAAAGTTTCCTAGTAATCAATCCTATAAGTTTAAATAGAACCTTTTGTTATAAGTTGAGCCTTGTTTCTACAAGTTATACTCCTATTAGAGTTATATTTGATCTTGAATATCCATTCGCAACCTATGACCTTTTTCCCTTTAGAGAGATCCATAAGATCACATGTTCCATTCTTTTGGAAAGCATTCATTTCTTCAATAACAATTTTTTTTCCATAAATCCTATTTCAAGGCTTTATAAATACTATTAAGTACCCTTTCATTAGACATATTGGCAATAAAAGTCTATTAAAATGGTGAGAGTCTATCATAAAATACAAACTTACTAATAAGACGTTTAGTGCAAGTTTGGATTCCTTACCCTAAGGTAATAGGAAGGTCCTAACTTCCTTCCTCATGAATGTTTATATCAAAACTGGCACTCAAAGGACTTAAATGCTCAAGTGGTGGATCAGCCTCTATCTCTTGAACTTTCTTTCTTTTACCATAAACATGAGGCTTCTTTTAAGGTATGTTTATGGTTTGAGACACATTAGATGTAGTTATAGGAATAGGTTCAAGTTCATAAAGAGTTTGGGTTCCTTTCTCGCCAAGTATAGTGCTAAAGCAAGGCTAAGCAATTTTGTGTTTATTAAGGGCAAGGCCTAAATTGAGTGCATTAGGAATATTTGGCATAGGCTTTTCCATACAAAAACTCCATTCTCTTAAACCATATCTACCATTTTCCCTGAAATGAAGGTTTTGGTGAAGTAAGGCTAGTCTTCTAAGAAGGTCACATATATGGACATAGTATTTTTTGTAAGGTTGGGAAGTAGCATCTATAACCCTTTTAAGAGGTTGAGTACCCAATAATGATGCACTTATTGGCTTTGAGGTCAAGTTTGGTACCATTATCTATATGCACATAGGTGGTACAAGTATAAACTTTCACTAATAAGGTAGATAGTAGAAAAGTGTTCGGGTAAAGAGTGAAAAGAGATGCACACATGGTTATGAAGTTAAGAACTTTCAAGGGCATTCTATTTAAAAGGTAAACAAAGGTTAAGACAACATCACCCCAAAATCTTTTTGGTACATTCATAGTGAACATAAAGGAACAAGCAACTTCTAGAATGTGTTTATTTTTTCTCTTGGCTATCCCATTTTGTTAAAGAGTATGAGTATAGGAGCTTTGGTAGTGTATACTAGGTTTGGTAAGGTAAGATATGCGATGCATATTGACATATTCCCTCCCATTATCACTATGAAGAACCTTTAAAGAGGGTTGAAATTGATTTAAGATTAGTTAGTGAAAATTTTGAAAGATGGTTGGGACTTTAGATTTTTTTCTCATAAGATAAACCCATATGATTCTTGTGTGATCATCTACAAAAGTAACAAATCATCTAACACCTGTTAGCCCTTTAACTCTTGATGGCCCTTAAGCATCACTATGGATTAATTGGAAAGGTTGAGTTGGTTTATAAGCATATGAGGGGTAAGTGGCTCTAGTATGTTTTGCTAATGACAAGAGTCATAATGAGGGATAGTAGAATTTTTATTAAATAAAGAGGGAACACCTTTTTCATATAAAGGAAATTGGGATGGCCAAGCCTATTGTGCCATAATAAATTTTAAAGCTACTAGAAGTAAAGGCCATTTTATTACAAGTGAGAGTGCCGAAGAGACAAAGCCTATCCACTTCTTTAACACTACTAATCATCCTACTAAATCCTAAGTCCTAGAACACACAACCATCATGGGTAAAATTAGACATATAATTGTTATCCTTTAGCACTTTATTTATGAACAGTAAGTTACAAGTAATAATGGAAACTAGAAAAACCCTTTTAAGAACCAAGTTTTCAAGAGTAGGCATGGTTCCCAAACCTGTCACATTTTCTAGGGACTTATCAACTATTTTGACCTTTATAAGTCTAATACAAGGGCTGAAATGGCTAAATCACGATGGGTTACTAGTTATGTGGTTAGAAGTCCCAAAATCCACAACTTAAGTATTAATAGAGATGTTTTAAAAATTTAAGATGATGAGAAATTTACCTGATTGGGCAATATTACTAGTAATATTACTTGTGGATGTGGTGTTGTGTTGTGACATAAACATTTTTTGAAGTAATTCAAGTTGCTCACGGTTGAGAAGAAAGGACTTCGGTATAATAACAATATTAAAGTATGCAACATAAGCCTTAATGTCTCCTTTTGGTTTATTCTTTTAAGTGGTTGGCTTCCCATGGATTTTCCAACAAAAGTCCTTAGTGTGACTACTCTTATGATGATGACCGCACCATCTCTTGTCTTAGTTGTTCTATTTTTGTTCACCTTCAAGGGTGGCAGTGTTCTTGGACATCAATGCAAAAGAATCACTTAAGTTTATGGTTGGACGAGAATTTTGTATCACCTTTTGTAACATCATAGATTTCTAACTTTGCCTCATGCTAATTTTAAGTCTCATGCTAAGCATTATATAGGGAAGCAAAAAAAAATGGCATTAAAATATTGAGTTTTCTTGCGTTGCGCTATGCATAAATTTTTTTTTTGGAGTCCCATGGGTCATATGGACTCGTGTATCACATTTTCATATTTAATTATATAGATACAACTCAAATCCATCACCAAAAGTGGCCTAGAACTCATATAAGTGCAAGAAACATATAAAATTTCATAGTATAGCCTCAGCCAGAATTGCATATTTTTTGTCACAAACTTTGAAAAATCATAACTAATTCTAGAAAAATTGAAATCATACATTCTTTTTTGGAAAGCTACAGATGTCTACTTTATGCTAAAAATAATTCTAGGTCATGGAACATCAAGTAGAAGACATTTGACATTCGAAAAGTGCCTAAGATTTCAGCTGCCTGGGCTACTGTCATAGCTTATTGTCATAAACTTTGAAAATTCATAAATAATTTTATAAAAATCTAAATCATACAAATTTGGTTAATCTGAGAAGATACAGATGTTAACTTTAAAGGAAAAATATCTCCAGACCACGCCAAGACCATCTGGGAACTGAATTATGATGGAACAATACTGGAGGTCTAGTGGCGCTACTGGTATTGATAGCAAACTTCAAAAATTCATAACTCTTTGCTCAGACTTCCAAATGAGGTGATCTTGGTGGCCACAAAAATATTATAACCTCTAGTTTATGTTTTTAAAATTTCACAAGCATTGGACATCATTTGTCCATTAGATGACATAGAAAACAAAACTAACCATATGAACAGTACATGCACCAAAACAGTAGAAAAATCCCAACTTTAAAAATTCATAATTAATTCTGTAGAGCTCCAATTTTTTTTCATTTTAGCTTCCCAAAAAGCTCTTAATGTTCTCTACATATTTGCCTAATTTCATGAGAAGATTCATCCATTTGGTAAGTTTGTGCCATAGGGTTCCGATTTGGTCTTTTTTATGGTCTCAACTAGAATCAAAGTATCCAATTTTGCTTCCCAAGCTTGTGTGGCCACTTGAGCACATGAGAATGCACCAAAATGACTCTCTAAATTTGTCTCAAAGGTGCATAAACCCAGATTTCTCAAACTCACTCATCCACCCCATGATATACATAAGATTGCATATTCTAACTTTGGCTATTCAATACCCAAATTAAGCTATCTCATACATTTGGCATCAAATTTCATTCATACATCATACATTTGGGTAATTACTTATGCTCATATGATTACATAACTATTTTATCATGAGATTACATCATATATCATGCGTATGGCTACAAAAGAGGAAAAACTAGCCCTTTTCATGCATTTTGATGTCAATCTTTTCCTCCTTGGCTTGGTGGCTTCCTTTACCTTGCTTAATTGATTCACCTAACATGTTAAGACATTGGAGAGGAGGGGATGAGATTCAAAGAATCTCAATAGCTCATCTCCCTTTCAATCACAAATAAAAGTATACAATACAAGTCTTAAAAATGTATGCATGGGTATATTGAAATGTGTGAGTATTCAAGAAACATTCTTAGCATTTGAATAAGTCATACATAGCATATATAGGCTTGCCAAGTGAGTGGATTAGCCTCACCCATTCACTTATGGATTTTAGACTTGCCTCACCTATTTTTTCTAAGAGATTATGACTCAACCTTACTCTTGGGAGACTTTTTACTTTATTTCAACCAAGGTCAAGGGTTCTTGGCTCATCCTCACCAGGGCTAGAGGGTTCTTGACTTCTCCACACTCAAGCAAACTAATGCAAGTATATAAAACATCATTTGTATGCATAAAATATCATCATGGTACCATGGAATAAAAGCTAATGCTAAAATACTTTTCATAGCTCAAAACATATATACACACATTCAAAGATAATGTAAGCACACATTCATGTATGAGAGAAGGTGGAGAGAGCTACCTTACTTGCATTTACACACTTTTTCCTTGAGTCTTGAGTCCTCTCCCTTGACCTCACACACCTAAAAAGGTGGAGATAATTTCTTTTGGCCTAGACACATTATATGGAAGCTAATTATACTCTTGAATCAAATTCTAAGGCCACACAATCACTAGAAAAGCTAGGTGACTCATAAGGATCTTTTATGGTTCCATAATACACTTAATGAAGCAACCTTTGAAAAACATCATCTTGGCTCCATTCTCTCCATCTATTTTATGATTCTTGACTCTATTTAAACCTCTTGAAATCATCACACAATCAAATCAAGGAGCCTAGCTAGGTGTTGCTTCTTTAAGCCATATTATGGAACATATAAGGCCATCTCACTTTTTATGGTTTCTAAAATTTTTCTAAGGCTTTCTCTCATATTCTCCCATCACATATGATGTAAAACTAAGCTTAGAAAGAATTAAAACTGTAACACCCCAAAAATTAATTAAGGTGTTAATAATGTATTTGGACTAATTAAGAATAATTATTATTGAATAATTGGGTAAGCTATATGAATGAAAATTTACAAAGAAATAAGTTATTAATATGGGTTTCAAAATTTCAATTGGATTAAAGCTTAATTTGGGCCCAAAATTAATTTGAGTAAGCCATAGGTAAGAATTTATGGAAGCCCAATGATTTTAGGTACAAGCCCAACTCCTTATCATGAGACTTAGGCCAAGAGAGATCACCTAGCAATAGCCCAATCTGATTTAGTGAAATAGAGGCCCAAGACCCAATTTACATGAGCCCTTATAGTTGGCCCAACATACATTATGCAGAACCAAGTTAGATTGACTCTTGGAACTTGGCCTAACCCAATCAAGTTTCTGTAGCCCAACTCATGAAATAAGGCCCAACAAGCATAAAAATATGAACCCATGAGAATTTACGCCTTCGAGTCAACCCACAACCTATTTGGGACCCAATTTAAACATGACTAAACCCTAAATGCACTTAGCCTCCTCCCCATTTTGCAGAAAAAACACAAGAGGCAAAGCAAAATTTGAAGGTTAAGAGGGAGGCTAGGGTTTTTCTGTATTCCTTCACTATTTCTCACTTTTAGAGGAAGATTTGGCCAAGGTAATATATATAAAACATGTCCCTTTCATTCTCCTCTTCATTTTAGTCTAATTAGTTTCTGGTTTTGAGCATTTTCATCTTCTTCTTAAATCTGAAATTGGTGTTTGGTGTTTCCTTGCAAGATTTTCGGAGTTCGAAGCTAGAGGGATGATTGGGTAAGCATTTTCCTTCTATTTTGTATATTATTTTGCTCAAAAATGTTCTTAAGGGTTAATTTTCATAATTGGTTCTGTTATTGTGTGAAATTACAAGGAGATAAAGGTGAAAAATTAAATTTTTTGGGCTTGATGACTCAAATCCAAATTTGGAAATGTCTCATGGTGTGTTCTTAGTAGTTAAGGCTCAACTTAATCCATTTGACCTCTTGGGTGTATGGGTAAGTGTTCCCTCTTCTTTTGTGTGGTATATATATAGAATTTTCATCATTTGGACTGACTTTTGGTGTATGACTTTTACATGTGCGAAAATGGAGATGTTAGAAGTGACCAATTGTGAGTTCTTGTTGTTGCGATCTTGAATTGGTGTAGTAGACCCTTAGGAAGCTTGGGTAAGAAATTTTTAATATACTCTTGTTAAGATTAATCTGTGGATAGGAAAATTTCTCACTAATGGTAGTTGAATAATGATGATTATGCTTATGTTACGCCTGGTATACTTTGAATCATGATAGTAGCTAGAGGATGAGTAATTGGCTTCATTGAGGTAACTAGGTTAATTTTCCAATTCCATGTATATGTTCATGTTAATCTGATATTGTTTGCACATATATGATTTTGAAATGCTAAATGATTGGTTGACTACTTGAATTGTTATTATGATTGGACCTTGTGAGTCCATGGTGAAGTTGTGGTGTGGCTACCACCCATGCATGTGCTTTGATCGGGCACTGGGTTATGATCAAACCCCAGATATACTGAGCCTAGGTTGTACTCAATGGGGAGCAGGTGCCGTGGACGGGCCTCTCCCAATATTATTGGCCATTAATATGTTGTGTATGATTGCTGGTATAGGATAATAGTCATTGGTAGCTCAACTAGTTCATTTGTAAATTGAATTGATGGTTCTAGTATTGATGATATGAAATTGTATTGTATTGATTAATTTGTACATATATATGGAATTTGTCTCTTGTTACTGAGATTGTATATCTCACCCCTATTGTGGGCTAACATTTTCAGGGACTGGACCTTTTAGTGGCAAGAAAAAAATTAATGGAAGCTTATTATATGGTTTAGTAGTAGGTAGGTTTGGAAACCTCATCAGATTGTATTTGTATAACTAGACTACTAGCTTTATGTAATTACCGTATTGCATCATGAATTGCCAAGCATAGGGACTGTAATCATTTGATAGATCATATGTCTACTTAAATTAGTGATGTATGAAATTTCTAATGGGACTTATGCTTGAATGGAAATGTGAGTAGTGTATGAACTCTTTGCTGTCATTGATCTATAAACTCACTGGTTTATGATGGCTAGAGGGTTAAGGAGCCTCATATGAGTTTTGAATGGGTGATGATAGATGTGTTAGGTAGATTAAGTGAAAGAAAGACACTAAATATTCACAAACTAAGTTAAAGTGGCCTAGAGTGTTGTTAGAGGGGAAATTGGAGAGCATGAGATGAAATCTTAGGAGTTATAGGAACAGAAGCGAATTGGCCGTTGTAACGCCCAGTATGTTGTACAATCACTGGAACGGGCCGATTTGAAAAGCAAGTCCTCTGAGATGAGTGATTCAAGGTCAAATAAAATTTGAATAAAATTTTAAATAATAGAAAATGAGGATTTGAGCCTTAAGTTGCCCCAAAACGGAGGTCGAAGTGATTTGAAAAATTTGCCGAAAGGCCAATGGTATTTTCGTAAATAAGTATAATTTTAAAAAAACACCTAGGAGGGCTTTTTAAAATGGAAATTGTGAGTTTCTCAAGGTTCTCAGAGGTCCCAAAAACCATGGGAAGCCTTGGGACCGGTAAAGCCCCTTCCGGTGTACTCTTTCTGATGTTAGTTGACCCACACTTTGACCGGTTCGTTCAGGAAAGTTTTAGCTCTGATTTGAGTGATTCCAAAGGCATTTTATTAAATTAGAAATCTAAATTTTATGATGGAAAAGACGGTTCTCAAAAAGGAGCTAAAACGAAGCTAAACTGAAAATGCCATTATGGAAGGGTAAAAATGAAAACAAATTGCACAAAGGAAGCTTCCAAAGTCTCTTTTTAATCCACGCTCAACTCCTCCCTCTCTAAACTGACTTTCTTTTGCCTAAATCTCATAAAAGGAGCTGTTGTCTTAGGAACACAAAGAGAGGGAATTTTGGAGGAAGAAAAGCCAAAGAAAAGATCAGGGGAGGGAAATTCAAAATTTAAGAAGGAGAAAGAGGGAAAAGGAAAAGCTCTTGAAGGAAGCTGGATTACAAGGTAGTTTCTCGCCCTTTATTGCTTCTTTTTCTCCTTCTCCTCTTCCATGGTGGGATGTCTCAAATAGAACCATGAAGAGGGAAGAGTTTCTGTTTTATAATCCAAAAGAATCCATCAAACTAAGCAATGGGAAGATGGATTATACCAAAGAAAAGCATGCAAAACTAGTAAAACTCAAGTTAGAAAAGTGTAGGGTGCTTGAATATAGTTTAAAATCTGGGTTGATTCAAGACTTCCCCATCATATGTGAGTGTTTATTTGAGTTTCGAAGACTCCTAAGGAGCCTCCCAAGTGCCCCATCCATTAAGGAAAAATCCCAAACTTTATGGGTCTTTAATGAAAGCATAACTAGGTCAAAACCCATAGAGATAGCTAGGGGGTATTTTAAATGGTTCCAAGCTTGATTTGGGACTTTATATGATAAAAGAAGATAGGAGAAACCCTTGGAAAAAATTTAGAAACCTTAGGTTGGGAGATGAGGCAATGGCTTCCATAATGTAACCTTATGAAGCAACATGGACTTAGGTTTGTGAAAGTGAGTGTGTGATAGTTTCAAGGACCTTAAATGAGGGCAAGAGGTCTAAATATGGCAAGAAAATGGAACCAAGAATGTTAATTATAGTAGTTGTTTCATTAGGTCCTTAATGGAACCGTATTGTGACAAATAGAACAAAGTGTAGTCTTAAGAGTGAGTTGGATGTCATAATTTGCTCCAAGAGTATAATTAAGTGTTGTTTATTGTGAATAGGCCAAGGAAATCCAACCCTGCCTCCTTGTATTTGTGGAATCAAAAAAGAGAAAAAATAAGTAAAGTAAAGCTTGAATTTGCACCAAGGTAGCTCTCCACCTTTTCTTATTGCATTTTCTTGTTGCATATGTGTCATTGTGTACTTGTGTGTATGTTTATATGTTTGAGACATGCCACTTGATGCTATGTTGCTATTTTGATACCAATATGCTTTTTTGAATGTCTTTGAATGATGGAAATGGCTCATAAGGGTGAGGTAGTGCCAAAAGTCCCTTAATATGGGTGAGGAGATGCCAAAAGTCTCATGGCATGGGTGAGACAAGGCCAAAAGTCCCTTAGATGGGTGAGGCTAAGTCAAAAGTCCCAAAAACAAATAGTGAGGCAATTCAAAAGTCCTAGAAATGGGGTGAGGCCAAACCAAAAGCCCCTAGAGCTCATTCTTATTCTTGACATGTGTTTGTGACATAAAGATGTGGGAATTGAATGCTTCATCGATTGAGTAGTTGCATACTTGTACCTTTGACATGTTGTATGCCTTAAAAATGTGCTTAAATAGGTGTATGAGCTATTGAGATTCAATGAATCTCACCTCCTCCTTTGTCTCATATCATATGATCTAGGTGGAGTTCAAGATCCAAAGGATGGAAGCCAAGGAGCTTAAATCCCTATTTCTTAGCAAATCTTTCCATTTTTGATGTACTATGATGTCTAGAATGTCAAAGTAGATATGTAAATGTTATTTTTAAGCCATGACACTTTGAACAAGTGTAAAATTATATAAAGTTAGTGTATGTATCAAGAATAGAATTTAATGAATAGAATTGTGTATTTTGACTACTTGCTTGGGAGCCCACTTGTGTATATATGTTTATGGAAGTGGCATGGTGAATTTGAGTTGTATGAGAATTTAGACCTTATGAGGGACTTATTTATGCTATATTTATGCTTTCTAAGTTGCTCAAATGTGTGTGGAACAATAGATGGCTCATTAGAACCAAATTTGCCTCTTGTTAGGATCAAAATTGTCATATTTTTGAGCTATATCAAAATCTGACCAAATGACCTCTTATTGACTTGAAATTTTGCATGCAAGTAGATCTTGCCTAAAGCTTTTTGTGAAGCTAAAGATGAGGTTATTTGGAGGTCTGTGAAATTTTCTATGATTTTTCAAAGTTGGTATCAGAATTTCAGATTTACACTAGTACTATTCATTTGGTCAGTTGTGAAATTGTGTCATTTGAGGGGCAAACATAGTCCAATGGCTACAAAATTTTATAGCCAAAAACTAGGTAGTTACAGTGACTTGTAGTAACTGGAAACAACTCATTTGAAGTCTAAGCTAAGAGATATGAATTTTTGAATTTCTGGAATAGCAATAGTAGCGCAGCACGACCTGAGTCACTGTTCCATTGAATTTTAGTGGCTAAATGTGCTTTCTATGGTCTGAGTCTATTTTAACATAAATTTAACATTCATAAATTTTCAAATTGATATCATTTTCATGGATTGGATTTTTGTGAAATTAATTGGACATTTTCGAAGTTCATAGCAGACACTTGCATAAGTACTAGTAGTTGTCCAAACCTTTGTCCCTTTCCGCTTGTCAAACACTTTATGTGTTATGTTTCATGACCTGTAAATATTTTTGGCATAAATTAGACATGTGTAGCTTTCTATAATGGCCAAGAATGCATGATTTCAATTTTTCTATAATTATTTATGAATTTTGAAACTTTATATCAGTAAACTGAACCAGTGGCCCAGATAGCAGTGACCTCAGTGGCTTTTTAGATGCCAAGTGTTCTCCTCTTAATGATTCATGAGCTGAAATTATTTTTAACATGGGGTAGACATCTGGAGATTTCTATAATGGTAAAGTTTGTTGGGTTTCAAATTTTGTGGATTTAGTTATGAATTTCCAAAGTTGTGACAAAAAAATTGAAATTCTGGTCGAAAATAATAGTGTGAGTTTGATGCTCCCCTTTGAATTCCACGAGTTATGGGCCAATTTTGGTGATGCAAATGAGTTTTTTTTATGTAATTAAATATGGGAATGTGATATATAAGCTCATATGGTTCGCATGACATCGAATAGAATTTTCATACGTAACGCAACGCGAAATAAGACATTATTTTAATGCCATTTTCCATTCCCTTTTGTGCAATTCATCATGTGAGACTTAGAAACGATAGGAAGAATGCTCGAAATATATGGTGTTACAGCCGTGGCCAACATTTAATTAGCCTAGGCCAAATGTGGCGAACCTTCCAGGGAAGAAAATAGAGAGCAATTGGCCGCGGTGAACAATGAGGTTAGCCGCGGCTAAGTCTGAGAGGCAGATTTAGGGGTATTCTAGAGGGTATTTGGCCGCAACTAAAGGAGTATTTGGCCACGGCAAAATTTGAAAAATTTGTGAAGGTGTAAGGAGTTGAACCCGAGAGTAATTGGCCGCGGCACGAGGGAATTTAGCCGCGGCCAAGGTGCTCTATTTCTCATATTCACCTAGAAACCTTAGTTTTTCTTAAGGTAATGCTAAGGAATGATCTAGAAACATTTGTAGGAGGATTTTATGAGTTGGAATTGATGGATGGAAGAACTAAAGGCTCCTCATTGATAATTAAATTCACTTGTACATTCGAATAATGCTAGTTGTCTAGCTAATGACCCTAACAACATTAAGGTTTCAAATTTCATCACTTTTTCCCGATGTAATTAATCTTAATGACTTCAAACCTTGATTTATGATTATTAATTACATCTTTAACCTTAATTATGATGATTAGACGTTAGGGTTGTTACAAAAACACTCCCTAAGTACATGAATTCTTCTTGGTTGAAGCATGTACTTTTCTTGGCACCCTTGGAGTTTCTTTGCTTCCTTTGATTGAAGAAACATGTAGGAAGCTCTCTTGGTTCTTTTTGCTTGTTCTTCACCTTCCTTGGCTTCCTCACTCCAATTTCAAAATTTCCCCTCTATTCTTTCCTCAAAACAGATCCATAAACTTCAATATAACTATGGGAAAGAAAGCTTAAGAGGAGAGGAACAAGTTTGGAAGAAGAAAGAGCATGAAAATCTATGAAATTTCTTACCTTTTTCTTGCTTTTTCTCCTCCTTTCTTCTCTTCCATGGTGCACCTAAGAGAGTTGGTGTTTTGTCTAGTTTTTGGGTAAAATAAGTCGTGCAAATGAAGGGGGAGAAGAAACAAGAAACTTACAGAATGTTCAAGAAGCTTCCACTTTCTTAAAAATTTTAATTTTACCCTTCATTCTTTGCATTTTCATTTCTAACTCGCTTTAGCTCTTTTTTTAGAACTATCTTTTCCATTATGAATTTTATGTTTCCAATTTAATAAGATGCTTTTGGAATCATTTAAATTGGAGCTAAAACCTTCCCGAACGAATCTATCAAAGTTTGAGTTAACCGACGTTGGAAAACGTCCACCAGAAGGATTTTAACTGTCTCGGGGCTTCCCATGGTTTTCAGGGTCTTTGAGAACCCCAGAGAACTCAAAACTTTCATTTAAAAAGCTCTCCTATGTTAATTCCAAAATTTGCTCAAAATGACGAAAATGCCCTTTGTTTTGTCAACCTTTCATTCAAATTCATTTCTTTATTCTAGCTCCATTTTTCTTTCTATCTGAGCTTGGGATTCTCATTTTTAGGAGTCTAGAATGCTTTCCAAATTTTTTAAGACCTTAACTAAGTCATCTCAAGGGACTTGCTTTTGTATCCGGTGAATTTCGTTTGTTTACGGAGAAACCGTATATTACGTTTCTCATGTTTTCTCTCGTTTTTAGAGAATTGGATATTACACCTTTTTCCTATGTTCTACACACCTAACTTCAAAAGATAACACTTCCTTAAAAGAAAGAAAGGGAGTACAGACCATAACTCTCCCTTTAACCTCATCAAATTTATGATCATAACCCATCAAAAATTGATAAATTCTTTTCTTTTCAACAACCTTTTTGCAAATGGCAGCATCTAAAGTACATTACCAATTAATGGTTTCCCATGTATCTAGTTATTGCCAATATTTAGTAAAAATGTTAAAATATTAGTTTACCATCATTTCTCCTTACTTTAGCCCTCATATTAGGCTTTTAATCTCACAAGATTTAGCAACATTCTTTTGGGTGGAATAAGACTTTTGAACACTTTCCCATATCTCATTGGCTATCTTATAGAACATATAGTTCTCACCAATATCATTAACCATCAAGTTCACCAACCAAGACATGACTAAGTTATTTTTAGCATTCCATATCTTGAATTTTGGGTCACTCCTTGTTGGCTATATAGCTTCACCAACCAAGTAGTCTTCTTTACCTTTTCCACTTACAAACATCATAACTGACTGACTCCATTGCAAGTAGTTTAGTCCATTGAGTTTTGAGTGGTAAAAATGGGCTAACACTCATAAATACCAATAGGTTGTGTCAAAACAAGGTGGGTGTTTGAAGAGGCCACATCAGTGGAAGACATAGATTCTTCATTACTGGCCTTAGTACTTTGAAGCCTATATTTAGTTATAAGTATGGATCGAGATGTATAGCTCTGATACCATGTAGGAAAAAGGTAAAAGAGAGATAAAAGTGTGCAAAAATATATTCTATATTATTCTGAAGAGATTACATTATTTAAATAAGGAGGCACAGCCACACAATAGCTACTTGATTCTCTTTAAGTATAGACACACAAATTGAAAAAAAAAAAAGAAAAGAAAAGAAAGAAAATTATGCAAAACAACATAAAAATGGAAAAAGAATGTTGAAACTAGAAATGAAAACAATAGGGAATAAAACTAAAAGTGCCATTATAGCTAAATTAGGAAAAGGGTCATTGGATTATATCCTTATTGGAATCACAAAAGTTAGTGTGATTTCAAATAAGTCCACTGGCTCAAATTCCAAGGCCCAATGAACTCAAATAACCAACACATGCTATAATGAAATATCAAACTCTAAATCTTAAATCATAAAAGATAAAAATTTAAAGGAGTAAATTTTTGTTTTAGAAGTCAAGGTAATTTACAAATGGTTAAATTTTGAAGTAATTTCAAAGAGAAGAAATAAAAGATGTAACATCCTAGAATTTTTTGGCTAAGTAATTAGAATTAAAATAATTATTAAAATTGTTTAATATGAATTCCTAGTCAATTTCAATACTTTAGACTTTTATTTAAGTCACTAGAAATTTTTTAAATTTTCTTTAAAATTTTTAGGAATTATTAAGCATTTATCTAAAATTAATTAGATTTAATTGTAATTAACTTATAATTACTGAGTAATAGATAAATTTGGAATAAATACTTAGGGAATAAATTTCTAAAAATTCATTAAACCCTCAAGAGCCTAAAAGTATAAGAAAATTATTTGAAAAATAAAAATATTTAGGTGAAATTTGAGAGTTAAAATATAAATACTAAAAGTTTAAAGTTTAAAATGCAATTTTAACTACATACTAAATTACAATTTTCTTAAGGACAAAATATGATTTTCCTTAAATTAAAAATGCCAAAGTTAAAAAGAGATCTTTATATAGAACTGACTATCTCGATAATCAAAACAATTTTCTCAATAAAAGCTCATGGCAAATTGAAGTTGAATCTTAAAAAATTGGAGTCAAACTAAGTCAATCCTGAACTTGCTCAACATGCTCTTTGTTTGTGCAGAAGAAAAAAAGTGAGGAAATGGATTAGCTCCCTTAAGAAGCCACGGACACCTCTATTCCTTTATAAATAAGCCCTTTTAGTTTGCAAAGTCACACACACATACACACTTTATAGACACTGCCAAAATTTTGAAAGGAAGAGAAGGTGTGAGTTGATAGAGAGAAACAAAGAAGAGAAAAAACATAGGAAAGAGAAATGTAACTAAAAGTAGAGAACTAGAGAAGAAGCGGAGGAAGAAGGAGCAGCTAAGAAGTAGAAACAATTGAGAGGAAGCTTAGGAGACTAAGTAACAACACCTACCTCATTTTCTCTCTCTCATTTTTAGTGTTGCTCTTTCTTGCGTGGAGTAAATCACGTTTTCTCCTCTTTTATGTTTGGAACTACTTGCTGGTTTTCTTTAGTGTGTAGTTAAATGTCACACCTACACTTTGCATACACTATAACTTTCCATATGGAAGGATCTTGTACTACTAACAGAAGACCCTGTTGACAAGGTCATAAGTTTTACAAGGCAAAATCCAAGATCCTATCGACAAGGTCTTTAATTTCCATAGTGTAGAGTCCAAAATCCTGTCAACAAGATCCTAGACCTAGAAAGATAATTGTCATACCTAGACAACCTTCATCATTTTCACAAGAAAATCATAAGTTGATAATGTTAATGTGCTAGAACTACTTCCATGGTTACCATAATCAATTTCATGCAAATGCAAATATAAGAGTTTACTTGTACAGGGAGTTTGGTAGCCGTAATGAACACCACAATTAACTTATGGTAGATTTCTCATGTGTAATATTTATACAAATCAAAAGAGAGATTAACACTACAATGTTACATCCTCACTGGAGTCAAACTTTACATTCAACCCTTGTTCAAAGGATTCATAAGACCAATTACAGTCAATATGTAATCTATTGGTCAGTTTGTTTGTTCTCTATTTGTCTGGCTCTATTCATAGCATAGTTAATACCTATAAAATAGTCAATTTATAGTGAGATAAAATCCCAGTAGCTAACAATGTACTCAAGAAACACACATAAATAGCACGGATTACTATCCAGGATACATTCGATGCATACTTCGGTGTCGGAGCATGTAATATCTAGGTAGCAGCATATTCTCATTCGTTAGGCTAGGTAGCAGCACATTCTCATTCGTTAGGCTACACAGCAGCATATTCTCATTCGTTAGGCTACGTAGCAGCATATTTTTATTCGTTAGGCTACCGTGCTTCGGTTATTGGCCAATAATAGCAATCTAGTACTCATAAAGAGTCATCTTAGTAGATATACATGCAACCAAACACAGCATAGGGGCTTCGGGATTTCATCCAGTGCATTAACATAAATAGCAAAATGAGTACAGTGGTAACTACCTGTTTCGTCACTGTCGTTTTGTCACGTTATTCCTTAGCTCTTGTTGTCCCAATGGCCTTCCTAAATTTCAATCATGCATTGTACTAATTAAGAATGAGTCATGGTTAATATTTACATTGCAATTAAATTACTAATCCCCCCATACGAAATTCCTAAATCCCTTTCGCTAATTAATTATTGGAATTCCTAATTGTAAACAATCACATCTTCGCTTTCTTTTCCTTCTCAAAATTAGTTACTATCTAAGTTATTCATGTGTGATCCAGTGCTATAAAGCTAAGTCCTTAGCCCTTATTTTCAAGTTGGATTCTTAAATTTTCCGTGCAAAGTCACACTACAACAACGAAAGAATGAAAACTACCACAGTCTCAATTTAACTACATTTTCGGACCTGTTTTTGTGAAATTTATTTCCTCCACTAAATGAACTCCAAAAATCGTAAAAATTGGCAGAGTGACCCCTCATTATGTTAATTATAAGCCACAGAAACAGTTTTCAAGAATTCCAAGGGATAGCCCCTGAACTCCTACTGTTTTGGTCACTACCTCAGTTGAGCTCGCTGTACACTGCCCTTGCTGTTTCTGGCTTTGTTATCCTACCAAATGAGCCCAGAAAATTCTAAGACTTTGTAAACCTAATTTCATACGCCTTAGCTACCTCCCCACCAAATTTCATGCACTAATTCCTTCATTTACCCATTTAACAAAAGTCTTTATGAAATCAGCCCCAAGCTGTCCCGTACAGAAGCTAAATTGAATTAGTGGGTTGTTTCTTTGATTTACCTTGTTCCAAAAATTCTGTAATTTTCCAGATTTCAAGTATAAGGGATGGACAACCTGTTATAAAAATTTTGGCTTCAAAATCCTTTTCTAACTAATTCTACAAGGCCAAAACATCCCAGTCCAGAACAAGGAAGCAACTCGGAGCTTACCTTTTATGGAGTCCTTGTACTTGGTTTTTCTTCTCTTCTCTCCTCTTCTATGGCTGTCCGAAATTTCTTCCTTCTTTCCACTACTTCCCTCAGCCTAAAATGAGTTAAAGTGAATGGTAATTAATGCAATGGACAGCTCTTGCTTTTTCACAGCTATTAGGTGGCATGAAGGCAAATCACAATTCCATGAATCGGTGCAAATGGCTAGGTGGCAGTAGATATGTGTCTTACTCTCATTTGATCTATATATTAAAAGCAATATTTAGCTCCTGCTATCAAACCAAATATGGCATTAGCAAATCACAATTTAATATATATATATATATATATATGAAGGTGGGTGGTGCAAGCATGAGGTGTCCTCATCCTAGATTACTTAAGCCATTCATTTACATGTAACCTTCATTCCTAGCTCCACCACGGCTGAATGTATTCCCTAATGTAATCAAATATCATCTACCACATATACTCACATGCCTTACACATGGAAGCACGAGGTGGCATTGGTAGTAATTTCCCCATATAAAGAACAAGCAAGCCGTGGTCAAGTAATATATATATATATATATATATCACTTCCATTTAATACACAAATTGTGTATGATGCCTAATCCCCACGGCAATGCAGATTATGCCAATCCCCATAACTAAACATAATTCCAAGTAACCAAGTGAATGCTTATGCTCTTGTGTGGTGATGGTGTCAAATGGGTGTAATTAAAATAATTAAAATCCCTTCCTTCCATGCTATTTGTCTGAGTGAACTAATATGGGTTATATTAACAGTTACAAGAAGTTCGGAATGTGACATTAAAACTCTTGAAATGGCAAGGAACTCATATAGGCCACATATGTAACTTAAAAACCATAAAATCACCACAAAATTCATAGGAGACCTAAGATGTGGGAATTTTATCCAAGGACATAGAAGCCTTGTTTAAGGTTATCTTACTATCCAAGAAAGCCTACATAGACATAGGAATGCCCAACCATAGGTAATAAACCAATCATATAACAAAGTGGACCTATTATTAGTAGAAAGCCAAAATTGGGCGCAAACATGGGTTTAAATGTTATGAGCCTAAACGAAGTTCAAATGAGCTGAAATTTTAGTATATTAGGCTTGCCATACTACCAAACTTCATGAAATTTGGAATTTGTTTAGTCATTTAACTCAACCCTGAAAGTGCACCTATCTTTAATTCAATCTTTTCCAAGCACTTTTGCAAAAATGAAGAGTTGAGGGGATATATATATTTTTTATCTAAGCTTTTCCTACACTTAGTTAATATATAGAGGATGCTTCATGTCAAATTTCATGAGGTTTAGATGTCTGTACAAACAATGGCAAAGGTAAAAAAATTATTGTTTTTGTGAAACGTAAAACAAGGTTTATGTTGCTCTATCCAAGTCACAGCACAAAATAATCATGTTGCAACACAACTCATTTATGTCCCAAGTCTATGAAAGGCCATAAAATGATTCATGTCATGGTGAAAAATAATCATGTTTAGAAGATAATATTATAAGGACTCGGAGACTTTACTGCTTCGATCAGATGGTTGTAATAATAATTAAGAGTTGTTGTCCTACTTTAGTAATCCAAGCTAGGAATGGAATGTATAATTCATGATGATATTAGAGTACTATCGAAGTTACTCAATGTTATTATTAATAATATTTGTAATTTTATGGTATGGGATACATGAATTCACTCATATGTTACCTATGTTCCTAGATGTCCTTAATGCATGAATGAAAAATGAGATGAGAAAGCAAGTAAGAAAATTTTTATGGTTCAACATTTTCTCCATAATTCCACAACACAAGTAAAGTAAGAAGTTTAGTAGCACTCTATAAGCAAAGGTGTATAAAAGATTATATATTTTAGTTAAAATTTAATAGTGCTATATAATCATCTTAAACACATACTAGCAGATTATTGCCCCAAACCAAAGTGTGTTTCTTAAAGGAAGAATTATTTCTAATAACAGTATGTTGGCTTTAGAAGTGATGAATCAAATTCACAAGATTAAAAGTCATGCAAAGAGAGTGTGCCATTTAAAATTCACATAGCTAAGACATATAACAAAATATCTTGGTCTTTTCCTTAAACTTATATTGATCAAGATAGCATTTCCTAGCCATTAGATCCAAATGATTATGCAATGTGTCCCCACTATAAGTTGTCTCGTAAGTTTAAATGGCAATGCTACTTCTGCTTTCTTTCCAATGAGAGGGATGTAACATTCGATTTTTCATAAAACCACCGAAATGAGTTAGTTTAAAAAGTAAGTCTTCTGAAATAAGAGATTTGAGGCCAAATAAAATTAGAATAAAATTTTAAATAATAAAAAATGAGGATCCAAGGTCTAAGATACCTGAAAACCCAAGCTGGGGTAGTTCAAGAAAATTACCAAAAGTATAATGGCATTTTCGTAAATATAGGAAACATTTGAAAAATTCACCGGAGGGCTTTTTAACTAAAAAATTTGAGCTTTTTAGGGTTTTCAAAGGCTCTAAAAACTATGGGATGCCTTGAGACATTTAAAACCCCTTCGGTGTGTAGTTTTGAATGTCAGTTAACCCGAACTTTGACCTCTTTATTTAAGAAGGTTTTAAATTTAAATTGAGTAATTCTAAAGCTATTTTATGAAATAGAGGACCTAAATTTCATGATGGAAAAGAAAGTCCTAAAGAAGGAGCTAAAATGAGTTTAAAATGAAAATGCCAAGAACGTAGGACATAACAGAGATTTTTAAGGAACATTTTTATTTCTTTGCGTCTTAAAACCATGTCCCACTTCTCCTTTCCATTAACTAACATTTGCATCTGCCCAAAATAGAGAGAAAGGCCAGGGGAGAATGACATATAAGAAGGAGGAGAAAGGAGGAAGAAAACTCCAAGAAAAGGTAAGGAAATGGATATAATTTCATGGTCTTTCCTTTAGCAACTTGATTCTCCTCCTTCCTACCTTTCTTTCTATGGTTTTATTGATGTGTTTGGTGCTGTTTTGGGTCTAGTCTAGAGGAGGGGGAATAGAATTTGAAGGAGAGCAACTCATCACTTGAGAAAGCACTTAAGAAAAGATAGAAATCAAGATGAGTTGTTATGTTTCATGCTTGCTTCTTCTTGATTCTATGTATGTGAGTTTCGGCAACTCCTAAGATAGCCAAAGGGGGATTAAATCTAAACCAAACCAAGAGTGAAACATATAAGTTAGAGTATAGAAAATAAGAATATGCAAAGAAAATCAAGAAAGGACCATTGGTTTGCAAGATGTCTAGCCTAGGGATTTTCTTGCACCATGGATTGTGTGAAGCTTTCTATTGGTACTTTTAATTGTCTAAGAGTTTATATGAGTTCCTAAGGTCCCTAGAAAACCTCCCAAGTGTCTCTTCCTTCAAAGAAACAAAGAAAAATCTATAAGTCTAAATGCTTGAGGGTGTCTTGGCCTAGAAGGGTTCATGGAGTTAAGGAGAGTTTTAAATTTTTTTAAGCCTAGATTAGCATCATATATGATGAGATAATATGAAAGGAAGCCTTGAGAAAAATTTACAAAACCTAGGATGTGAGATGGAGCTATAGGTTCCATAATATAGCATAATGAAGCAACTCCTCGCTAGGCTCCTCAAAATGAATATGTAATGGCTCCAAAGAGTCTCAATGGAGTTAAAAATCTTAGATTGAATGAGAGAAAGAAGCCAAGGTCAAGAATTATTATAGTTGCTTCATTAGATGCTTTATGGAACTATAATTGAATCATAAGAGAAAGTAAGCTTCTTTAGTGTGTGAGTGGTGCTAAAGTCTATTTCAATCATGTAATTGGACCATATTTAATGTGTTTAGGCCAAAGGAGCCAAGTCCCACATCATTGTAAGTGTGTGCCCAAAGGAAGGGAAGGGAAGGGAATCCAAAGGGAAAGTGTGCATTTTGCCTTCAAGGTAGCTCTCTCTCTTTTCTCTCATGCATTCTTGAATGGTTTCTTGTCTTTAAATGTGTGTATGTATATTTGTGCTATGTAACATGTTTTTAGCAAATATCCACATGCCATGGTACCATGTTACTTTGTTTATGCTCTTGAAAGATGTTTTATGAATGCATTTTGGCTTGCATGAGTTTGCTCCATTAGCAAGGGTGAGGATGAGCCAAAAGTCCCTAAGAATAAGTGAGACAAAGCTAAAAGTTTCTAGAAAAGTGAGGCTTAGTCAAAATTTCCATGAAAGTAGGTGAGAAAAGTCCAAAAGTCCCAAAGAGAATGGGTAAGGCTAAACCATTATCTTGGCAAACCTATGTATGATGAGTATGTTTTCTTGAATGAGAGAAATGTTTCATGTATGTTCATGAATTGCTAGATTACCATGCATTCATCTTTGAACTTGAAATTACATTCATTATGTATGATTGAAAAGAGTGAAAAGCTATTAGGATTCCTAAAATCTCACTCCTTCCTCCCCATTGCCTAAACATGTCTAAGTGGACCAAGTGAGCAAAGAAACAGAAACCACCACACTTGAAGGTAAGAAGATTGACAAAGGAATTGCTAAATGCTTGTATTGGAACCATTTGTTGTCAAATGATGTAACCTCATGATGTATATAGTGTATAACCACTTGAACATATGTAAATATGTGGATATATGATGTATGTATGGGAATTAGAAGCATATGATGAGATTGAGTGTTTTTACATCAAGATGCATTGATGTGATTGTAAGGCCTTAGTATATAAACAAGTAGACTAGTGATTTTGTGATGTATGGATTTTTAAACCTTTTGGATATTTTTAGAGGACTGTTTTTATGCTTTCCCACGTGCTCAAATGGCCTTGGTTAGAGTAGAAGAGCATTTAGTCCATTCTTGACCCTTTTAGATGCATAAAAATACCATTTTGTAACCCTATGTTACAAAGTGACCAAATGAATAAATTTTTTCATGAAATTTGGGTTGCATATAGGTCTCATCTAAATCTTTTTTTAGAGACAAAGAGCACCTAAATTAGAGCTCTATAGAATTTATTATAATTTTGCTTATATCATCCATGAGACAATTGGTGTCCAATGGCTACGACATTTTACAGGCATAAACTAGATATGATAATCTTTTTGTAACACTTAAGAGTACCTCATTGAGAAAGAAACAAATTTTTCAAATTTATATTAAGAAAGAAATAAATTTTTAAAATTTCATATCAATATCAGGGACGTAGCCAGACCTCTGTCACGGCTCCATCAATTTTTAAGGGCTTCACGCTTCTAGTTTGGTCTAGAGTTATTTTTAGCCTCTAATAACATCAATAGATTTCTAGAATAGTATGTTTGCTAGGTTTTTATTTTTTTTTAAATTACTTATGAATTTTTGAAATTCATATTAGTAACCTATGACAACAAACCTGGGCAGCTGGATCTTTGGTGCTTTTCTATTGTCAATCATGGTCCAACTGGTGTTTTCATGGCTTGGAATAATTTTTAACTAATAGTGGACATTCAAAACTTTTGAGAAATATATCATTTACTTGATTTTAATTTTTCTAGATTTAATTATGAATTTTCAAAGTTGCTAATAGAAACTTGAACTCTGGAGCCCGAGATTGATCTTGTATTTTTTTTAGTTGTGGATATCCTAAGCTCAGGAAAATGGAATATTTTGGGATGGTTCTAACTTGTATGCATGTATTTGGAGTAAAGGAATATATTGGAGAGCTCAGGGGGTCCACAGAGCGTGAAATGAATTTTTAATGCCCTACGCAATGCAAAAATATTACATTATTTTATTACATTTCCTATGAATATCACATGCGTGAAGCTTGTTTATGGAAAAGATATCCTAGGGTCTTAAGGTATTACAAGGGATCTAACAAAATGATCTTTTATCATGATACTTATTCATTCCATTCTAACATATTATCATGCATAATTTCTAGAGCCAAGTAAGAGAATCATTGGAGAGGCTTTAGGATTAACAAGCATTTTGAACTTGTAACTCACTTTATGTATGCTAATGAAATTATATTGTTCTTTGAAGGAAAAGTGGAGGCATGAAATCTTGTACATAGTATTTTAGAGTAATGTAGATATTTTTCTGGCCAAGATTAACATGGCAAAATATGAGCTTATCTTTAGTCCTAATATCTCTCACAAGTTTAAGAAGTTTCTCTCTAGAATTTTTGGAAAAAAGTATAAGACTAGATTAGTATTTGGAAACATGGGCAGCTGTAGGCAAAAACAAATCTCAAGTGTATAAGGAATTGGTGGATAAAGTTAACACAAGATTATAAGCTTAGAAATTTAATCTTCTATCATAAGTAGTAAGAATGACTTTAATTAAAGCAATACTAAATTTAAGTATCATTTATTAGTTATTTTAAATGGAGTTTCAAAAATATTACTACAAATTAATTCACGCTAGAATGTCTAATTTTTTTTTGATGTTTTAGGCATGATCATCCTTGAATGCATATGCTTACTTGGAATAAGTTTTCTAATTGAATTAATGAAGGGGATCTAGGTTTCAAACAAACTCATTTAGTCAACAATGCTTTAATGGCTAAAGATATTTGGAGACTAGTTGTTGATTAACAAAGAGCTTTCTTCGCTCAAGTTTTTATGGTTAAATATTGCAGAAATGTTGATAGGGGCCAAATTACTTCTCATGCAAATATGGCTTAGATGTAGAAGGGAAGTAGTAAGACTGGCAGTTAGATTACTCCATGTCTATGGTGGCAAATAGGAAATGGATAAAGTATTAAGCACCACTTATGATGGCTTATATAGCTAGGTCATGAGCTTTAAATTTTGACAATATCTAACCTTATTTGCATACAAAAAGGGACCAAAATTTCCAAGCTCCTTGCAATAATTTTCTCCTAAGATTGGACAACAAATTACTAAGTAGATTTTTTCCATCACTAATCAAAAGAATAAACTAGTTTGGATAGAAAGTAAAGATGAAGAATACAATGTTGCTAATGGTTATAAGATATTAACTAGGGATTAAGGAAAGGATATTATAACTATGTTTACAAAATGGAAGCTTGGAAATTTTAGCGACCTTTGAGACCAATTCTGTTGGTATGGAAATTGTAACTCATCTTTGCCTGTTGTTAATCAATTGCAAAAACATCATTTTCAAGTGAAAAGTACTTGCCTTTTTTGTTACCTACATTCTAAATCTCTAAACCACATTTTCCTACATTGCTCATTTGTTAGAGCATTAAGATTTGCTTTTCCTTTATCGTTGAAAGTTAATCTTATCCAAGAAGACATTATTATATGGTTGTAAATTTGGTTTTCCTGAAAGGATAGGAACTCATAGCAATTGAAATGTTATATCAAAATGATTATTGTAATTTTATATGTCATTTGTTTGTATATGAAAAAGGTGATTCATAAAAGCTATAAGCCTAATTTTTTGAGACTTTTCAATAGGTACATAGATAAATACATTAATATCAAGTAACTTTGATGAAAGATCAAGAAGTTTCCTTATCAAGAACTAAAGCAAATGGAGAAAAATGTTGGAATAATAAATCATAATGTTTTAAAGAATGGATGGTCAAATATGATTTTGAGTGGTAAGGAAGGTAGAAAAAGAAAAATAATAAGATTATTATCAACATTTGATTTAAAGGTATGTCATTTAGGAAATGGGAATGGGAAGACCAAAAGAATAAAGCCAAATCTTGTTTAATTCTAATTGCTATTAGAGAATCACTTTCTTTTGTTCTTTAGTATAAGATGAAGGTTTTATTTCTAGAGAAATAGCATTATGGCATAGTCGTATCTTGTTATGTGAAGGACCAACACCTTTATATGGCCAACTCCTTTTTTACAAGTTAGTTTATTATTTTAACTTCACAACCAAAGTTGTTAAACTCATGAGTTTAGATAAACTCATAAAGGGGGTAAACTTGTAACAATTTACCTTTGTTAATAAAAAAGATATTGAAATTTAGAATTACATTATACGTAATAGTTAAAATACAATATAAAGCAAGAAATTTGTTCATATGAAATTTAAATTATACTAATTCAAAAGAAATTTATTCATTTTCCACACTACTTAACATAAAAATTCCAAAAAAATTCATACATAAATAATCATTCAACATAACTAAATCTTAAAAATAGAAAAAGAAATTCAACAACTTTGCCACAATAATTACATTTTACTTTTTTACCATTTTCATCAATATCCATCATATGTTTCTATGTAGACTAAGGGTTTAATATGTTTGAATAAATATATTAAGAAAAAGGTAATGGGTAAACTTCCTTTAAATTTATCTAACTTGGTGAAATAGGTCTTTCCATTAACCTCTGATTATGATAAGGAGTATCTAAAAAGGATCATAAAGAAATTTGTATAAGAGTTTAACTAGTTTCTTATAGACTAGTTCTTCATTTTTGTTGACTAATTTCTAATTTCAATTGACTGAATCTTAGGTTTTAGTTACTTAAATCTAGGTTCCAATTGACTAAAACCTAATTGATAGCTCTATTAGTGCCACTTTTAATACTATCTTATGTTCATTGAAACTTGATTAGCAACTTGTAAAATTTATGTGAACTAGCAACACTTAACATTTAGCTACAAGATTCTATGCACATAATCTCATCCATGTTTCAACATTACATAACATATTATCTTATACTATCAATCTTCACCATTCTACTAGGGAATTCATATTCATCCTAAGATATATCTATTCTACCCATGAACATCTCAAATGCTCACTAACTTACATTAGATAAAAACATACATCTATATAACCAAAAAAGGGCTTGCAACTATATACACTTATGTATTCCATCATAATTCACATAGTGGTCAACGCTAAGCTTAGTTTCCATCACTTGGATGTTATGCCCTTACACTTGGAAGGTTTTTGGAAAAATAATGATAAATCATGGTGAGATTACAAAATCCTAGTAGTTAATACAGTTCGTAAAAGCATAAAAACACAAGTATGAGTACTTTCAGGGTTTTTAGTTAACTAAAATCTTATTTCAGGCAAGTGCCTTAAAAAAATTGAAAAACAAACACAATCCTAAAACTTTCAATTAGCTTTGAATTTAATAGAACATGCCATGTAAGTGCAATCTAAATTAGTAGTCCTATATGCAACCCCATACCTACAAAAAGGGTTACTTGAATCAATTGTCTTCTTAATGCAATCCCACTTGCAAAGGGGCTAACATGGCTCTTCCCATTTCAATCTCACTTGTAATGAGGATTACATGTTTAATCCCATTACATTAGCATACTTGTAATGACGTTAACATAGTTGATTGGCCAACAACTTGTAGAAAAGAGAACTTATCTCTTAATTCCACAAACATGTGAAAGGAAAGAACTTCATTTTGTTCACATCCCTTTATTAGTGATATAAATACAAAACAAGATAACTAAATTCAATCATACATAACAAGTCAATATAATCTATATGACTAACTCATTTGAAAAGTAATCATAACCAAATTCAAGTTAGCAACAAATATATCATAAACTTTTTGGATTTGCCATTGGTAGAAATTAAAGCATCTAATTCATACTTTACAAATCACTAACTACCTTAATGATTTGCCAAATGTCTCCTTCTTCAAATAGCCCTTTTTTGTTTACACAATAGGATTCTTGCCCATGCAATAAGTTTTTCTTTCTTTATCTCTCTTAGAAATTCTAATGGCTAAGTAAATTCTCCTAATTTATTACATTCACACAAAGCACATATTAAATGCAATGCTACAACAATTCTTAATTAGCTCTTAATACTTTTGAGTTCACTATGGCTTGCCTTTACTTAGATTTCAACTATAATTATCTTTAACTAATATTTTGAGCCACACAATCATTCAATTTAGCCTTAAATTCTCAACCAAAACAGGACCAATTCCATAGCTTTAAAGCTATCTAATTAACACCAACGAATATTAATTCTATTACACCATAACATTTTATAGATTCTTTTTATATGCATAAGTCCATTCATGGCAAAATAGTGGTAATTAAACCCTCAGTAGTGGAAATTTTAATTACTAAAAGCATCAAATGGTTCTGTAATGCTTAAACATGGGTTTTTACCATTTTATCTCATAAATTCATGCGTATTAATTTGTTATAATGAAGATAACATGTATATGTAGATTAATCTCATAAAGAGAATCATTTGCTCAAATTTGCCATAAATCATCTAATAAAGTCCAAACATAAAAATTTATAACTTAAGTTATACAACTCCAATTTATGCAAATTAGGTGACCTTAGAAAAATTATGATGTAAACTTTCTACTATGAAAATTTTAAATCAAAACAAATCCAATCGGTCCTTCAAAAGGGATGAAACCTGAGACCAGATCAATATGAATAATAACTACACTTGACAACTTTTTGGGGTAAACATTAAAAATTCACCAAATATTCTATAAAGCCCAAAAATTATTGTCTTTGGCTCTAAAGAAAGCTTTAAATGTCTTCTAATTTCTTGCCAAATTTCAACCTCAATTCGGTCAATAAGGCCGTCAAGGGTATAGGGATATTTTATGACTCAACTGGTTAAAATTTTAATTCAAATTAATACCAAATAAGCTCTAAAATGCCATTTCTCACCATGACAAATTTAAATCCTTAATTGCATTAAATAGCAATGATTCACCATAAGAAATTTGCCTTGTAACTAAAAATCACTATCCCACATGTAAACTGCATATAAGCCTCATAGAACCCCATATGTTAAATCATATTCTATCATTACCTACATACATCCATTGGTCCTATAACTATGGTCTAATACTTTTAAACATGTTTTCATTTCATTACCTTAAAACCTAGGTTTACATAAATATATATATACAATATTATAGTTTAGGCTAATTTCTTGATATAATAGACTCTTCTAAGCATTTTATTCTTCCTTGCCCTTGCTTTGTATATCACTTGGCCATGGTTAGTAAATATAAGGAAATATGAGATTTAAAAAATCCTAGTAGCAAAATTAACATTCAAACCCATATATGGTTCACTCAAGTACATGAAAGTAAGCATGCATGTTATGCAATCATAGAAAATCATACACAAGAGAGCAAATCCAAGCTCTAGGGGCCTCATGACTCAAGCACAAAGGAATCTATGCTCTAAGAACTTTTAGCATAACCTCACCCAATATTTAAGGACTTCTAGTATAGCCTCACCCATCAAACAGCCATCCCACTTACAAATGCAAATATGCATCATGTAGTTACATATTATACTCGAACAATCAATAAGTTACATATTTGCAAACAATGCACACAAGTAGTGAAGGACTTAAGTAAACTAACCACACATATATAAGAATGAAAGAAAAGCTACCTTAACAATCAAAAATCAATTAATCCCTTTGCCTCCTTTTCTTGGTTCCATGGCCTCACATACACTTTTTGATGTGGTTCCATTTATTTGGCCTAGACATGTCAATTTAAGCATAAATAATTAATTAAGACATATTCAACTTTATGTTAGTAATACATATGCAATTTAGGCCTTTAGGTATAACTTAAGGTCACCTTGGATACCCTAAGGAGTAACTTTTAAAATTCAACTTTCATACTTCAAAATCTTACAATATAGGATCTTTATAGCTCTAAACTCATTAAGGCCATCAAAATTACACTTAAGCATATCTCAAGCCATATGATCCCATTAGATATCCTTAAACCCTAATTTTTCACTTACAAAAATAGAGTTCCTACATTCATTTCAATGGCTTTATTAGTGTTTATATTTCGTATCTAAATTATTCAAAACTTTAGAATCAATGAAACAATTCCCAAGATACATAAATCCCTTTTTAGCCAAGACATAGGACTTGATTCCCCTCCTTGGAGTTTTGTTTGCTTCTTAGGGAACTTGATGGTTTTAGGATCTCCCTAATTCATTTCTAACTCAATTATGGTATTAGATAGATTAATTAACTCTCCTAGGGTTTTAAATTTCTTAAAGCCAAAACCAAACCTTAAGTGAAGTCATATGCCATTTTTTTATTCTTTATTATTTCTATTTGCATATTCTTACTTTTTACCTTTTAAAACCCTTAGTTTCACCAAGTTTTCATTAAGCTCAAGTCTCCTTCCCTCTCTTGGGTGAACCTATGTTGGTCTAGGGTTGCAAGGATACTAACTTTTTGTAGCCTAAACTATATATCGCTTTGATATACTCTTAATGAAAATTGTTTTGGTATAATTGGTTTTTTTTTAAAAGAGCTAAACTATATATCGCTTTGATATACTCTTAATGAAAATTGTTTTGGTATAATTGGTTTTTTTTAAAAGAGCTTCCTCACCTAAGGTACCAGCCATAAAATTCACTCTTTAGGAAACCAAAACCACCATAATAAAAAGGAGAAAGAATAGGAAAGAGTATAAAATAACATAATATTCAAATTTAAGAGATTTGCTTTCCTATATGGAGCTTCCTTTTCCTTTCCTTCTTCTTCCTTCTTCACACCACCAAGAGAGCTTTCTAGGGTTACCAAGGTTGGTTATGGAGTGAAGGAGAAAAACGACACCTTATATATAAAGGGTTACAAGGTTTTATGAATTTTTCACAACACTAATGTTGCCCTTATATTTTAATTATACCATTTGAGCTCATTTCTTAGTATTTTCAAAAATCAACAGCTCCACATAAAAATTTAGACTTGACTCTTCATTAAAAATATTTGCTTAGGGAGTTATAAGGACTTAAAATAGCCTGAAAAAGTTTGATCAAAGTTATGGTCAACTAAAATCTTAGACCATGCACTGTCAAGGATTTAATCAAACCAACTTCATCTAGTAATCTACTAATCTTATGTTATCATATTATGATAAGGGATATTTATTTTTCAACCAAATTCTCATGTGTTTTAAATCCCTAAATTTTTTATTGGTTAGGCACATATTAAGTCTTTTTAGTTTTCATTGGCCTTTTTCTTTTCCTATAACTCCTTTTTAGTTAGTTCATTCTATTTTTTAGGGACTATATTAGTTTAAAAAATATAGAATACTACATTTCACCACCTTAAAAATAAAGTTTGTCCTCAAAAGTTAGAACATACCTCAAGTAAATAACTGTGGATGCTACTTTCTCATGTCATCCTCCGATTCCCATGTTGCCTTATCAAAAGATAGGCCCTCCTAAATTAATTTTACTAAAGGAATACTCTTATTTCTTAGCTGTTTGATTTTAGTATTCACCATTTTCTCTGATACTACAACATATGAAAGATTATCCTACAATTGAATGTTCTCATATTCTATAACAAGTGAGGGATCTGGTAAGTATTTTTCAAGTTAGGAGATATGAAATACATCATGGATTTAGGCTGGGTTATGTAATATCCAGTTTTCTGAAAATGAGAGAAAACGTGAGAAATGTAATTTACGGTTTCTCCCTAAATAAACGAAATTTACCGAATACAAAAGCAAGTCCCCCAAAATGAATTAATTAAGGTTCTAAAAAATTTGGGAAGCATTCTAGACTCCTAAAAATGAGAATCCTAGGCTCAGACGGAAATAAAAACAGAGCTAGAATGAAGAAATGAAATATAATGAAAGGTTGACAAAACGTAAGGACATTTTTGTTATTTTGAGCAAACTTTGGAATTTACATAGGAGGGCTTTTTAAATAAAAGTTTTGAGTTTTCTAAGGTTCTTAGGGGCACTAAAAACCATGGGAAGCCCCAGGACAGCTAAAGCCCCTCGGGTGGACATTTTTCAATGTCGGTACACCTAAACTTTGACGGATTTGTTCGGGAAGGTTTTACTTTCGATTCGAGTGATTCCAAAGGCATTTTACTAAATTGGGAACCTAAATTTCATAATGAAAAAGATAGTTCTAAAAAAGGAGCTAAAACGAGTTAGAAATAAAAATACAAAAAATGAAGGGCAAAACGAGAATTTTTGAAAAGTCTCTATTCTTCCCACCTATATATAAGTGGCGCCCCACCTCCTCATTCATTCAGCCCATTATGTTTCTACCCTAGACTAGAAGAAAACCCTAAAGGATGAGGCACACCAAGAGGAGGATGAAGGAAGGAGAAAGACAAGGTAAAAAGTATGGATTTTTTTTATTGTTTTTCATGCTCTTTCCTTAACAAATCTCTTCTTCTCCATTTCCCTTTCTTTCTTATAGTTATATTGAAGTATATGTACCTGTTTTAAGGGAGAAAAAAAGGGAAAAATTTGGATTTGAAGAGAGGAGGCCAAGAAAAGTGAGAATCAAGCAAGAAAACAAAGAAAAATAAGGTAAATCTTCCATCCCATGGTAGCTACTCACTTCCCCTCCTTCTTCCTAGTTTTCCCCATGTATGTAGATGCAAGAGGGCTGAAATTTTGAGGAGAACCAAGGATAAATTCTATGAATTTAAGGGAGGAGAGTAAGAATATGCAAAGAAATTCAAGAAAAGGCCATGGATTTTCAAGGTGGCAAACCTAGGGTTTCATGGGTTCCCTTGAAAATCTGATTTGATATAATTATTTTTAGGCCTAAATGAATGTTTGAATGAGTTCCTAAGATCCCTAGGAGTCTCCCCATATGCATCTTCCATGTAGAAAACAAAGCAAACTCCATGGAGCCCAAAAGGAGGCATAGGCTCGGCCAAAGGGGGTTAAGACACCTAGGGAGAGTTTTAAATTTTTTTAAGCCCATTTTTGAGTTATATATGATGAATGAAAATGAGGAGAAACTTTCAAAAAAATTTAGGAGGCCTAGAGAATGAATTGGTGTCTTAAATCTCATAATATGACCCAAAGAAGTAACATGTAGTTAGGATCTTTGTTTCGATTGTGTGATGACTCTAAGAGGCTTAAAAGGAGTTAAGAATCATATATGAAAGGAAAGGATGGAGCTTAGAATTTATTTGATGGGTGTTCTTCATTAGGTGCATTCTTGGAACCATAAAGGGGTTTATAGATCAAGTTAGTGTTTAAAGAAGATGTATGGTATTAGCATTAACTCCATGAACCTAATTGGCTTCCATGAATTGTGTTTAAGCCAAGAGAAATAATCTCCATATTCTTGGATGTGTGAGGTCAAGGGAGAGAATTCAAGACTCAAGGAAAAAGTATATAAATACAAGCAAAGTAGCTCTTTTCACCTTCTCTCATGCATAGATGTGTGTTTACATTATCTTTGAATGTGTGTATGTATGTTTTAAGCCATGAAAAGTATTCTAGCATGATTTCATATGCCATGGTACCATGATGATGCATTATGTTTCTAAAGGATGTTTATGATGTTTGCTTGAGTTTGCTTGAGTGTGATGAAGCCAAGAACCCTCTAGCTATAGTAAGGATGAGCCAAAAACCCTTAGAATTAGTTGAGACAAAGAAAAAAGTCTCCTAAAAGTGAAGTTGACTCCTAAGAGTAGGGTTGAGTCTAAAAACCTCTTAAAAGAAATGGGTAAGGCAAGTCTAAAATTTCACAAGTGAATGGGTGAGGCTAATCCACTTACTTAGCAAACCTATGAATGCCTTGTATGACTTACTCATATGCCAAAATTGCTTCTTAAATGTTCATGTTGTTTAATATGCCCATGCATGCATTTGTAAGACATGGTTTGCATACTTTATGTATGGTTAAAATGAGAGATGAGTTATTGGGATTCATTGAATCTCATTCCCTCCTCTCCAATGTTCTAACATGCTAGGTGGACTAAGAGAACAAGAAAATGGGAGCCAACCACTTGAAAAATGAGAGTGTTGTAATACCATAATATATTAACCTCAAGTAATCTCCCATCTGGTTTGATTCCATATGTTTTCCAAAGAAAATGACAAAAGCCGTGGCATTTTACTGCTTTAAGTCAGAGTTTAACTGGTCATACTTTGCCTCGTGGGTCTTGTGAATCCATTAATCACATTCTCTACTTAAACTCCATTCATACAACTTGTACATAGCCTCAAATAACCTATAAACTACGGATATATAGCCAAAAACTAAGAAAGTACAATTTCTCAAATATGCCCAAAAGTCAGATTTTTAGCTCTAAATTTGAAAAATTATAACTAATTCTAGAAACATGAGAATCAAGAAAACTATAACTTTTTGGAAATCTCTAAGTTACTTTTGCATTAAAAATAATTCCCAACCACAATCTTAGCATTTGGACCATGTTTGACATTAAAAAAGAGATAGAGTCTGGCTGTCCTTGGTACTGATGCAGCTTACTGTCATGAATTTGGAAAATTCATAACTAATTCTAAAAAACTTTAATCTAGGAAAAATATACCAATTTAGAAAGCCACAAATGTTAACTAGAAGAAAAAAATAAGTTCAGATCATTTCAATAGCCGTAGGACCTCAAAAATGGATGGAACAGTAACAAAGATCGGATGGCTTCCCTGATACTGACATAGAACTTCAGAAAGTTATTTCTCCCTCTACAAAGCTCCAATTGAGGTGTTTCTAATTGGTACAAGTCACTGTAGATGTCTAGTTTATATTTATAAAATTTCATAACAATTGGACACCTTTTGGTCCATGAATGACATAGATTCATTTTTAGACCTATTGGCACAGTACAATAACCAAAACTAGAAAATTCTCCAACTTCAACAATTTGCCAAATATTTTTTAGACGTCCAAATATTACCCAATTTAGCTTCCCAAGAAGCTCTCAACAAACTCTAGATGCATGTCAAATTTCATATCAAGAAGAGCTCATTTGGTCATACTTTGGCAAAGCTCACAAATTTGGCGATTTTGACATTATTAATGGTTTAAAATGGGGGTAAATGGTCTCTTACATGCTTTAGCACCTCTTGAGCAAGTTTTAAAGCATAAATATAGCATATATGAAATGCCCAAGTGGTCCAAATCATCATACATCTTAAACTCACTATGCTATGGGTAAAAATACATTACTACATACAAGCCACAAAAGGCCAAATCCCACATTTGCATTACTTTGGTTCTATATATAGTTCATACATCATTTATACATATTTTTACACTTGCTCAAATATTTACATCTCAAAAAGAATAGATATACATAAGTGCCTTGGCTTTCCTATACATCAAACTATGTGTGAGTGTGCGAAAGTGGCAAGAATGGGCCATCTATGCCTCATGGCCTCCACTCTTTGGCTCTTGAGCTCCACTTGGACCATGTGAGATGGGAGAGGGAAGGAGGTGAGATTTATGGAATCTCAATAACTCATACACTCATTCAAGGAAGTAATCAAGGCATATAAATAAGTCAAAGTATGCAAGTAGGCATATAACCATTCACAATCATACAACACATGTTTTACATGCCATGAATATCATATCAATGCCATGAATAAGCTCTAGGGACTTTTGGTCTAGCCTCACCTAATTTTTGGGACTTTCGGATTGGTTTCACCCTTGGTTTAGAGACTTTTGACTTGGTCTCACTCAGTTATGAGACTTTTGGCCTTATCTCACCCATTTATAGGGACTTTTGGCTCCACCTCACCCATCTCGAAGGACTTTTGGCACTACCTCACTCGAGCAATTTTCATAATCCAAAACATAAGCATGTTGGTACCAATGTATCAAGGCAACATCGAATGACATGTCTCACAATACAAGCATACATACAAGCATATAATGACTATATACATCTAAGAATGTAACAAGAAAGAGTAGAGAGCTACCTTACAAGCCAACACAAGCCTTCCTCTTTGATTTCTCTTCTTCCTTCTTTGTTTCACAATCACAACTAAATGGAGCTAATTCTCTTGAGCCTAGACACAACAAAGAGTATAGAATTACTCTCTTATAACTCAAACAATTACTCACAAAGGCTAGGAGATTAAATCCTTAGTTTTTCTCCTCTTAAATTTTACTAGCCCTTCTCCTAGTTCTTTTATATTTCTTAACTTCCCATACTCTAATTCAAGGATTCTTGCTTGCTCTAGGTCAGACTTCCTTCTTCTCTCAAGCTTTCAAGTTGGTAGAACCAACTTACTCAAGGAAAGCAAAGAAGAAGAAGTTTCACAAGTGATTCTCTTTTGCCTTCACCTTCCTTTTTATTCTCCACTCTCCCTCTTCTGAACCAAGCTCAAAACAAAACTAAGTCAATAACAAAAATCATAGAAAGAGAGGGCAAAGAGAGAAGAATAAAATTTTAAGAAGAAAAGCTATGGAAATCTCAAGTTGGCTTACCTTTTCTTTGTTCTTCTTTCCTTTTCTTGGTCTCTCTCTCTCTCTAGCCCTTTTCTCTATTTTGGACGAAGCTTAGATCGGTTAGAAGAAAAGTAGAGGATCTGGACTCTTTAAAAAATAAAATTCTCTTTTTTCATGCTTTTATGGACTAACCCTCGCTACAGCAAGCACATATCAGTGCCAGACCCTTGTTCTCATTACGGTGCGCGTTATTGCGATGAACCCACTGGTTTTTATATGGGATGCCTAAACTCGTTATAGCTAGAAGCATTTTCGTTATAGCAAATAGGCACATTCGCTATAATTAGACCATTTCTCGCTATAGCAAACAGGTACATTCGATATAGCTAGGCCATTTCTCGTTATAGCCAGCAGATTTAGAAAATTTTCAGGATTTGAAAATTTTCAGCACAATTTTTGGTTATTACAAGTATGACGTTGAAGTGCATGGAATTTGCTTCTTTAAAGCCATATAAATAGCAAATGTTGTAATCTATGGTTGTATATGTCCTATGATATTATGAACATGTATAATTATACTAATGTATCATGTACAAATGAAACTTAAGGTTGTATGTATGGAAATGTGCATTTTGAACATGTAATGACAAATTTGCATTATGGAAATGTATGTATAAATGGAATTGGAATGGCCAGATTGAGATGCATGAGGTTTGGGACCACTTGGACAGTTCATACAGTCATATTTATGCTTTTAAACTTGCCCAAGAGGTGCCAAATACCAAGGGAAGTCATTTGGACACATTTAGTCTTTAATATGGACCAAAATTGATCATATTGGAAACCTATATCACTTTTTGTCCAAATAAACTCTTCTTAATTTGAAACTTGGCATGTATCTATAACTTGTTAAGAGCTTTTTAAGAAGTTAAAGTGTAGAATTTTTAGAGGTCCATAGAATATTTGATGAATTTTCAAAGTTGAGAAATTTTTTAATTTTGGTCAAAGGTACTATTCACTCAAGTCCAAAAATGAATTCTATAACTCAGGGGGCAAATTGTAACACCTCAAAATTAATTAAGGTGTTAATCATGGATTTGGGATAATCAAGAATAATAAATATGGGATAATTGGGCAAGTTAAGTGAATGAGAATTTTAGAGAGATAAATTATTAATAGTTTGAGGTTTAATTGAGTTATAAACCCCATCTAGGCCCAAATTAAATTAAATAGGCCAAGGTTAGAAACTAATGGAGGCCTAAGAATTTTAGGTGTCAACCCAACCCTTATTGTGAGGCTTGGCTCAAGAGATAGCATCTAATGATGGCCCAGTTCAATTTAATGAATTAGAAACCCAAGACCCAACTTGCATAATCCCTTGTAATTAGCCCAATGACCCTTGAGCAGACCCAAATCAATTGAGTCCTTCAAATTTGGTCTGGTCCAATTAAATGTCTGCAGCCCAACACATTGAAGCTGGCCCAATAAGGTTTACATCAGAACCCACTTGCCATTAGACCCTTGGGTCAGCCCATGACCCACATTAGACCCAACTAAAACCCTAAACACTTCACCCCTTCCCCATTTTGCTGAAATACAAAAGAGAAATTCGGAGGTTTGAAGGGAGGCTAGGGTTTGGGGGAAGAAATCCATTATTTTTTACTTCTAGAGTAAGATTCAACCAAGGTAATAGTTATATAATTTAATCTCCTTCTCTTTCTCTTCATTTTGGCCCAATTAATTTTTCATTTAGAGTATTTTCACCATACCCAAAATTTGAAATGTGGTTGTTTAGGATTTTCTTGGTGAAATTTCGTAGGTTGGGGGTAAGGGTATTATTAGGTAAGTATAAATCTCCATTTTGATGCTTTCTTTGCTATTTTGAGACCCTTATAGCTGATTTATAATATGGGTATTGTTTCTGTGTAAATTTACTCATAATTTAAGGTGTTATTTTGAGGTTTCTGGGGTAGGAGCAATCAAATCCGAATTTGGTTTTAGTGGTGATTGGGTAAGTGTTTTTGAGTTATCCTATATAGCTTAACCTTTTTTTAAGTGATGGGTTTGCTTATATAAATTGTGATTAGGGATAGTAATGGTTTAGTTTTGTGTCCATAGGCTGAAGTAACATTCAATTGGCTCTTAGAGAATTAGCTACAAGTGAGGTAACCGGGACTATATTAATTCAATGCATATATCTATTTTAATTTTCATATTTACTGTACATGAATGATTTGAAATACTAAATGAATTGGTAAGCTATCTATTGTATTATGATTGGACCTTGTGAGTCCATGGTAGAGTTGTGGTGTGGCTGCCATCCGTGCATGTGCTTCAATTGGGTACCAAGTTATGATCAAATCCCAGATGCACTGAGCCCTGGTTGTACTCAATGGGGAGTAGGTGCCGTGGACAGGCCTCTCCTGGTGTTATTGGCTTTTAACATATGAAAATATGATTGCTATTATGGGATAATAATCATGATAGTCTAATTGTTTCATTTACTGATATCCTTGGTATGTTTTTTGATGCTTATGTGAAATTATGCATATATGTTAATTAAACTGAAATATGATGGAATTTGCCTTGGTTACTGAGATTTGCATCTTACCCCGTTTCATGGGCTAAACATTTCAGGTGAAAGTTCTTCAAGTATGGATAAAGGCAAGCAAGTGGATGAACATCTATAAGCTGGGACCTAGTGTGAGGAGCTACACTTGGTCTAAATGGAATAGAATAAAAGCTAATTTTGTTAACCTTTGTATAGCATCATCATGTATCTGTATTGCCAAGTGTAGGAATTCGTATTTTGATAACATAGAATCTAACCGTTGAGAAATAGGCTTCATATTAGTTGTTGATGGATGTATGAGCTTTAACACTTATTATGGCTTGTGAACTTATGATATAATTGACTATTTGAGTAATGAAATCATATGATATAATGATTGTAAACTTGAACCAGTGATGCATGAAATGTCCAATGAAAATATGATTGAATGACCATCGTGAAAAATTTATAAATTTGCTGATATAAGACCAATGAATGAGTAGGAGAATCCACCTTTAAATGTGGGATGGGTAATGATATAATGGCTGGGACAAATCAGCTAGATAGATGCTATTAGAATCTCATAACAAGTGGGAGAGTGGCCCTAGAGAACCCCTAGATAGAGAGTGGAGAGTATGAGACAAGATTTTAGGAGTTGTAAGATCAAAAGGCATTTCACCGCGACTAAAATATTGTTAACTATGACCAATAGAGGTGAAGTTTCCCAGGGAGAGTACCAAAGAGCAATTCGCCGCGGCAAAATATGGAATTAGCCGCCACAAAATGTGAGAGGTAAAACTGGAAGTCGTCCAGAGGGCAATTCACCGCGGCTAAATAGGAATTGGCCGTGGCGAACTTTTGTTAAAATGTGACAGGCATTCTAGAAAGGAATTAGCCGCAACGAAAGGGGGAATTAGCTACAGCCAATAGTGAAAGGCGAGCGAGGTAGGTTCCAAGAGGCTTCCTCACCTCTACGCTATGTAGGTTAGTCGCGGCGAAACCAGTGACATAGTAAGGAGTGAACTCGAGAGCAATTGGCCACGGCTAAAGGGAATTTAGCCACGGTGAATGCCCTGAAACCCTTATATTAACCAAGAAATCTTGGTTTTTCATATGGTAATCTCAAGGGATAACTTAGAAATATTGGTAGAAGATTCTTATGAGTTAAAATTGATAGGTAATAAAATCAAAGGCTTATAAATGAATGTTTGTTTCCCTGATGTATGTGAGTACTTGTAATTATATGGTTGATGACTCTAATAACATTAAGGTTCAAATTTTCCTATATTTTCTTAATGTAATTAGTCGTAATGTCTTGTAACCCCAATTGATGATTATTAATCACGTATTTAACCTTAATTACAATGATTAGAAATTAGGGCCGTCACACAAATGATGTCCAATTGCTACAAAATTTTATAAGGAGAAACTAGACATTCCTAGTTACTTGTGCCAACTAGAAACACCTTATTTGGATGTCTATAGAGAGAGATATGAAATTTTAAAGTTTCTGTCCAGTACCAGGTGTTAGACTAACCCAGGTTACTATTTGATTAGTTTTCGATGCCTAGACATGCCTAAACTAGTTTGAAGTTATTTTTTCCCTCTAGCTAACATCTGTAGCTTTCTAGATTGGTATCATTTGTATGGATTAGATTTTTTTAAAATTAATTAGACATTTTTGAAGTTCATAGCAAAAACCTGTACCAGTACCAGTAGCCAGTCTGACCTCTGCACTTTTTTGAATGTCAAACATCCTCTGTGTGATGTTTCATGACATGAACATATTTTTAACATAAAGCAAACATCTGTAGTTTTCTAAAATGGTAAAGAATGCATATTTTGATTTTTTCTAGAATTAATTAAGATTTTCCAAAATTTGTGACAGAAAAGGCAAAATTCTGGCCGAGGCTACTATCATGAATTTTGTGTCTTCCCTTGCCTTGCACGAGTTCTAGGCTACTTTTGGTGATGGATTTGAGTTGTATCTATGTAATTAAATATAAGAATATGATACATGAGTCCATATGGCTCATGAGACTCCGAAAGAAAAATTTATGCATAGTGCAACGCAAATTTATTCACTTTTTAATGCCATTTTCTTGCCTCTTTTATGAAATGCATGGAAATGGACATGAGAATAGCATAAGACAAGCTACGAAATTATAGTGTTATAGGTTAAAAGGCAAAGCAATATGATAAGCTACAAGTCCAATCCTTTTAAGGATTTCAAATAGACTAATATTCCTAGAATTGAACTTCCTTACCTTGATAAACCAACCTACTTCGGTAACTAGAGATACTCGAATGAATATATAATCTTTAATCTCAAAATCTAATGGCCTCTTTCTTTTATCAGGATGACTTTTTTGTTTACTCTGAGCTATGAGAAGTTTCTTTTTAATTAATTCTATCTATCTGGTAGTTTGGTCTACTATATCAAGTCTTATCAAACTCCTCTCACCTAGTTCAACCCAACACAAAGGTGATTTGCATTTTCTCCTATACAAAGTCTCATACAGGGCCATCTAAATACTAAAATAATAGCTATTATTGTATGCAAGCTTAGCTAGTGTCAAATACACATTCTAGTTTCTTTTCATTTCTAAAATATATACTCTCAATATATCCTTTAAGATTTGGATAGTTCTTTCTGTTTGACTATCTGTTTAGGGGTGATAAGTAATATTAAATCTGAGTTTAGTCCCTAAAATTACCTAACGTGACCTCTAAAAATTTAAGATAAACCTAGTATCTCTATCAGATACAATACTATTTGTCATCCCATAAAGTCTCACTATCTCTTTTATATACAATTGAGCTAATTTATCTAATATATATGTAGTTCTGACTGGTAAAAATGTAAGGACTTTATTAGTCTATCTACGATTACTCAAATAATGTCATACCTTGAAGATGCCCCTGGGTAACCTCATGATAAAATTCATAACTCTATTATCCCATTTTCACTTAGGGATATCTAGGAATTGTAATAATCCAACTAGTCTTTAATGCTCAATTTTGACCTCTAGCATACCAGACATTTGGCGATATAATTGGCTATGTCTATTTTCATCCTTGGCTACCAAAATAATCTTTTCAAATTTGAATACATTTTTGTACTACTTGGATAAATAGTATACTCTTATATGCCTCTTATAAGATCTTTTCTCTCAATTTAATTTTATTTGGCACACAAATTCTATTATGGTGCATAACCATACTATCCTTAGAGACCCTAAACTTTGAAGTCTAACTTTAGGACATTTCATTCCTGATCTAACTTAAAAAGTCATCTTCCCTTTAGGCATCTAAAATATGAGCTTTTAGGTCATTCTTGTCATACTTAGCTTTAGTTAATTCATTTATACCATTCATAGGCATTAACAACAAAGAACCACAACCATTACTATGCTTTTATTGGCAAAAATTGGTCCATTTACATGCCAATCAGAGCTATAAGAGTCAAATTTTGAATATTTATTTTCTTTTATTCATATTCATCATAAACACAATTGGTTTGGTCCATTATGTCAGAAAATATACAAAAAAAGCATAAGGAAGTTTAATGACCCGAAATGGACTATTCACATATTTTGTATCAAATTTTAAAAATTCATAACTTAGGCTACATAGGTTCAATTTATGCAAACTTAGTAACTATATAAACCTTTAATGTGAACTTTATGTCTATAAAATTTCATAATCAATGAAATTCGTTTGCCCTTCAAAAACATGAAAAACATGAAAAATATAACCCAGTACAGTGTGAACAGTGATAGACCAAATTTGCATATTTTCTTAACTTTGAAAATTCATAAAATATTTTATAGAGCTCTAAAATTCTTATTCTTAATTTGTTAGAAAGCTTTATATAAGATCTAATTACATGTCAAATTTTAGCTCCAAATTAGGTCATTTGGGCTATCTATGATAGAGATGCAATTTAAGACTTTTTAAAACCAAATTTAGTTTCAAAAGTGACCTAAATGGATTTCAAATTACACTCTTCCACTTTGAACAAATTTTAATCATCCTAGGCATGCAATCTATATAATTTAACACATAAAATAAGGCTTGTATAAAAATATGGCCATCTAACACCCACATATGTATAAGAACCACCATGCTACATATATATACATAATGGTATGAAAGTCTCTCTTTTACCTCAAATTGACATGCATTGAAGTACTCTATCTCATACATGTATTCGCATTACAAACATCATTAAATACATTAAGGTTCATCATACATACATCAAGTTTCCAACTAGGTAAGAACAATTTGTACAAACAACATTCTTTGCATTGCAAAAACATTATTACATACTTTCCTAAAGTCTAATTCTTCTCTATCTCTTTCTCTTTGTTTGAAAAGCCTAAAATGGTTAGTGGAAAAATATGGGTGAGATTCTTGATTTTGGGAAGAATCTCAATAGTCAATCTTAACCAATCCATGCATATATGAACACTATGAGGAAATACAATGCATGTGGTGCAAGAAGGCTATTCATATGTCTCATGTAACACAAATGCAACTTTTAACATGAAAACTCATTTCTCATCAAGCTATAGTATCAAAACAAACTAGCTAGACTCAACTAAACTCAACCCACAATCAAGGAAGAGCTATTACGCTTAATTCCATGCCATAGAGAGTTAGTAGCCAAAAACCATGTCAAACTCATGCATTAAACTCATTTTGAAAAACATATCAAGACATAGCTTATGAATACATCAAGCAACAACACATACGAGCATATTGTAGCACCATAATTTCTAGCTCATGTCATGCCTTTAAATAACTTAATTTCATGACTCATGTAAGTTTCTAATGAAAAAGGTAATAAAAATAATGATTATTTTCGCGTTGCGTCGTATATAAAAATTCTATTCAGTGTCATGTGGACCATGTGAGCTCATACAACACATTCTCATATTTTATTACATGAATAAAACTCATTTGCATCATCAAAAGTGGCCTACATCTCAAGGAACTCCGAGGGAAGTATAAAATATACATATTAAATTTCGGCTAGAATTTGCCCCTTTTCTGTCCAAAATTTGAAAAATCATAATTAATTCTAAAAAAATAAAAATCATAAAATCTTAGCCATTCTGGAAAGCTACATATGTCTACTTCATGTTAAAAATATGTCCAGACCATAATATCAAACATAGAGGACGTTTGACATTCGAAAAGGTTCATAGGTCAGGCTATCTACTGGTGCTATTATAAAATTCTGCAGCAAACTTCAAAAATGTTCAATTAATTTTAAAACAATCCAATACATGTAAATGATACCAATCTAAAAATTTGTGAATGTTAGATAGAAGAAAAAAATAACTCTAGACTAGTTCAAGCATTCCCAGACCCTGAAATCCAATCAAATAGTAACTAAGATCGGGTGGAGTCCCTAATACTAGATAGATTTTTTAAAAATTCATATCTCCCTCTCTAGACATCCAAATGAGGTGCTTTTAGTTGGCACAAGTCACTGGAAATGTTTAATTTCTATGTATAAATTTTTGTGGCAATTGGACATCATTTGAGCTCTATGTGACAGATTTTATTTTCTGATCTAAGTGAACAGTGACATGACAAAAACCAAAAAATTTGCCAACTTTGAAAATTCATCAAATATTCTGTAGACCTCTGAAAATTATATTTTTAGCTTTCCAAAAAGCTCTTAACAAGCTCTAATTTCATACCAAATCTTAGATCAAGAAGAGCTTATTTGGGTAAAAAGTAAAATATGGTTCCATTATAGTCAATTTTGGCTCCATATAGAATACCAAAATGTCCAAATGGTTTTCCTTGAGGTTTGGAACCTCTTGGCAAGTCTAAAAGCATATTTAGGACTTGTGTGAACTACCCAAATGATCCCAACCCTCATGCATATTATTTTTGTAACACCATAATGACTTAACTCTAACTAATCTCCCTCTAGGCTTGATTCCATATGATTTTCAATGAAAATGACTAAAACCATGATATTTTACTACTTTAAGTCCGAGTTTAACCAGTCATATTTTGCCCCATGGTTCCTGTAAACCCATCATTCATATTTTCTACTCCAATTCTATTTATACAACTCATACATAGCATCAAACAACTCATAAACCACGGATATGAAGCCAAAAACCAAGAAAATGCAATTTCTCAAATAAGCCCAAAAGTTAGATTTTTGGCTCTAACTTTGGAAAATCATAACTAATTCTAGAAAAATGAGAATCAAGCAAAGCATATCTCTTTGGAAATATTTGGATGTTAACTTCACACTAAAAATAAAGTCCAACCACAATCTCAGTGTCTGGACCATGTTTGACATCAAAAAAGAGACATAGGTCTAGCTGTCCCTAGTACTGGTGCAGCTTACTGTCATGAACTTCGAAAATCCATAACTAATTCTAAAAAAATATAATATGGCAAACTATACAAATTTGGAAATATACAGATGTTAACTAGAGGGAAAAAATAAGTTCAAATCATTTTAGTAGTCCTTGGACCTCGAAAAATGATGGAACAGCAACAAAGGTCAGATGGCTTCCCTGATACTGACATAGAACTTCAGAAAGTTCATTCTCCCTCTACAGACTCTGATTGAAGTGATTCTAGTTGGTATAGGTCAATGTGGATATCTAGTTTATTCCTATAAAATTTGATGACAATCAGACACCGTTTGGTTCATGAATGACATAGATTCATTTTCAGACTTAGTTGCACAGTACAATAACCAAAATTAGAAAATTCTTCAACTTCAACAATTCACCAAATATTCCCTAGACCTCCAAATATTACCCACTTTAGCTTTTCAAAAAGCTCTCAATAGGCTCTAGAGTCATGCCAAATTTCATATCAAAAAGAGCTCATTTGGTCATATTTTGATAAAGCTCACAAATTTAGCAGTTTTAGCACCCAAAATAGTTCAAAGTGGGTCCAAATGGCCTCCCACATGTTCTAGCACCTCTTGAGCAAGTTTGAAAGCATAAACATAGTATATATGAAATACTCAAGTGTTCCAAATCAATACACATCTCAAACTCACTATGCTACGAGCCAAAATACACTCTTACATGTAAGCCACAAAAGGGCCAAATTCCACATTTTCATTGCTTTGGCTCTCTACATAGTTCATACATCATTCATACATACTTTTACACTTGCTCAAATATTTACATCTCAAAAATAGTAGGTGCATATTCATTCTGGTACCTCTTTACATCAAAAGGACTAAAATAGCTACACAACTCCTTAAGCATGCTCAATTGGCTCCTTGGTGTGCACTTGGTTCTCCTTGAACTCCACCTAACATGTTAAGATGGGAGAAGGAAGGGGGTGAAATTCAGGGAATTTCAATAGCTCATACTCATTCAAGGAAGAAATCAAGGCATATAAACAAGTCAAAGCATGCAACCATTCACAATTATACAACACATGCTTTTCATGCCATGAATATCATATCAATGCCAAGAATAAGCTCTAGGGACTTTTGGTCTAGCCTCACCCGAATTTTGGGACTTTTGGATTGGTCTCACCCTTGGTTTAGGGACTTTTGGCTTCACCTCACCCGTTTCAAAGGACTTTCGGCACCACCTCACCTGAGCAATTTTCACAACTCAAAACATAAACATATTGGTACCAATGCATCAAGGCAATATCAAGTAGCATGTCTCATAATACAAGCACATACACAAGCATACCATAACTATTACACATCCAAGAATGCAACAAGAAAGAGTGGAGAACTACATTATCGTCTAATACAATCCTTCCTTTTCAATTTCTCTTCTTCTTTCTTAGTTCTACAAGCACAACTAGATGGAGTTACTTCTCTTGAGCCTAGACACAATAAAGAGCATGGAGTTACTCTCTTATAACTCAAATAAACACTCACAAAGCTAAGGGGCTCTTCATCAAAGCAAACCCCACTACATATGTAAGAAACTAGGGATTCTCTCTCTAGAATTCCACTAACTCTCCTTCCTCTCTCAAGCTCTCAAGAAAGAAAGTAAAGAAAAAGTGAAGATACATGAGTTCTAGCCTTCTTCAAGAGTGATTTTCCACTTTCCCTCTTCTGAACCAAGCCCAACTCAACAACCAAAACCATAGAAAAAGAGGGCAAAGAGAGAAGAACAACATGCTAAGAAGAAAAGCTATGGAAATCTCAAGCTTGCTTACCTTTTTGCTTGTTCTCCTTCCTTCTCTAGGTCTCTCTCTCTCCACAGCTCTTTTCTCTCTTTTGGTCGAAGCTTAGGTCGGTTAAAGGAGAAAAAATGGATCTGGATGTTTTAAGAAATCAAATTTTCTTTTTTCATGCTTTTTTTGACTTACCCTCTCTATAGCGAAGCATAACCCTCGCTACAGCGAGCACGTATCAGTCCCAGACCCTTGCTTTCGCTATGGCGCGCTACGGCGAGCAACTCCATGGTTTTTGTATGGGATGCCCGCACTCGTTATAGCTAGAAGCATTTTCGCTATAGCGAAAAGGCACTCTCGCTATAGCTAGCAGACTTAGAAAATTTTCAAGACTTCAAAAATTTTTAGCTTTTTTTTTTCTAGTTGTTACAATTTTGGCCATCTCATCCACATATATGCATAATTCCATAAACTCATTCAAGAAGCTACATTGTCCATACATACTCATTTTGCATTCTAGTGGTCACATAATACATTCTCCCATTTAAACATAACATATTATCATAATTGCATATGTTCCACAGGCCATAGACCATTTACAACAATAATTTACATCATTAGACATCATTATGGCTTCAAAGAGAAAAACCTATGCATATTGGTGTCAAGCTCTTCTCTTCAAGGTGGTTGGCTTCCATTACCTTACCCACTTGGTCCACCTAGCATGTTAGATCATTGGAGAGGAGGGAATGAGATTCAAAGAATTCCAATAGCTCATCTCCCATTCAATCATACATAATGGATGCAAACAAGTCTAATAAATGCATGTATGGTCATGTTAACATGTGCAAACATTCAAGAGACATTTTCATCAATTGAGAAAGTCATACATAACATACAAAGGCTTGCTAAACAAGTAGATTGGCTTCACCCAATTTTTTATGGATGTTGGACTTGCCTCACCTATTCTTTAAGAGATTCTTGGACTCAACCATGCTCTTAGGAGTCCATCTTGCTTTTGGGAGACTCTTTACTTTGTCTTAACCAATTTTAAGAGTTCTTGGCTCATCCTTACCATGGTTAAGGGTTCTTGGCCTCACCACACTCAAGTAAACCCAAGAACACATCATAAGCATCATATGAAAGCATTTTATAACATCATGGTACCATGGAATCAAAGTCATGCTAGAATACTTTTTATGGCTTAAAAATACACATACACACATTCAAAGACAAGCTAAGCACACATACATGCATAAGAAAAGGTGGAGAGAGCTACCTTGGAAGCAATTATACACTTTTTTCCTTAAATCTCCCTTCCTTGCTTCGGCCACACACACACAAAAGTGTGGGAAGATTTCTCTTGGCCTAGACACAATTTATGGAAGCCAATTAGGTTCATGGACTCAATTCTAAGGCCATAAAATTTGCTTAGACTCTAGCTTAGTCTACAACCTTATTATGGTTCCATAATTGCACCTAATGAAGCAACACCTCTCAAATAAATTTTAGGCTCCATTCTTTCCTTTCAAATATGATTCTTGACCCCTTTTAAGCCTCTTGGAGTTATCACACAATCAAAACCAAGAGCCTAACTACATATTGCTTCTTTAGGTCATAATATAGAACATAATGCACCAACTCACTTTCTATGGGTTTTAAATTTTTCCCAAGGTCTCCCCTCATTTTTATTCATCATATATGACTCAAGAATGGGTTTAGAAAATTTTAAAACTCTCTCTAACTAGGAGAACCTCCCTTGGCTGAGACAAGGAGTATTTTTAGCTTCCTTGCAGCTTTCTTTATTTTCTCAAGGGAAGAAGCATATGGGAGCATCTTAGGGATCTTAGAAACTCATTTAAACTCTTATTTAGGCCTAGGAATCATCATACAAAATTAGATTTTACAAGATGCAATTGAAACTCTAGAATTTGCATCTTGAAATCTAATAGATTTTTGTTAATTTCTTTTGCATATTCTTAATCTCCACACCCTTTTTCTTTACATTCATCCTTGGTTCTGCCTAAAAATCAACTCCTCCTAGGGTTCCTTAGGTTAGGTGAAATGGAGAAAGAGGGGGAACCAAGATAGCAATCATAGGAAGAGAAATTACTTTATTTTCTTGCTTTTTTTCACTTGAATCTTGCTTTCTCCAAACTCCTCTCTTCAAATACAAAATTTCCCATAAGTTTCTCCCTTAAATCAGATTTGTAAACTTTATTTTAATCAAAGGAAATAGAGGAGAATGAAGGAGAGGCAGTTTGGATGGAAGAAAGCATGAAAAACTATCAAGAAACCATACCTTAAAACTTGAATTTCTTCTCCTCTTCTTCTTCCCTTGGTGTGCCACTCTCCTAGGGTTTTTCTTCTAATTTTAGGTAAAACAATCTAAAGCTAAATGAAGGAGAGAGTGAGGCGCCACCTATATATGAGGGGAGGAGGAAGCATTTTTCAAAAATTTCCATTTTGCCCTTCATTTTTTGCATTTTTGTTTCTCCTTTGTTTTAGCTCCTTTTTTAGAACCATCTTTTTCATTATAAAATTTAGGTTCTCAATTTAATAAAATTCCTTTGGAATCACTCAAATTAGATCTAAAACCTTCCGAAATGAATCCTCAAAGTTCAGGTACACTGACGTAGGAAAATGTCCACCGGAGGGGATTTAATTGTCCTGGGGCTTCCTATGATTTTCAGAGCCTCTGAGAAACTCAAAGAACTCAAAATTTTCATTTAAAAAGCCCTCCTGTTTAAATTCCAAAATTTGCTCAAAATTACAAAAATGCTATTATGTTTCGTAAGATTTTCGTCAAAATTTGTTTCTTCATTTTAGCTCTGTTTTTCCTTCTATCTGAGGGGTAAGATTCTCATTTTTAGGAGTCTAAAATGTTACGCAAATTTTTCAAAACCTTAACTAATTTATTTAAAGGGACTTGCTTTGAAAACGCATCTGTTTCCGTCATTTAACAAAAATCAAACATTACACATATCAATTCAATCAAGCATTCAAATGCATGCAAGATATGGAGATAAAGCTACATTAGGACTTGTGAGGCTTTAAGACACCCATAACCCACTTGCTCTTGGTTTAAGACAATTTTACAAATTCCTATTATGCTCCTCGTATTCAATTTCTTTATTTGAGCCCATTTTAGATCCTTTTTTAAAATTGTCTTTTTCATATGAAAATTTAAGTTTCTAGTTTATTAAACACTTACTTCCAAATTTATGAGATTCAGAATTATCTCAAAATATTTGGTCAAAGTTTAGGTTAATCGATAGCCTAAATTGTAAACCAAAAGGGTTTTAGCCATTCTGAGGGTTCTTATGATTTTAGGGTCTCTGAGAACCTTAGTGAACTTAATTTTGTAATTTAAAACTTCTTTCTTTGGGTTTCTAAAAAGTTACCTGTGTAAGCTCTAAGTATCTCTCAACCTGGGCAGTAGTCATGAAAGATAGCTCGGCTCCTATCCTAGGTATGGTCCCACAAGAAGGTACAGATACAGTGCAGTGTTCACAATCAAGGACAGCATTATTAGCAGCCATCTAGTTCATACCCACAATCAAATCAATGTCATAAAATGGCATACAAATCAAGTCGATGGTAGTATGACAATGATTAAACTGGACAATGACATTCAAACAAGCATAGAAAGTAAGAACGTGGCCTCCAATGGGTGTAGTGACAGATAAATCAAATGGTAGAGTACTAATGGCCAAACCTAAATGTCTCACACAATCCTAAGATATAAATGAGTGACTAGCACTCGAATCAAACATTACAATCATAAGAAAATCATTTACTATGAGCGTACCTTAGATAAGACTAGGAGACGCACTAGCCTCTTGCTAAGAAAGGGCAAACACCCCGTCCTAGGTCTGTGGCCTAGGAGGAGGCGGTCCAAATGGAGGCGCTGCATCCACCTGGGGGCAGTTTCTGGCAATGTGCCCCGGCTTCCCACACTTGTAACACGTCACCGTGGATTGCTGTGTGGATGCCTGAGTCTTCTGAGGCTGTACCTTCTTTCCTTTCAGTGGCCTTCTGTTCCACAGCACCTTGCTCTTCTTTTTGCTAAAAGGTGAGGAACTGGCTCCTTCCTCTGGTCTCGATCTCTTCAACTCTAGGGTTCCCTTCTCGCCAGATGTTGCGACAATCAGCATAATCTCTTTCAAATTATTCTCGATTACCCTACTGATCTCCACAATAGCATTAAAGTTTTAGATTCTGTGTGGAGTCACTCTATCTCTGACTTGGGGTTGCAAACCGAGCTTAAACTGTTCGCACCTCCAGGGCTCATTATCATACCTCTGAAGGTAAGAAGAATATCGAGACAATTCTATAAATCTTACCACGTATTGGTCTACAGTCATGTCATCTGTCTACTTCAATCCTATAAATTGCACCTCTTTTTGTTTCCTCACAGAACTGGGGAAATACTTCTTATAAAATTGTACTAAGAAGTTTTCCCAAGTCATCTGTAAATTTCTAGCCTCCATTAAGGGCTTTGCACTGAGCCACTAATTATCAGCCAATTAATTCCACAAAATTCCAATTCGAGTGAATGATACCAATATGGAAAGCTAAGGATATTAGCTAGAAGGGAAAAATCACTCCAGACTAGTTCAAGCTCGCCCAGACCCTGAATTTTGATCGAACAGTGACTAAGGTCTGGTTGGACACTTGACACTGGACTGAATCTTTGAAAAATCATATCTCCCTCTCTAGACATCCAAATGGGGTGATTCTAGTTGGTACAAGTCACTTATAACCTCTTGTTTCTGTGTATAAAATTTCATGGCAATTGGACTTCATTTGAGCATCATGTGATAGAAAATAATTTCGGACCCAATGTAACAGTGCATCAAACCATTTCAAGAATTTTGGCCAACTTTGAAAAATCATCAAATATTCTATAGATCTCCAAAAATTATCTTTAGCTTCTCAAAAAGCTCTCAACATATTCTAATAGCATGCCAAATCTCAAATCAAGAATAAATCATTTAGGCAAAAAATGATGTAGGGTTCCATTTTTGTCACTTTTAGCTCCACATAGGATACCAAAATTATCATTTAGCTTCCCTTAGGTCTTGGCACCTTTTAGGCAAGTCTAAAAGCATGATTAAGACTTGTGGGAGCTGCCCAAATGGTCTTAAACCATTTGCATCTCATTTTGGTCTCTCAACATCTATTTATGCATAGTTACATCAAGTCATCCAAGAGCCAATTTGCATAATGCTATTGATTTAGTGTCATATAAAGTCTACATTATATTTATACATCATTTTACACTTGTCCATGGTCTTACATCACAAAAATATTACACACATCATTACTTTGACATTTAACCACCACTTAAAGTATATAATACACTAAAATAAAGATGTTCAATGTCCTTGGCTTGCATCTCCTTGACTTGGAACACCACCTAGACAATTCAAGGATGAGGGGAAAAGGGGAGTGAGATTCCAAGAATCTCAATAGCTCACACACCCATTCACACCACATTCAAGGCATACATACACCAATTTCATGACTATGCAAGCATAAAGTGTGCAATAAATTCCATCACATGCCACATTCATATGTTAAGATCACTTTCATGCTCTAGGGACTTTTAGTTTAACCTCACCCTATTTCGAGAACTTTTGGATTTGCCTCACTCTTAGTCTAGAGACTTTGGACTTTACCTCACCCATTTAAGGGACTTTTGGCCTTGTCTCACCCATGCTATAAGACTTTTGGCATCTCCTCACCTTCATCAAGGGACTTTTGGCATCACCTCACCCTTATGAGCTCTTTCCACAACCATAGTCATTCAAGACAACACATTGGTATCAATGCACAACAAGGATCAAGTGGCATGTCATCAAGCATCAAGAATGCATACAAGCATACTAATACATACATATGCACACAAGAATACAAAAAGAATGAGGTGGAGAGCTACCTTTTTATTTATGCAAGCTCACTTTGCAATTTCCTTCCCCTCATTGGTTTCACAAGAGCACTTAGGTATAGTAGGGTTCTCTTGGCCTTTGGAAATAATGGGTCCTTAAATGTTCTAAAGAGTTCCACACTTTTCTCCCTTCTTCTCCTCTTTAATGAGCACGACCCTTTCTGCCCAAAATACAGAAAATCCTCAGCTCTCTTAGGCACACTAAAGGGAGGAGAAAAAGAGGAAGAAAGCTAAGGAGAATCTAGGTAATTTCATGGATTTTCTTGCTCCATCTTCCTTCAATCTTATTCTCCTCTCTTCCTCCCTTCTTTCCATGGATTTTTTGAATGATTTGGTTCTGTTTTGAGCTCATACCAAGGAGGGAAATTTCGTGTTTGGAGAGGAGAAGCCAACCAAGGGAAGAAACATCCAAGAAACTAAGGAAAAATAAGGTAAAATATCATTCCTATGGTAGCCTCTTCTTGTCCCTTCTTCTTGTATGTTTCGGCCAACCTAGGATGGGGTTGGAGGGGCTGGATTTTGGGCAAAACCAATGAAGAAACCTAGGGAAAAGAGTGCAAGGATTAAGAATATGATAAGAAATTCTAAGAAAAACCAAAGGAAATTAAGTTAGCAAAATGTAGTGTTCTTGGAGGTTTTGTGAAATCTGATTTTGTGTGAGTAATTTCTTGGCTATTTGAATATTTCCTTGAGCTCCTTAGACCTTTAGAAACCTTCCCAAGTGGCTCTCCCATCAAGGAAAATTTTGAAACTGCAAGAAACCTAAATTCATGCTTGTATTGGCCAAGAGGGGGTTTAATGGGCTAGTGAGTGTTTTAAATTTGTTCTAGCCTTGATTTGGGACTCCATATGATATTAGAAGATGGAAGGAACCATTGGAAAAAATTTAGGAGCCATGGATTGGGAGATGGGATAATGGTGTCCATAATGGCATTTTTGTTTCGGCTTCATTTTAACTCTTTTTTAAGAACCATCTTTTCCATCATAAAATTTAGGTTCCCAATTTAATAAAATGTCTTTGGAATCACTCAAATCAGAGCTAAAACCTTCCTAAACGAACAGTCAAGATTTGGGTCAACCAACATCGGAAAGAGTACACCGGAGGGACTTTACCGGTCTCGAGGCTTTTCATAGTTTTTGGGGCCTCTGAGAACCCTGGGCAACTCAAAATTTGTTGTGATATTTATTGATAATATTTTAGTGTACTCTAGATCTTTTGAGGAGCATGAGAGGCATCTAAGATTAGCCTTAAAGACTCTAAAAGATAAGAGATTATATGCCAGACTGAGTAAATGTGAGTTTAGCTAATCGAGGTGAAATTCTTAGGTTATGTGATCTCACAAGATGGGGTCGCAGTAGATCCCCATAAAGTCGAGGCTGTGTTACAGTGGGATAGACCTAAGACCATCACTGAGGTTAGGAGTTTCCTTGGTTTGGCAGGATATTATCGACGATTCATTCAAGGCTTTTCTCAGATGGCCTTGCCACTTACGAGGCTGACTCGAAAGGATACACCTTTCGTGTGGGATAAGAGATGTGAGAGGAGTTTCTAGGAGTTGAAACTCCGATTGACCACTGCCCCTGTGCTAGTCATTCCTAACCCTAATTTACCATTTGTGGTATATAGTGATGCCTCGAGAGAAGGTTAGTATGTGTATTGATGCAGCAGGGTAGGGTAGTGGCATATGCCTCTAGGCAACTGAGGCCTCATAAGGAGAATTATCCCACACATGATCTAGAGTTAGTCGCCGTAGTATTTGCTCTTAAGATTTGGCGGGCACTATTTGTATGGCGCAAATATAGAGATTTATAGTGACCAAAAGAGTTTGAAATACCTATTTGATTAAAAGGAACTCAATATGAGACAGAGGAGATAGATGGAATTCCTGAAAGATTAGGATTATGCATTGAAGTGCATCTAGGTAAGGCCAATGTAGTGGCTAATGCCTTAAGTAGGAAGTCCATCTATGCTGCCCATATGATGATTAAGGAGCAGGAGCTCCTAGAGAAATTTAGAAATCTAAACCTCTCTTGCTAGCTGGTATCGAGTAGATTGTTCTTGAGTGAGAGTCAGATTGAGAATGAATTAAGAGTCCAGATTTTAGATGCCCAGAGAGAGGATGAATTCTTAAAACAGATTAGGAGCGAAATCTCCCAGGGTAGGACCTCATATTTCAGGATATCTGAGGATGATGTGATAGTATACTAGGATAGAATCTGTGTGCCTCGTAGTAATGAGTTGAAAGAGAAAATTCTAGAAGAGGCACACAAGAGTAAATATATTATCCACCCAGGTGCCACCAAGATGTATCAGGACCTAAAAAGAATCTTCTGGTGGTCAGGGAATGAAGAATGACGTCACGGATTACGTGACGAGGTGTTTAATATGTCAGAGGGTTAAGATAGAGCACCAGAGGCCAGCTGGGTTGTTGCAACCCTTAGATATCCCAGAGTGAAAATGGGATAGTATAGCTATGAATTTCGTTATAGGGTTACCCAGGACATCCTTTGGACACGATGCTATCTGGGTCGTTATAGATAGATTGATGAAGTCTGCACATTTCTTAACGACCAGGGCTACTTACTCATTGGATAGATTAGCCCAATTATATATACGTGAGATAGTGCGACTTCATGGAGTACCCAGCAGCATAGTATCTGATAGGGACTCCAGGTTCACATCAAACTTTTAGAGGTTATTATAGCAAGCCTTAGGGACCAAGTTGTGATTTAGCACTGCTTATCAGCCCAGACAGATGGTCAAACTGAGAGGACTATCCAGACCCTAAAGGATATGTTGAGGGCATGTGTATTAGAGATGAGGGGTAATTGGGACACATATCTGCCACTAATAGAGTTTGCTTATAATAATAGCTATCATTCCAGTATCCAGATGGCCCCTTATGAGGCTTTGTATGGGAGGAAGTGTAGATCTCTATTATGTTAGGTTAAGCTAGGTGATAGGAGCTTAATAGGGCCTAAGATAGTTGACCAAACCACCCAACAGATAAAACTAATTAAAAAGAAACTCCTTACGGCCCAGAGTAGGCAAAAGAGTTATGCTGATAGGAGACAGAGGCCATTAGAGTTTGAGGTTGGAGATCATGTATTCATTCGAGTGTCTCTAGTGACTGGGGTAGGTCGATCTATGAAGGTCAAAAAGCTCAGTCCTAGGTATATTAGTCCATTTAAAATCCTTGAGAAAAGTGGACCCATAGCCTACCGGATAGCCCTACCTCCCAACCTAGTCCAAATCCACAACGTTTTTCATGTCTCCCAACTGAAAAAGTACTTACTAGAGCCCTCACATATTATAGAATATGAGCATGTTCAATTACAGAAAAATATTTCCTATATAGTAAAACCAGAGATGATTGTGAACGCCAAGCTGAAACAGCTAAGAAATAAGAGCATCCCTCTGGTGAAAGTGATCTGGAAGGGTCTAACGTCTGAAGAGGCAACCTGGGAACTGGAGAACGAGATGAGACAGAAATATCTGGAACTATTTTCCTAAGGTACGTATTGAAATTTTGAGGACAAAATGTATTTTAAGGGGGGTGGAAAATGTAACGCCGATGCATTATAAAATACCGAAATGGGCCGATTTGAAAAGCAAGTCTCCTGAGATGAATGATTCAAGGCCAAATAAAAATTAGATAAAATTTTAAATAATAAAAAATGAGGATTTGAGCCTTGAGTTGCCCAGAAACTGGGGCCGGAGTGATTCAAAAAATCTGTCGAAAGGCTAGTGGCATTTTCATAAATAAGTGTAATTTTAGAAAAATACCTAGGAGGGCTTTTTAAATGGAAATTTTAAGTTTTCCAGGGTTCTTAGAGGCCCCAAAAACCATGGGAAGCCCCGGGACTAGTAAAGCCCCTCCGGTGTACTCTTTTCGACATCAGTTGACCCAAACTTTGACCAGTTTGTTTGGGAAGGTTTTACCTCCGATTGAGTGATTCCAAAAATATTTTATTAAATTAGGAATCTAAATTTTATGATGGAAAAGACGGTTCTCAAAAAGGAGTTAAAACAAAGCCAAACCGAAAATGCTATTATGGAAGGACAAAAATGAAACAAATTGCACAAAGGAAGCTTCCAAAGTCTCTTTTTAATCCACGTTCAGCTCCCCCCCTCTCTAAACTGACTTTCTTCTGCTCAAATTGCACAAAGGCTATCTTTGGGACGTCTTCAACTCTCACCCTCAGTTGGTGATATCCAGATCTAAGGTCTATCTTGGAAAAGACAGATGCCCAGCCAACTGATCTAACAGATCATCTATCCTAGGGAAATGATACTTATTCTTGATGGTAACTTTATTCAATTCTCTATAATCTATACACAATCTCAAGCTACCATCTTTCTTTTTCACGAACAGTACTAGAGCTCCCTAAGGTGACACACTAGGGCGTATGCACACTTTTTCTAATAGCTCCTCTATCTGCTTTTTCAACTCAGCAAGCTCGATCAGAGCCATCCTGTATGGAGCCTTAGACACCAGTCCAGCCCCAGGAACTATCTCTATGGGGAACTCTATCTCTCTCTTAGGAGGTAGGCCACTAAAATCAAAATCTTTAGGAAAAATCTCCGGGAATTCCTTAACGATTGGGATCTCTTCCATCCCTTCTTCTCTAGTTTTATGTCATTTTTTAGGCTTGGAGCTATTTTTCCCTTAATTTAGACATCTGTAGCTTTCCAAATTGGTATAGTTTACTTGATTTGGAGCTTTTGGCAATTAGTTATGAATTTTTGAAATCCATATCAGTAAGTTGTAGCAGAACTCAAGGGCAGCCGAACCTTTCCTACTTTTTGATTATCAAACACAGTCCATCTAGGTGTTTCATACTTGGAATTATTTTTTACCTTATAGTAGACATATAGAGCTTTTGGAAAGCTACATTTTCCTTGTTTTGATTTTTCTAGAATTAGTTATGACTTTTCAAAGTTAGAGCCAAAAATTTAACTTTTGGGCCCATTTGAGAACTACATTTTCTTGGTTTTTGGCTTCATATCTATGGGTTTATGGGTTGTTTAAGGCTATGTATGAGTTGTATAAATGGTTTTTGAGTAGAGAATGTAAATGATGGGTTCATGGGACCCACAGGGCAAAATATAACAGATTAAACCCTGGCTTAAAGTATTGAAATACCACAGTTTTGGTCATTTTCATTGGAAATCATATGGAATCAAGCCTAAAGGGAGATTAGTTGAAGTTAAGGCATTATGGTGTTACATTTATAGATACAATGTGGTGTTCACAATAAGGACAGCATTATTGGCAGTCATCCAATTCATACCCACAATCAAATCAATGTCATGAAATGGCAAACAAATCAAGTCGATGGTAGTATGACAATGATTACACTGGACAAGGACATTCAAACAAGCATGGGAAGTAATAACGTGGCCTCCAGTGGGTGTGGTGACAGATAAATCAAATGATAGAATACTAATGGCCAGACCCAAACGTCTCACACAGTCATAAGATATAAATAACCAGACCAAATGAAACAGCTAAGAAATACGAGCATCCCTCTGGTGAAAGTGATCTGGAAGGGTCTGACGTCTAAGAGGCAACCTGGGAGGTAGAGAATGAGATGAGATAGAAATATCCGAAACTATTTCCCTAAGGTACGTATTTAAATTTCGAGGACGAAATTTATTTTACGGGGGGTGGACAATGTAACGCCCGGTACATTGTAAAAATATCGAAAGGGCCGGTTTGAAAAGCAAATCCCTTGAGATGAGTGATTCAAGGCCAAATAAAATTTGGATAAAATTTTAAATAATAGAAAATGAGGATTTGAGCCTTGAGTTACCCAGAAACTGGGGGCGGAGTGATTCAAAAAATTTACCGAAAGGTCAGTGGCATTTTGTAAACAAGTGTAATTTGGAAACACACCTATGAGGTCTTTTTAAATGGAAATTTTGAGTTGTTTAGGGTTCTCAAAGGCCCCAAAAACCATGGGAAGCCCCAGGACCGGTAAAGCCCCTCTGGTGTACTCTTTCTGATGTCGGTTGATCCAAACTTTAACTGGTTTGTTCGGGAAGGTTTTAGCTCCGATTTGAGTGATTCCAAAGATATTTTATTAAATTGAGAACCTAAATTTTATGATGGAAAAGACAATTCTTAAAAAGGAGTTAAAACGAAGCCAAAACAAATTGTCATTACATAAGGGCAATATTGGAAATAATGAGTTCTTGAATGTTCTAAAGAATTCAACACTTTTCTCCCTTCTTCTCCTCTTTAATGAGCACGACCCTTTCTGCCCAAAATATAAAAAGTTTTCAGCTCTCTTAGACACACTAAAAGGAGGGGAAAAAGAGGAAGAAAGCTAAGAAGAAACTAGGTAATTTCATGAATTTTCTTGCTCCATCTTCCTTCAATCTTGTTCTCCTCTCTTCCTCCCTTCTTCCATGGATTTTTTGAATGATTTGGTTCTGTTTTGAGCTCATACCAAGGAGGGAAATTTGTGGTTTGGAGAGGAGAAGCCAACCAAGGGAAGAAACATCCAAGAAACTAAGGAAAAATAAGGTAAATATCATTCCTATGGTAGCCTCTTCTTGTCCCTTCTTCTTGTATGTTTCGGCCAACCTAGGATGGGGTAGGAGGGGCTGGATTTTAGGTAGAACCAAGGGAAAAACCTAGGGAAAAGAGTGCAAGGATTAGAATATAGTAAGAAATTCTAAGAAAAATCAAAAGAAATTAAGTTAGAAAAGTGTAGTATTCTTGGAGGTTTTGTGAAATCTGACTTTGTGTGAGTAATTTCTTGGCTATTTGAATGTTTCCTTGAGCTCCTAAGACCCTTAGAAACCTTCCCAAGTTCGACCTTCAAACTATTTTGTGTGTCAGTAAACTGTGACAGTATCAGGACCCAGTCTGACCTCCAAACTATTTCGCGTGTCAAATGCTCTGTGTGTAGGATGTCATGACTTGTACATATTTTTAGCATGAAGTAGACATACCAAGATTTCCATAATGACCAAGATTACATGATTTTGATTTTTCTAGATTTGTTATGATTTTTCAAAGTTTTGAATAGAATTGGGGCAAATCTGGCCAGCAAATCTGGCCAAAATTCAATGAGCTCAATTTATACTCCATTTCGGTTTTCCTGGCTCATGAGCAAGATTTTGTGATGCAAATGAGTAATAATGATGTATTTAAATATAAGGATGCATGGTATGAACCCATACGGTCCACGTGACACCAATTGTGAATTTTTAAGCATAACGTAACGTGATTAAATCCATTATTGTTAGTTTCTTTTCCATGTGCTCTTATGAACATGATGATATAAAGCTTATGAATGCCAAGAATGGGGTTAGATATATATGGTATTACATTATTGGTTGTACTTATTTATGAAAATGTCACTGGCCTTTCACCGGATTTTTTGAATCACTCTGACCCCAATTTCTGGGGCAACTCAAGCTCAAATCCTCATTTCTATTATTTAAAATTTTATCCAAATTTTATTTGGCCCTGAATTGCTCATCTCAAGGGACTTGCTTTTCAAACTGGCCCGTTTCGGTATTTTTTCAACATATCAGGAGTTACAACTCGAAATTATGATTTTGCCATTGCCTTTTTAGTTTATTCTGTTTAGCTATTTTGACACCGATTTTGGGCTAATCTTTAGCTTTATAATCCCATTTATAGATGCTTAGATTATTATTCTATTCTTACTTGGCCCTATTTATTTTATTCTAAGACTCTCTTTTATTATTTCATTGGTTTCAGTTCGATTTTAGAAAGATTAGGTATTACAATTCTCTATTATAGTCTTACTCATTAACAATTTGCCTAAAAGCATACAGTAAGAAATATTTATATTTCTAAATTTTTCTATGAATTTCTATTCCTTAATCATCACATAAGTTGCATGTATGGATTTTTTACTCAAAGTATCGGCTACCACATTGGTCTTATTTAGATGGTCTTTCAATGTATAATATAATCTTTTAAGAATTACATTCCTCTCCTTTGCCTCATATTCAATTCTTTCTTATCAAACAAGTATTTTTAAACTTTTATGGTCATAATATATCTCCACTGTGGCACCATATAGGTAATGTTTCTATATTTTAAGGGCAAATACCATTGCAACTAACTTTAAATTATATGTGGGCTAATTTTCCTTATGTAGCCTCAACTATCTAAAAGCATATGTCACTGCTATACCTTGTTGCATCAACACATATCCTAACCCTTTCCTTAAAACATCACTATAAAATACAAAATATTTAGTAGGGTCAGGTATAATCAATACAGGGGTAGTGGTTAATTGGAGTTTCAACTATTAGAAACTCCTCTCACATCTATCATGGTGTCTCTTTTTTAGTTAGCCTAGTCAGTGGTAAGGCTATTTGAGAAAAGCCCTATATAAACCTTTTATAGTAACTTGCCAAACTGGAGAAACTTCTAACCCTAGTGATGGTTTTAGGCAATAACTTACTATAACATAGCCTCTACTTTATAGGGATCAATAGCAACCCGTGTCTGTGAGATCACTTGACCTAAAAACCTTACTTTAAGAAGCCAAAACTCATATTTACTAAGTTTAGCATAGAATCTCTTCTCTTTCAAGTCTCAAAGACTACTCTCACATACTTCTCATACTCCTCAAATGACTTAGAGTACACAAGAATATCATTAATAAATACCATAACAAACTTATCTAAATAAGGTCTAAGTATCCTATTCATATAGTCTATAAAAATAGTCAGTGCATTAGTCAAACCAAATGGCATAATCAGGAACCATAATGCCCATATCTAATCTTAAAATCCATCTTTGGGACATTTTCAAATCTAACTCTCAATTAATAATAGCCAGACCTAAGGTCTATCTTAGAAAACACTGATGCCTTGCTAATTAATCTAAAAGATCATCAATTCTAGGGAAAGAATACTTATTTTTAACAATAATCTTATTAAGTTTTCTATAATTTATACCTAATCTCAAGCTATTATCTTCCTTTTTCACAAACAAAATAGAAGCTCTCCAGGATGACACACTAAGGCGTATAGATCCTTTTTCTAAAAATTTCTCAATTTGTTTTTTCAACTCTATTAACTTGGTGAAAGCCATTTTATAAGGAGCTTTAGACACTGGTTCAGCCCCAGGCACAGTATGAATAGGGAACTTTATTTCTCTCTCAGGATGCAGACCACTAAAATTAAAATCCTTAGAAAAAACTTCTAAGAATTCCCTAACTATAAGGATTTCATCTATCCTTTCCTCTACCTCTACCTGCATAGAGAAAAGACTAAAAACCCTTAACATCCATATTTTAAGTATCTCTCAGATTGAGTGGTGGATAAGAAAGATAATTCAGCTCCAGTACTAGGTATGGTCCTACATTTAGGTAAAGTAATGATTTTATATCCATAGTTAAGCACTGTATTATTAGCAATCATCCAATTCATACCAATAATCAAATCCATGTCATGGAAAAGGCATACAAGAATTTCATTAATAAATACTATAACAAACTTACCCAAATAAAGTCTAAATACCCTATTCATATAGTCTATAACAATAACCGATGCATTAGTCAAACTAAATGGCATAATCAAGAACTCATAATGCCCATATCTAGTCCTAATATCTTCAAATCTAACTCCCAATTGATAATAGCTAAACCTAAGGTCTATCTTAGAAAACACTGATGTCTCACTAATTGATCTAAAATATCATCAATTTTAGGGAGGGAATACTTATTGTAACAATAATATTATTAAGTTTTTTATAATGTATATATAATCTCAAGCTATCATCTTTCTTTTTTACAAACAAAATAAAAGCTCTCCAGGATGACACACTAGGGCATATAAACCCTTTTTAAAAAAAATTTCAATTTGCTTTTGCAACTCTATTAGCTTGGTGGGAGCCATTTTATAAGGAGTTTTAGATACTGGTCCAGCCCCAAACACAATATCAATAGGAAACTCTATTTCTCTCCAAGGATGTAGACCACTAAAATCAAAATCCTTAAGAAAAACTTTTAAAAATTTCCTAACTATAAGGATTTCATCTATTCCTTCCTCTACCTCTACCTGTATAGAGAAAAAGACTAGAAACCCTTGACATCCATGTTATAAATATCTCTCAGTTTGATCAGTGGATAAAAAAGATAATTTAACTCTAGTACTAGGTATGGTCCCATATTCAAGTAAAGTAAAGGCTTTATATCCATAGTTAAGCATAGCATTATTAGCAACCATCTAATTCATGCTAATAATCAAACCCATGTCATAAAAAGGCATACAAATCAAATCAATAGTAGTGAAATAATAGTTAAATTGTATAGTGACATTCAAATAAACATGAAAAGTAATCACAGGGCCTCCATTAGAGGTAGATATAGACAAATCATATGGCAAAGTACTAATAACCAAACCCAATTTCCTCACACAATCATAAGATATAAACGAGTGACTAGTACCCATATCAAACATAGCAACCATCAAAAAATCATTAACTTTAATCATACATTTGATCAAACTAAAAGATGCATTGGCCTCCTGCTGAGCAATTATGAACACTCTGCATTGGGTTGGGGTCTAGGTGAAGGTACCATCTCTGTCTAATAACAATTATGGGTTATGTGCCTCGGCTTCCCATATCTATAATATGTCACTTGGGATAGTTGTCCTTTACTAAGTTGGAACTTCCTTCTTTTTTGTCCTTTCCTATTTTAGGGTACCCTACCTTTCTTCTTACTGCTAGCAATAACACTCACATTATCTTCTTGCCTTATCCTTTTCAATTATGGAGTCTCCTTCAAATTAGCTCTAGCTCATACCTGTATTATTTCTTACAAATTATTTCCAGTCACTCTACTAACTTCTACGAGGGCATTAAATGTTTTGACTCTCTGTGGAGCAACTCTGTCTTTGATGGAAATTTTAATCCTTTCTTAAATTGCTCACACCTCTATCTTTCATCATTATATTTCTGTAAATAGGAGGAGTACTGTAACACCATCATTTCTAGCACATATCTATCATGCCTTACATGCTCATATGAGGTATAGGAAGAACAAAGTGAGATCTTTCTCATTGGATTCATACATTTTCTTAGAGTTGTGGCATGGTTAAAAATGCATTTCAGTGTCACATGGACCGTGTGAGCTCATTCTATGCATCCACATATTTAATTGCACCATTACAACTCATTCAATCCCAAAAACATGCTTTAAACCCATGGAAACCAAAAAGGGATATGAGACATGTAGATTCATTTTCGGCAGACTTGGCCTCATTTCTGGGCAAAGTTTGAAAATTCATAACTAAATCTAGAAAAATAAAAAACATTTACTCTTAGTCATTCTGGAAATCTTAGGATGTCTACTTCATACAAAAAATATGTATAAGTCTTAAAATCCCACACACAAAGCGTTTGACACACAAAATCATTGGGAGGTCGGAGTGGTCCTGATACTGTCACAGTTTACTGATATGAACTTTAAAAATGTCCAACTAATTCCACGAAAATCCAATGCATGAAAATGATGCCACTATGGAAATATGTGGATGTTAACTAGAGAGAAAAAATGTCTCCAAATCATTTCATCGAGTCAAACTCTCAGAAATCGATGGAACAGTACCTCGGGTCAAGCAAGATGACTGATGCTGGGCAGAAATTTCGAAAATGCATATCTTCCTCTCTAGACCTCCAAATGAGGTGTTTCCAGTTGCTACAAGTCACTATGACTGTCTAGTTTCTGCTTATAAAATTTTGTAGCCATTGAACCACATTTGCCCCTCAGATGACACAATTTCACATCTGACCAAATGAACAGTGCCTGTGCAAATCTGAATTTCTGATGCCAACTTTGAAAAATCATAGAAAATTCCACAGACCTCCAAATGACCTGATCTTTAGTTTTTCAAAAATCTCTAAACAAGATCTAGTCACATGCCAAATTTCAAGGCAAGAAGAGGTTGTTTGGTCAAACTTGGACATCATGGGACAAAGTGACCAGTTTCTCTTGCTAAAGAGGGTTTCAAAGGTTCAATTTAGTTTCTCCTATTTCTAAGGCTCTATGAGCACGTGGGAAAGCATCAACATAGGCTATTAAATATGGCTCAAATGTCTAACAACCCAGATTTGCAAACTCACTCTCCCACACCAACACATACACCATGCACATAATGCCAAGATCTTACTATTCATACCGAAACTTGCTACATCATATACTATAAGTTCAATTCTCATACATATACATTAAGTACATCTATTTACAAGTATTCCTAAGTGCCTACAACATGTACATCATTAGATTACATCCCTTGACTTAACTATAAAATAGTGACAGAATGGCTCTTTTACAATTTCTTCACCGAATTCCTTAGCTTTAAGCTTGGTGGCTCCCATCTCTTGTCTCACTTGGTCCACCTAGCATGTTAGGATAGTGGAAAGGGGGAATGAGATTCAAAAAATTTCAATAGTTCATCTCTCATTCAATCATACATAAAGCATGCAAACAAGTCTCACAAATGTATGCATGGGCATATTAGCATGTGAAATCATAAGGAAAGTATTTTCAACATTTGAGTAGGCCATACATAACATACAAAGGTTTGCCAAGCTAGTGGATTAGCCTCACCCATTCACTTGTGGATTTTGGACTTGCCTCACCCATTCTTTAAGAGATTCTTAAACTCAACCTTGCTCTTAAGAGTCAACCTCGCTTTTGGGAGACTCTTTACTTTGTCTCAACCAACTTTAGGGTTCTTGGCTCATCCTCACTATGGCTAAAGGGTTGTTGCTTTTCCATACTCAAGCAAACCAAAGCATCATATAAAACATCATTGAAATACATAAAACATCATCATGCTAGCATACTTTTCATGGTGTAAAACATATATACACACATACAAGACAATGTAAGCACATATCTATGCATGAGAGAAGGTGGAGAGAGCTACCTTATTGGCTAATCACAAGCTTTCCCTTTCACTTTGTCTCCTCCCTTGTTGATTTCACAACCACCACTAGATGGGAGTGCTCCTCTTGAGCCTAGACACACAAGAGCATGGAATTACTTTCTCATAGCTCAACACTTATTCACAAAGCTAAGGGTTTCTCTATAGCAAACCCTACCAAGCATATAAGAAACTAGGGATTCTTTCTCTCTTTAAAAATTCACCAACTATCCTTCCTCTCTCAAGCTCTCAAGAAAGGAAATCAAGGAAGTGGAGCTACATGAATTCTAACTTCCCTCAAGAGTGGTTTTCCACTTTCCCTCTTCTGAACCAAGCCCAAAACATAGCCACTTTAACCACCAAAACCATAGAAAGAGAGGACAAGAAGAGAAGAACAATATTCTAAGAGAAAAGCCATGCAAATCTTACCTTTTTCTTGTTCTTCCTTCCTCCTCTAGGTTTCTCTCTCTCTCTCCGCCCTTTTCTCTGCCTTAGAGGGAGCTTAAGTCGGTTACAAGAAGAAAGGAGGGGTTTGGAGGCTTTAAAAAGTCAAATTCTCTTTTTTCACGCTTTTTTGGACTAACCCTCACTATTGTGAGTCATAATCCTTGCTACAGCGAGCTCGTATCAGTCCCAGACCCCTGCCTTCGCTACGGCATGCGCTACGGCGAGCAACGCCCTGGTTTTTGTATGGGGTGCCCGCACTCGCTATAGCTAAAAGCATTTTCGCTATAGCTAGAAGGCACTCTCGCTATAGCTAGACCATTTCTCGCTATAGCGAACAGGTACATTCGTTATAGCTAGGCTGTAATTAGCTTACTTAGAAAATTTTCATCCCTTCAAAAATTTTCAGCTTTTTTTTTCTTTTCTTCTTCTTCTTCTTCTTTTTTTTTTTTTGGTTGTTACAAGTACTAAGACAATTCTATGAATTTAGCAACATACTGATCAAATGTCATTTCCTCTATTTGTTTCAAATTGATAAATTCGATTTGCTTTTGATCCCTAACCAAACTGAGAATATATTTTTCATAGAATTCAGTTAAAAAAAATTTCCAATTAATTAGGATGTTACAAGTCTACATAATCATTTTCATGCTACACTACCAATGATTGGCTTCTTTCTTTAGTATAAATGTGGCTAACATAGCTTTACTTAGAAGTAAAACCTATTACTTTGAATATTTTATCTAACTACATAATCAACACTTTTACTTTCTGTACATTCAACTCTCCATCAAAAGAGGGAGGATGATTCTTTCTAAATTGATTCAACAACTGTTGATTAGTAAGTTGAATCTATATTTGGTTTTAAGGGAGTGCAAGAGGATTGTCAAGAACATTTGCTTATTACTATAGTTCTGAGGCATTTTCTCTGTCATTATCGCTTCTAGCTAGGGCATTTTATAGTTATATTATCATTTCCTACTATTGCTACTATATAATCTATGTTTGTTATTCTATCATGGCCTGTTATTGATCCAAACTGTTCATAATAGTTTGCATAGGATCTTCAAACTCTACCCTAATAGGTCTACCCCTTCTAGTATTTATCATTTTGTTTGAAAAGAACCACAACCTTAGCACATAACACATATATTCATAACACAGTGAACAATTCCCAAAATTCCTGACAATTCACATACCACACGTACAAATAATTCAAGCACTTCATCAAACCAAAACATAGAGCTAGATTGCCTGAATCATCACTCAGATACCAAATATGTTACACCATAACATTTTATAGGTTATTTTTATATGCATAAGTCCATTCATGGCAAAATAATGGTCACCAAATCTTTACCAATGAAAATTTTAATTACTAAAAGTATTAAATAGCTCCATAATGTTTAAACATAGATTTTCACCATTTCATCTAACAAATTCATGCATATTAATTTGTTACAACCAAAATAACATGAATATGTAGATTAAACTTATAAAGAGAATTATTCGATCAAATTTGCCATAAATCACCTAATGAAGTCTAAACTTCAAAAATTCATACTTTAAGTTACATAATTTCAGTTAATGCAAATTACGTGTCTTTAGAAAGCTTATGATGTGAAATTTCTAGTCCAAATTAATATATTTGATCTCTCAAAAGACATAAAATCTAAGACTAAATCAATATAAACAGTAACTATACTTGATAGCTTTTTTGGGACCAATTTTAAAAATTCACCAAATATTTTATAGAGCTCTTGAAATTATAATCTTTAACTTTAAAGAAAGCTTTAAATGTCTTCTAATTATTTTGCCAAATTTTAGCCTCAATTTGGTCATTAAGGCCATCAAGGTAGAGAGACCTTTTATGGCTCAGATGGTCAAAATTTTGGTTCTAATTGATACCAAATGAACTCCAAAATGCCATTTCTTACTATAAGCAAATTTAAATCCTTAATTACATCAAGTCACAATGATTTAACATAAGAAATTTATGTTGCAACTAAAAAACATTATCCCACATGCAAGAATGCATATAAACCTCACAGAATCTCATATGCAAAATCATGTTCTATCATTACATACATACATCCATTGGTCTTATAACTATGGTCTAACACTTTTAAACATGTTTGCATCTCATTACATCAAAACATAGGTTTACATATATATATATATATATATATATACAATATCATACTTTAGGCCAATTTCTTGACATAATAGACTCTATTAAGCATTTTATTCTGTCTTGCCCTTACTTCGCATATCACTTGGCCATGGTTAGTAAAGATAAGAAAATGTGAGATTCAAAGAATCGTAATAGCTAAATCAACATTCAAACACATATATGGTTCGCTCAAGCATATGGAAGCAAGTATGCCTGTTATGCAATCATACCCAAATTATACATAAGAGAGAAAATCCAAGCTCTAGGGATCCATGGCTCAAGCACAAGTGGATCTATGCTATAGGGACTTTTAGCCTATCTTTACCGAATATCTAAGAACTTTTGGCATAACCTCACCCATCAAAGAGTCATCCCACTCATAAATGCAAATATGTATCATGCAATTGAATATTATACTCAAACAATTAATAAGTCACATAATTGCAAATAATACACACAAGCAACCAAGGATTCAAGAAAATCAACCACATATATATAAGAATAAAGGAAAAGCTACCTTAACAATCAAAAATCAATCAATCCTTTTGTCTCTTTTTCTTGACTCCATGGCCTCACACACACTTTTGATGTGGTTTCACTTATTTAGCCTAGACATATCAATTAAAGCATAAATTAATCAATTAAGACATATTCAACTTCATGCTAGTACTATATATGCAATCTAGGTCTTTAGGTATAGCTTAAGGTCACTTTGGATGCCTTAAGGAGTAACTTTTAAAATTTAGCTTTTAGGCTTCAAAATCTAACTATATATGATCTTTATGGCTTTGATGGACTCATAGGGCCATCAAAATTACATTTAAGCATGTCTAGAGCCATATGGTCCCATTAGACATTCTTGAATCCTAATTTTTCACTTACAAAAATAGAGTTTTTAAATTCATTCTAATGGCTCCATTAGCGTTTATATTTCATATCTAGACTATTCAAAATCTTAAAATCAATGAAATAATTCCCTATGTGCTTAAATCCCCTCTTAGCTAAGACATAGCACTTAATTCCCCTTCTTGAAGTTTTATTTGCTTTTTAGGGAATTTGATGTTTTAGGATCTCTATAATTCATTTCTAACTCAATTATGATATTAAAGGAATTAATTAACTCTCTTATACAAACCCCAAGTAAAGTCATATGCCATTCTTTTGATTTTTTTTTTTTTTTTGTCATTTTTATTTGCATATTCTTATTATTTACCCTTCAAAACCCTTAGTTTCACCAAGTTTTCATCAAGCTCAAGTCCTCTTTGCTCCTTTCATCTCTTGGCCAAACCTATGTTAGTCTAGGGTTCCAAAGACAAAATTTTCCTAGTCTAAACCAGACCTTACTTTGATGTACTCTTAATGAAGATTATTTTGATATAATTGGTTTCCTTAAAAGAGCTTCTTACCCAAGGTAGCAACCATAAAACTCACTCTTTTAGGAAAACAAAACCACCATAAAAAAAGGAGAAAAAGTGTGAAAGAGGTTAGAATAACATCATATTCTAGAAAGTTTGTTTACCTATATGGAGCTTCCTTTTCCTTTCCTTTTTCTTCCTTCTTCACATCACCAAGAGAGCTTTCTAAGGTTGCCAAGGTAGGTTATGGAGTGAAGGAGAAGAGTGGCGCCTTATATATAGAGGGTTCTACGCTTTTTAAGAATTTTTCAAAAATATCGATTTTGCCCGTATATTTTAATTCCATCATTTGAGCTCATTTTTCAATACTTTCATAAACCTATAGCTACATACTAAAATCTAAAGTCTACTTTTAATTAAAAATATCTATCAGAGATTACAAGGACTTAAAATAGTTTTAAAAAGTCCAATTAAAGTTATGGTCAATCAAAACCCTAAACCGAATATCGTCAAAGACTTAATCAAACTAACCTCATCTAGTTAATCTATTAATCTTAATTCATCATATTATGATGAGGGATATTTATTTCTCAAGCCAATCTCATGTTTTTTAAGTCCTTGAATTTTCTATCAATTAAGCCTATATTGGTTCTTTTTAGTTATAACTGACATTTTCTTTCTTTGTGACCCTTCTTTAATTAATTCATTCCATTCTTTAGGGATTATATTAGTTTACAAATTATAGAACATTACAAATTCAATGGCTATAAAAATCACCTCACACATGTATTTCTAGAGGCTAAAGAATTTAGGTAAAGTTACACCTCAAAGGAACACTCCTTATCCTTATTCTTCCTTTGCTTAATGCCTATCAAATCCTCTAACAAAATTTTAATTTAAAACCTAAAATAATCACCAAGATAAAGCTTAAACAATTCTACACATTTCTATCTTCAAACACTAAAAGATAAAAGGCTAAGAAATACCTCATGCAAGTCCTAGAATTTCTTCTCTCTTCACCAAGCTATTCTTCCATAGAGGCTTCTCTCCTTTCTCTCTAACTCTCTCACACTTTAGTCATGCAAGGAAGGAAGTGGAAATGATTTGTGAGAGTGAGGAAGAAGTGAATACCTACTGTAACATCTTCAAAATAATATTTATTTAAATAAGTTTGAAATAATTTAAAATAAAACAAAATTCTAAGAGCCTTTTAATAATTAATATGAAGGAAAATTTTTAGAAAATTTTGGAATTTATAAATTTTAAAACCTTAATGGAATTTTATTTGAATTATTTGAAAGTTATTTAGAATTTTAAGATTTCTAAAAATAATATTTTACTTGAATCTTCTTCCATAATGGTACAAAATAATAGTATCATTGGAATAGATACACCAATCACTATCAATATAAGAAGTCAAGTAGGCAGATTGGTTTGAGTGGAGAGGAAAGAGATTTGAGATTAAATACTTAAGAAAAGAAACTTTGTAAATCTCTCAAGCTAAGAAAGCATAAGACATTATATAAAAAATAATTGGAAAATAAAATTTTTAGGCAAATTTTGGGGTTAAGAATAAATAACAAAAGTCTAGGGTTTAAAACAAAATTTTATCCAAGGCCAAGATGTAATTTTTACCAAATAAAATTAGGTGAGCTTTAGATGTGCGAATTAGTGTAAAATGATTGTTACAGTTAAATGATCAACTCCCATAAGTACCACTAACCTTAAAACTCATCCATGCAAATAAAATGCTGGGTCAAAATTCATCAAACCAAAGTAAAAATCAATACAAAAACATATAGTCTCTGAGAACTTGGGAAGGATCCAATCACAATATTCATTCCTTTATAAATACTACCTATCAAAGTTAAACAAGGGGGGACAACAAGAGAAAAGCTGAGGATACAAGAGAGAGAGAGAGAGAGAGAAATTGAGAGTGAAAGTAAGAAGGTGAATAGTGAAAAACAAAGCATACAGTGGAAGAGGAGGCCAAAAGGTTAAAGGAAGCTATCGAGGGAAGAAAAAGTCAAACTAAAAGGAAGAATTGGGTAAGACTACCTCCGAACTTACTGAGATGTGTGTGTGTGTGTGTGTGTGTGACCACCTCTATCTCTCTTCTTCCTTTTTCTTCTTAGTTATGGTTAGCTATGGCTAATGTATATGGGTTTTTTTCTTTTTTGTTATATTGAGCATAAGTGGATTAAGATGAAATTAAGTGGCTGTAGGACTATTGTTTACAAATAAAATGGAAGTGGAATTAAGGAAGTATAATATCCTTTCTTTAACTCTAATTTTCTCTTTCCTCAGTGTATTTGATCTTCTCCATGAATGGTTGTATAAAATGAGAAAAGTGTTTTAGTTTAATGATTGATAAGTGGTTGTGTGATTAAAATAGGTTAAAAATATGGTTCAAACCATTATGATGCAAAAGGCATCTTGTAGGGGAAATAAAGAAGGAAAGTGTTTAAAAAAAAGGTAAAATCAATAGACTAGATTTGAACCCATAACCTTAGGTTCCAAAACAACCTATTTCTAGGTCATCTACTAAGAAGTCTTCAACCTCTATATGCAAAGTTTTATACATATAGGTTATTTTAGTAGTTTTGAGAAAAATAACAAAGAATTTTGCTTCACTTAAATTTAAACCCCTATCCTCGTGTTTACCATTGTCATTGTCTCTAATTCTCCCACATTGGTAACTTAGTCACTATATGAAAGGTTCACATTAATATATAAGTGAAAATAAAGAAAAATTAATTAAAATGATGATGATGATAATAATAAATTCTAACATAATTGAATCTTTAGATTTTAATATTTTAGTTTCTTATTTATGGAATTTATATTTTCATGATTGTTTTAAGTATGTGTGGTGGAAATTAATTAGCATTATATCAATATCTATCATAAAGTAATGCTCAAATTGAGTTGGCATATTTGAATTCTCTAGAACCTAGAAACTAATAAAAACTTTTTTTTAACAAGTATTCCTATATTAATAAACCCCATGCATAGATGATCTGCCAAAGAAAATGCCTATGCATGGATAATTGTATATGAGAAAAGTACATGTACCTTAAATCCATGTGTATGGAGGACTAAACCTAGATTATTCCCATATATGGATGACCATTAAAGAGTCTCAATGACTTTATCATAAATTCTTGTGTATGAAAGGCTAAACTTAGGCTATTTCCATATACATATAACCATTGAACTACTAAATGTGGATTATCAAACATTAAGACTTTGAAGGTTCTAAAAGAAAACTAATATAATAAAAAATAACTGGTTCAAGTAGAATTTATGCGTGCAACCTAGATTTAAATATTATTCTAATTATTTATAGATTGTATGATAATTAATTACAATGTTTCTAAATTAGAATATTAGTACCTAGAAGATAGAGTTCTCAATAGGAGATAGTCTACAAAGAGATAAAGCTTTTGATAATGAAATGGTCTCTAAAAGATAGGGTTCCTAGAAAGGGGATAATCTCCCATAGTATAGACAAAGTTCTCAAAGGTTGGAATCCAAAATGAGATGGTCTTTAAATTGTTTAAGTTTTGTAGATTCAAACTAGAGGAATCCCTAGTTTGTAGTATTTTGTATTTATATGATTATAGTACTAACATATATTTTTGATATGCAAATTTCATATGCAAGTTGATGATAATATATTGTTTGAAATTATGTTGTGAATTATGATTTTTTTTTTGGCATATCTTACTTAAGACTAGGGGAAAGTTACAAAAAAACATTTTCTATACACATGGTAGCTAGAACCATTACCATGTTTTCAAAACTTGTATGTCTTATTGAGAACTTTAAATTCTCATATTTTGGAGTAATGTGTCTAGATACAAAAGATGCCAATTATCCACCACATTACAGAGATCGAGTGGATGTATGTTAGACTTATCATAAGTCGAAAAGCCTGCCCAACCCAATAAGCCTAGCCCCAAAAAAATGAGTCCATTTTTAAAAAAAAGATCTGAATAAAATATAGGGTAGGCTATTAAACCTTGGCCCAAAACTTGACTTGCCTTTTTTTTAATTTTTATATTATTCATTTATATCTCATTTATCCTTCCCTTTACTTTTGTAATTCTTACCTTTCTTTTTACTTTCAAATATTAAAGTAGTAATGCTTAATGTAAAAGTAAAAAACAAATTATAACACTATGTGATAAAAATTACTAAAATCTGAACAAAATTTAAACTAATGAGAAATAATATATTATGTAATACAAAAAAAATCCAAATATTTAATAAAAAATGGAGTTTAAATTAATATCATGCAAGATCTTGTAATTTTTTTCCCATCAAAACAAGAAGTTTTTTTTTAGGTTAGGCTGGGTTAAGCTTATTTTGTATCGGTCAGACCCATACTTGAATTGTGATAAACAATGCTAGGCTAGGCCTTAACCTGGCCCTATTTTTTGGCAATTTTGTTTTTAGTGAGCTCAACTTGTGATCAAGTTTAGTGTATGTCACCTTACCACAAATCAAACCAATTAAAGTAATTTTAGATATTAAAAACATGACAGTGACAAAGGATACACAAATTGTGCTCCTTCCACCTCCATCTAACACTATTGCCATATCCATATAGCCCATGTCACAACCCATGTCATAGCTTATGCCATAGCCTAGGCCACTAACCCTACCTTCATCCTTATCATCACCTACTCCCCATTAGGATTTTAGTTATTTAGGCCCTTAAATGGTGATATAACATGACCATGAAGCTCTTTTTGTAATGCCATAATTTATTAGCCTCATTAGACTAGTATTCATGCTTGATTCCATATAATTTCTAAGAAAATGAATAAAAATATTAGCATTTTATTGCGTTGCGTAGAGCCCGAAATTTCCATTTCATGTTATGTGGGTTATATAAACATACCAACATCATTCTCCACTCATACTTCATCTATTTAATTCATACACATCATAAAACAATTCAAGTAGCACGGATTTGAAGCCAAAAACCAAAAAAAATGGCAAGTTGCTCTAGGGTCTAGAATTCAGGTTTTTGACAACAATTTTAGAAAATCATAATTAATTCTAGAAAAATAAAAATTAAGAAAATGATAGATTTCTAGAAAATCTTGAATGTCAACTATAGGTTAAAAATCATTTCAGGCCATGAAAATATCAGCTAGACCACGATTGATAATAGAATAGTACTAAAGGTCTGGCTGCCCAAGTTTGTTGTCACAAGTTATTGATATAAACTTTAAAAATTTATAACTAATTCTAGAAAAATAAAAAACCAAAAAATTATATCATTCTAGAAAGATATAGATGTTAACTAGAGGTAAAAATAACTTTAAACCAAAACAGAAGCTTTTAGCCCCTGAAAACTGATGGAATAGTAACAAAGGTCTGGCTACGTCCCTGATATTGATATGGAATTTTAAAAGTTCATTTCTCTCTCAATATAAATCCAAATGAGGTGCTCTTAATTGCTACAAAAAGTTTATAATATTTAGTTTATTCTTGTAGAATTTCATGGCTATTGGAAACCATTTGACTCACAAATGACATAGGTAAAGAAATTGACCAATTGCACAGTACCACTGCCAAAACTGTCAAATTTTTCTAACTTTGAAAATTTGTAATAAATTCTTTAGAGCTCCAATTTGGGTGTTCTTTAGCTCTATGGAAAGCTCTAGGTAAGACTTATATGCATGCTAAATTTCATGCAAAGATAAGCTCATTTGGTTAGATCTTAACATAACTCAAGAATATGAAAATTTTGGTACCATATATGGGTCAATTTGGTTCCAAATGGCCTCCTAACACTTCTACCACATTTTGAGTAAGTTTTAAAGCATAAACATAGCATATATAAGCTCTCCAACCAATTCAAACCATAATACATCTTAAACTCACTATGCCACAAGCCTTGATGTACATGCAAGATTGGTCATCCAAGTGAGCAAATCATACATTCTCATTGATTTGGTTCTAAGTTTGATATGTACAATACATTCACATACTTATACATTTGTTCAAGTATCTATATCTTAAAAATAATATGTACATACAAACTTTGACATTCCATTATATCAAAAGTACCCTAATGTCAAACTATATCTAATTATGCTCCTTGGCTTCTACTTTGGTCTCCTTGAGCTCCACCTAGACATGTTGAGATGGGAGAGAGAAAGGGATGAGATTCAAAGAATCTCAATAGCTCAAACACCCATTCAAGTAAACAAACAAGGCATATAAACATGTCAAGGATCACAAGTATGCATTCAACATAAACAAGAGCCATTCAGTCTAAATTTTCCATGCCATAAAACCATGTCAAAACTAAGAACACACTCTAGGGAATTTTGGTCTACCCTCACCCCATTTTTGGGACTTTTGAATTAGCCTCACTCTTGATCTAGAGACTTTTGACTTAACTTCACTCATCCTTGAGACTTTTGGCCTTGTTTCACCCATTCCTAGGAACTTTTGGCTTCACCTCACCTATTTTAAGGGACTTTTCGTACAACCTCATCCATAAGAGCAAATTTCATAACTAAAACATAATTCAAAAGGCATATTGGTACCAATGCAATAAGACAATATCAAATGGCATGCCTCAAGATACAAATACACATACAAGCGTCCAATGACATACATAAAACTAAAAATACATACAAGAAGGAGTGGAGAGTAACCTTTGAAGTAAGATACAAATTCTTCCCTTGGCTATTCTCCTCCCTTTTCAGGTACACAACCACAATTAGATGGATCTTGGTTTCTTTGGCCTAGACACAACAAATAGCATCCAATTACATTCTTAAAACAAGTCTTAGCATTAAACACACTCTAAAGAGCACACTTGGTTCAATGGTTACATATTAGTTCCATAAAAGGGCCTAATGAAGCAACTACTATAATTCAAAGTCTTGGTTCCATTCTCTTTTTATATTTAGGCCTATTGACTCCATTTGGAATCCTTAGAGCCATCCCATACTCGTTTCCAAGAGCTTAGATACAAGTTGCTTCTTTAGGTCACAATATGGAACCTATAGCCTAAAATCTTAATCTATGGCTTCTATTTTTTTTTTCATGTTTTCCTCTCATCTTCTTCCATCATATATAGTTCCAAACTAAGCTTAAAAAAATTAAAATACTTCCTAGCCCCTCCATCCAAGCTTGGCCGAGACATAGGAGACAATTGGAGCCTATGAAGTTTGCAATTTTTCCTTAATGGAAGAGGCACTTGAGAGGCTTCCTAGGGTTCTTAGGAACTCAAATCAACACTCGTATAAGCTAGGATACTCTTAGAGAAAATTATATTTTAGCAAATATTCAAGGATCCCTAGCTTCCCATTCTTGAATTTCACTTGCTTTTAGTCAAAAATTCCTCCCCCCTTCAAGCTCTCAAATTGGTCGTGACTCACATAAGAGAAGCAAGGAAAGGAAAGTAACAAAAACAAAGATAGTTACCTTGAATCCTTGACTTCTTCTTAGGCTCTTTCACTTGGTATGGGCTTCTCTTTAAATTTCTACTCTTCTCCTTTTGAAACAAGGCCAAAACAGCCCCATATTACTCAACAAAGCCATGAAAAGAAAGAGGGAAGAGAGGAGAACAAGGTTTCTAAAGGTTAAACCATAAAAAGTCTTGAATTTCCATACCTTTCTCCCTGTTCTTTCTTCCTCCTTGAAGCTTCTCCTTGTGCATCTCTCTTGGGCAGAGCCTCTTCTATTTTTGGACAAACAAAAGTCTATTAGGAGAGGGAGCTAAAGAGGACGCCTCTTATAAAGAAAGAAGATTAAAATTGTTTGCTCAAAATTTTGCTTATGTCCCGCTTTCTTGGCTAATTCATTTAAGGTTCATTTTAGCTCCTTTTTTAGAACCATCTTTTCTATCATAAAATTTAGATCCTCTATTTTATAAAATGGCTTTGGAATCACTCAATTTGAATTAAAAACTTTCCCGAATGAAGAGGTCAAAATTCGAATCAACTGACGATCAAAACTATACACCAGAGGGGTTTTAACTATCCCAGGGGTTCTTATAGTTTTTAAGGTCTCTGAAAACCCCGAAAAGCTTAAATTTTTTATTTAAAAAGTCATCATGTGAGTTTTTCAAAAGTTGCATAAATTTATAAAAATGCCACTATACCTTCGACAATTTTATTGAACCACTTCGGCTTTGATTTTTGGGCAATTCAATACTTAAATCCTCATTTTTTATTATTTAAAATTTTATTCTAATTTTATTCGGCCTTAAATCATTCATCTTATGGGATATGTTTTTATAATTGACTTATTTGAGTACTTTTACAAAATACTAGATATTACACTTTTAGGGTGTAAAATAGCCAACTACTTATGTTGACTTTTGAAATATGTATGTTGTAGAACTCTAACCTTAGTGGCTAATAAGTCCTACTACTAATTTTGAACTCTTATGTAAATTATGGGGTGAAATAGTATATTTATGTATTTTTCCCTTGCTTTCTTGTTAATTTTTCTTATTTTCTTCCATTGCCAATTAATAAATTAATCTCTTAATTAAAAAAATATGATAGAATTGGTAATAACAATAAAGAGGTTACACTTACTCTTGATGAGGTTGGATTAAGTGTGAAGTTAGTGGAATTCTAAGTGTCAAATATTTAGGATTCCTTGATATAAGGTGGCTTTGATTTAGATCACTAACTTAATTAGATGCCATGCAAATTGGATTGATCTCTCTCTCACTCTTGCTAGTCTCAATCACACACAATTGAAGGAGGTGAAATCATTAAGTGGAAGATGCAACATGTAGGTGTAATAGGATAGTAGAGATAAGTAGCTCCCAAGGCTTTATTTAGCTAACGAAGAATGTTTGCTTGATTAATCCATATTTTCTTTAGTTTGTTATGCAAGTGGTATTGATTTAACTCCAATTAAAGAAAGAGACCTAATAGTGGCCATGTAGCGTACAAGAGGCTTGCACAGGAAGATTGATCTTTCTAATAATAACGTATTGGTTTAGTTAGTAGATGATGAGGTGGAAATTTATTTCTCAATGGAATAAATCAAAAGGCATACATTAATCCTAGGTTGTATTAAGTCCCATTCTATTACATTACTCTCCTACCCAAAAAAATGGTAGAATTAAAGGGTCTTAGAAAAAAGTATACTTTAGCTCTTAGTATTCTAAAGCATTTCAATCAAGTCCTTATGGTATTTTGATTAAGTCCCTCTTTTAAAAAAAATGCTCACTTAATAATCTTTTCTTATATAAATAAGAGTAGTAAATATTTGAATGTTAAAATTTCCACCAAATTTCAAACCTATTATCAAGATAGTTTTTCTTTATGGTAACCACTTCTTTTTTTCTTTGATAAACCCTACTTGCACTTGAACATATATTCAATTCAATTTATAACAATCAATCAATAGAAATAATGAAATAAACAAAAAAGGAAAAATGAAGCTAAGAGAAGAATGAACAAAGCAATGGTAGCATACACACAAAGCCACAAAAGAACGAAGTTGTGCTGTGCGTGCCATACTCTTGTCATAATGTGAGTGTATGTGAAGATGGGTAGGATTTCTTCCATTGACTAGGGCACAGGAAGCAAAATGTCAAGGTGTAGTATAAAAGCACAAATATAGGATCATAGGAAGCAAGTTAACCTAACTTTAAATGTAAAGTTTCACACACACACTCTGTAACACCCCATAATTAATTAAGGTATTAATCATAGATTAGATTAATTAGGAATAATTAATATGGGATAATTAGGCAAGTTAAGTACATGAATATTTTAGAAAGGTAAATTTATTAATATGGGTTTGAGATTTAATTGGGAGAGAAATTTCATCTAAGCCCAAATTAATATAGGAGGTCATGATAAGAGGCTAATGAATGCCCAATAAGCTAGGTGCAGACCCAACTTGATCCAATGTGATGGAGGCCCAATAACCCTTGTGCAGACCCACATTTTTGAGCTCTTCAAACTTGGCCCAAACCAAATTAAATTTCAGCAACCCAATGCATAAAAAAAACTGGCCTAGTAAAATTCTGTAGCCCAACAAGCTAAAATTTGAAGCTCAAATGAAGCTGGACCTTGGAGCAACCCATGACCCATATTTGACCCAGCTAAAACCCAACTTAAACCCTAATACATCAGCCTCTTCCTCACATTTGCTGAAACACAAAACACATCTCAAAATTCGGAGGTTGAGAAGGAAGCTAAGGTTGGGGGCAAGAATTCTGCATTTTCTCACATTTAGAACAAGATTCAGTTAAGGTAATAGTTATACAACTTAATCCCTTCATCTTTCTCTTTAATTTGGTCCAATTAGTTTTTCATTTGGAGTATTTTCACCTTACCCAAAATCTGAAATGTAGGAATTTGAGGATTTTCTTGGTAAAATTCGTAGGTTGAGGTTAGGGCTGACCTTGGGTGAGTTTAAACCCTCTATTTTGATGCTTCATTTGTTAATTTGAGACCCCCATAGCTGATTTATAAAATGGGTATTAGTTCTATATGAATTTGCTTAGGATTTTAGGTGGAATATTGAGTTTTTTGGTGAAAGACACTCTAATCCGAATTTGGGATTTGTGATGGCTGTTGCAAATTCATCTACAAGTGAAGTAACTGAGGTTTATATTAATTCCATGTATATATCTGATTTAATTTCATATGTTGTTGTATATGAATAATTTAAAATGTTGAATGAATTGGTTGGCTATCTGTTGAATTGTGATTGGACCTTGTGAGTCCATGGTGGAGCTGTGGTGTGGCTGCCACTCGTGCATGTACTTCGATCGAGCACTGGGTTATGATCAAACCCCAGATGCACAGAGCCCCAATTGTGCTCAATAGGGAGTAGGTGCCATGGACGGGCCTCTCTCAGTGCTAATGGACTTTAACATGTGATAATATGATTGCTAGTATGGGATAGTAATCATGATAGCTTAATTGTTTCATTTGCAAATATGATGGATATGATTCTGATGTTGATTTTGATTCATGCATATATGCTAATTAAACTGGATATATGATGGAATTGCCTTGGTTACTGAGATTTATATCTCACACCGTTTCATGGGATTAACATTTTAGGTGAAGGTTCTTCGGGTAAGGATAAAGGGAAGCAAGTGGATGAAAATCTATGAGCTTTAACATATGAGAGAAGGCTACACTTAGGCTGGCTTATTTAGTAGAGATGCAATTTTATTATTAGTTTACATAGCATCATCATGTATTCATGTTGCCAAGTGTAGGTGTTTATATTTTGTTTGATTGAAATGTAACCGTTAAGGATTTAAATCTCATTATAGTTGAATATTAATGTATGAACTTATAGTATCATATATATAGTTTTGTTGAAATTGTGATATGGATTACCATATGGGAATTGTAGTCATATGATGCCTTGGATGTGGACATAAGCTATTGTTGAATGGAATCTCTATGGAATGTGCATGGGATGTTAATTGCTGCTAATGCATGTGTTCTTGCTGTCATATATTCATGAATTTGCTGATATGAGCTAGTTGGGCAAGTAGGAAGTAGTATTTAAGTTTTGCAATAGTAATGGACGGATTGATGGGTAAATAGGGTAGATAAACACCATTAGAATCACATAAAATAAGGGAAGGTGGACTTAGAGTGTTTCTAAGATAAGATTTGGAGTGTAGGGGGCGAAATTTGGGTAATGTAGTCACAGGAGGGAGTCTGGCCGCGACTAAGAAGGCTTCGCCGCGGCCAAATGAGAGACAGAGTCGAAAGGCACTGCGGCATAACCAATCCCGCCACGGCACAAGGGTGGAAAGCTGACCTGAGGAGTGACAGTGGCGAAGAGCACCGCGACCTGATAGATTTTGCCGCGGCGCAAAGTGAAAAAAAATCGCCTAAGAGGGTGACAAAACGAGAACTCGCCGCGGCGCGAGTTGAGGAAATAAAATAAGGGTTAGATAGAAGCAAAACTCACCGCGGCGCAAATATATTGCATCGAGGCAAGAATCGTGAGAGTTGAGAATAGTAGTTCCATGAAGCTTTTCTGCCGCGGCGCCACATAGGTTGGCTGCGGCGAAGGTCCAACTTGCCATGGCGAGATTTGTGAAATTTGCCCAGTGATTCCAGAGAGCAACTTGGCCACGGTGGGGAAGGTATAGGCCATGGTGCAAGTCTCCAACCTACTCCTTTTAGCCTAGAAACCCCAATTTCTTCAAAGATAAGTAAAAGATGATATAGGAACACTTGTGGGAGGTTATTGGGCATTGAAACTGATGGACGGTTGAATCATTAATCCCTTATGGTAGTAGGATTTCTTTTATGCAAATTTTGTTTTGTTGAGGTGGTATGATGATGACCCTAACATCAAGGTTCAAATTTTTTCCATTTTCACAATGTGATAAATTATAACCACTTAAACCTTGATAATTAATTATTAATCGTATATTTAACCATAATTACAATGATTAGAATGAAGGGTTGACACACACACTCTCTCTCTCTCCCCTTTTCTTTCTCTCTATCTCTTTTTGGGTCTTAACACTTCAAAAGGCTATGAAGGCCTACTCTAGATGGGGCTTCTTATGTAAAACCTCTTCTTAGAAATGTTATACTTATCATTTAATTATTCAATTCAAGTTCTAATGATGCAAAAAATTAATTCAATTACTTAAAGTGGAAATTTTGGATTGATTTGAACCTTTATAAACTTGATAAGTTACTTATATCTTAGCATTAATCTTCATTAAACTTCTCCCATTAAGGATACCTCAAGTGTTCATTAACTAAGTTTACTTAGAGTTAACTACAAATTAATTTTTCTTAAGTTAATTACAATTTTCATCTATACCTCTTTTCCTTTTAAATGTATTGATACAGTAACTTAAGAAAGGTGTATGTAATTTTTCCCTTTCTGTATCCCCTAATTATGTCTAAGATATCATCAACAACTTGAGGGACAATTGCACCTAAAGATTACACATAGCTCCTCTTAAATTAGTATAGAGCATAGGCAAGGCATATGAACTTACCCTCCACATGGTTGGGTCATGTTCTATATTGTCATGACACATCAAACTATCATCTTAAAGGAAAGAGGGATAGCAGGGGATGTGCTATGTAACACATGTTGGTCATTTCTAGTACTGAGAAAAACGTAGTTTGTCACTTTAAAGACTAATTTAAGCTAGGTTTAGCTAATTGCTTGGGAAGGTTATGCACCTTACTTTTCTACCAATTTTAACATGCTTGAACATCTATATGATGCTTATCAACTAGCCAAATTTTAGGTAAGAAGGAAACCATTTAATCCTTCAACTAGAGGTATCTACTGAATGGCCCAATTTTTTGCTTGGAGTGGGAACTAGTGTAATATGGATGTTCCTTTTGCTACTAAACTCTACTCAAAATTTCCTTAAAATTTACATGATGTTAACTTGACTAGTTACCTACCTCATTCTAAGGTTTTGAGTTACTTGTAGGTAATTTACCTCTAGAAAAGACAAAGTCAAAGATTTCCTTATTATGAATATTTTTCTAGTTCATGACAACAAATGATCTTTTTTTAAAGAATTCAAGTAGCTTGTGAATTTTTTACCCTAGCTTCCTAAATCCTACCAAGCTACCTTTAATACACCTAACCACTTGAACACATAACTCTAACTTATTAGTATTGAATCAAAATCTAAAATGACCAATTTGAGTATATCATACCTAAATTTATCCTACTCTTAAGCCAATTTTATTCTTGACAAATTTAACATCTAGGACCAACTCCTGCTACACAACCCTAAGGGCAAGAAAATTGACATCATCCACTTACATTATCATAAAAAAGAATCTAAGGTCTTAATTTACCTATCTTAAATTATACCAAAACTACACCATTCACTATCTTGCATTCCCACCAATATATGCTGTAAACTACTATGTGAGCCTCACAACCACCAATTTCTTATTCCAAACCTCATAAACATACAAAACCACAAAAAATTGTGTTAGTCATGCATACTACAGTATCATCCCATATGTGCAAGTCAAAAACATCATGTACAAGGTAATTTGTCACAATCCATGTCCTAATTTGGCAACCATACACATATGCAAGATTAAACTTAGAGTAAGGGTTTATAACATATTTATGCAAGATAACTAACAAATACACAACTAAAATGTCTATAACTAGTGGCCTTAGCAACCAAGCAAAGCAATTCTATCAATTAGTAGGTGATTTCTCTTTGTCTTTGATTGACCCTTTGCCTAGAAAAATTGTAACGTCTGATTTTTCATAAAATATTGAAATAAGTCAGTTTTCAAAGCAAGTCCCTTGAGATGAGTGATTTAAGGTCAAATAAAATTTGGATAAAATTTTAAATAATAGAAAATGAGGATTTGAGCCTTGAGTTGACCAGAAACGGGGGTCGACGTGATTTAAAAAAATTACCGAAAAGCCAGTGACATTTTCGTAAATAAGTGCAATTTTGGAAAAACACCTAGGAGTGATTTTTAAATAGAAATTTTGAGTTGCCCAGGGTTCTCAAAGGCCCCAAAAACCATGGGAAACCCCGAGACTGGTAAAGCCCCTCCGATGTACTCTTTCCGACGTCGGTTGACTTGAACTTTAACTGATTTGTTCGGAAAGGTTTTAGCTCCGATTTGAGTGATTCCAAAGGTATTTTATTAAATTGAGAACCTATTTGTTATGATGGAAAAGATGGTTATCAAAAAAGAGCTAAAATGAAATTGCCAAGATAAAAGGGCAAAATGGAAATTTTTGTAATTGTTTGATTTTTGAAGCCCCTTATAAAAACATCCCCATCTGCCCTCCCTCTTCATCGACTTTCTTCTGAACAAAAAATAGAGAGAAGAACAGAACCTTTGGGCTCACAAGGGGGGAGGAAGAAGAAGAAGAAATTCCGAGCTAAAGGTAGGTTTTTATGTATGTTTTTCATGCTTTTTCTCCACCAATCTCTTCTCCTCTTTTTCCCTCTTCTTCTCCATGATTTTTCTGAAGTTTTAAGGGCTGTTTTGAAGGAAGAAAAGAAGGGAAAGTTCGGATTTGAAGAGAGGAACTTGGAGAAATCAAGATTTAAGCCAAACTAACCAAGGAAATAAGGTAAAAATGCATCCTATGGTTGATATCTTCCATGGCCCTTCTTCTCCATTTCGACCCTCATGTGTTCTGCCCTAAGGAGTTAGATTTTTAATCAAACCAAGGATGATTCTTAGGTATGTGATGGAGAGGAATAAGAATATGCAATGAAAACCAAGAAATAGGCATTAGAAATCAAGATGCAAAACCTAGGGTTTTAAGTGCACCTTCCAATTTTTGAATTTGTATGATGCTTCCTAGGTCTAAGTAAGAGTGTAAATGAGTTCTTGAGACACCTTAGATGCTCCCCACAAGCTTCCTCCTTCAAGGAGGCAAAGAAATTCCCATGGAGGCCAAAGGATGCCATAGTCTCGGCCTAGGCTAGTTTATGTAGGTGGGAGGATTTTTAAATTTTTCTAAGGCCATTCTTGAGTTACATTTGATGACTAAAGATGAAGGGAGGCCTTGGAAAAAATTTAGAACTCATAGAAATTGATTTGATGCCATAGGTTCCATAATATGACCTAAAGAAGCAACATGGTGCTAAGCCTTTTGTCTTAATGATGTGATGACTCCAAGAGGCTTAAATGGAGTCAAGAATCATAATTGAAAAGAAAGAATGAGGCCTAGAAGTCATTTGATGGGTGTTGCTTCATTAGATGTGATTATGGACCATAATGGAGCCTATAGAGCAATCTAGTGTTTCATCAAGTTATATAGCCTTAGAACATGTTTCATGAACCTAATTGGCTCCCATAAATTGTATCTAGGCCAAGAGAAATTATCTCCACCAAATTGTGGGTGTGTGGCCGAAAGAGAAGGCTTGAAAGTTAAGAAAAATGTATGTGAACTTGTGCAAAGTAGCTCTCTCCATTTTCTCTCATGCATGGATGTGTGTTTAGCTTATTGTAGAATGTGTATATGTGTATTTTCAAGCTAAGAAAAGTATGCTAACATGCCTTTATATTCCATGATCCTTAATGCCATGTTATGTTTTAAATAAATCTATAATGTTTATATGAGTTTGCTTGAGTGAGGAGAGGCCAAGAACTCTTCCCTTTGGTAAAGATGAGCCAAGAACACTTGAGTTTGATTGAGACAAAGCAAAGAGTCTCCCAAAAACAAAGTGGGCTCCCAAGAGTATAGTTGAATCCAAAACTCCTAAAGAATGGGTGAGGCAAGTCTAAAATCTATGAGGAGAAGTGTGAGACCAATCCAAACACTTGAAAAACTCTTAAATATCTTATATGATTGATTCACATGCCAAGGTTGCTTTGAAAATGTCCATGACTTCCATTTTTTCATACATGCATTTGAAAAGCTTGCTTTGTATATATTCTGTGTGATTGAATGGGAGATGAGTTATTGGGATTCTTTGAATCTCATCCCCTCCTCTCCAATGATCTAACATGCTAGGTGGACTAAGCAATTATGGTGAAGGGAGCCAACAACGATAAGGAAGAGAGATTGACAACCTTGTGTCTTGTTTTGTTGATTTTAGAACCATAATGATGGTTCATCATATATATGAGGTTGTATATGTACTATGAACATTGAGACATGTGTAAATACACGATTATGTGATGTTTAGATGTATGATTATAATATATGACCACTAGCCCATGTTTTGAGTATGTAAGGCTATAGAATGAGAATTTAAAGTTTGATGAATATGTGTATAAGTGAGGGTTGAATGGCCAAAATGAGATGCATGAGGTTTGGGGCTATTTGGGTAGCTCACACAAGTCTTAAATATACTTTTAGACTTGCCCAAAAGGTGCCAACACCAAAGAAAGACCATTTGGCAAGTTTGATACCTCATATGGAGCCAAATTTTATCATTATAGAACCCTATATCACTTTTTAGCCAAATGAGTTAGTTTTGGTCTGAAATTTGACATGGAATTAGGTCGTAGTAAGAGTTTTTTGAGAAGCTAAAGATCATAATTTTTGGAGGTCTACAAAATATTTGATGATTTTTCGAAATTGGCAAATTTTAGGGATTTGGTTTGCTGCACTATTCAATTGGTTCGAAATTGTTTTTTATTATTTGAGATCCAAATGATGTCCAATTGCTATCAAATTTTATACAAAGAAAATAGACAATCATAGTGACTTGTGCCAACTAGAAGCACCTCATTTGGAGTCTAGAGAGGAAGATATGAATTTTTGAAATTTCTATCTAGTATCAGTAGCCTTGCCCAATCAGAAGTATTGTTCTATTGAATTCTAAGATTTGGGCTTGATGAACTGATCTGGAGATATTTTTTCTCTCTAGTGGACATCTATAGCTTTTCATATTGGTATCATTTGCATGGATTGGATTTTTTTGGAATTAATTGAACATTTTTGAAGTTCATATCAATAAACTGTGACAGTATCAGGACTCAATCTGACCTCCGGGCCATTTCACATGTCAAATGCTCTGTGTGTGGGATGTTTGACTTGTACATATTTTTTTCATGAAATAGACATCCTGAGCTTTCCAGAATGACCAAGATTGCATGTTTTTAATTTTTCTAGATTTAATTATGATTTTTCAAATTTCACCCAGAAATGAGGCCAATTCTAGTCGAGAATGAAACCTCATTTTCCACCTCCCAATTTGGTTTCCATGAGTTGTAGGCAAGTTTTTATGATACAAATGAGTTGTAATAATGCAATTAAATATGAGGAGGCATAGTATGAGCTCACACGGTCCACGTGATACAGAAATAAATTTCTAGATATGACGTAACGTAAAAATATTCATTACTTTCTCTTGCTTTCTATAAGAAACCTACATCCTCCATGATATTAAGTCATTGAAAGGCATGGGATGAGCTAGAATTTATGGTGTTGCAAAAATGAAGCCCACAATGAGGTGAGATATAAAATTTTAGTAACTAGTATATAATTCTAATTACAAAATACAGTGAATTCATAATTAATGTTTAAGTAAAAATCATATTGCATGCTATAAGAAATCTCAACCTAGATATAAGTTTGGCTATATTCAACTACAATTTCATACTTGTTGTCCATTTACTACAATTAATGGCCATTAACTAGGGAAGCATCAACTCCAATGCAAAGGAACTCCACTTGGCTCTAGAGCTCTACTTGACTCTATAGCTCGTATGGCTCTAGTTCCTTTTAGTAAAGAGCTTCATTTGGCTCAAATATGAATAACCAAACATATTCATAACAATACATACAAAAAAACCATTAATCAAATTCCAAATTAGATATAACAATAACTGGACACTAGTTACTTGTCTCTAATGATTCTTCTATTCTCCTACTCTACTAACAGCTACTTCTAGATACTCAACCAAAGGCTAATTAGAATATACAACAATTTTATTCGATCTAAAGCATATAAACTCCTAATCAAACCTAAATTATAACTTTTACTAAGTTCTAAATTGCTCAAGCGTCCCAAGTAAATTTGCAAGTCCAAATTACAATTCTTCCTTCCTAATGCTCATCTAAAATGGAAAAATACCTACTATTAAAACTTAAATAATTTTTGAAAGTTAAAGCTAAGTTTAAGATAGAATCTTACCCATTCAATCCTTTCAACTCTGCCAATTCCCTCTACCTCAAACAAAGATCTAAGTTTCCAAATTGTTTCCCCCTATAATATAGCCAAAATAAGGAAAAATAAGGAACAACCCATTCATAGAGAATTTCAAAAATGAAAAAGTTAGCAATGGAGAAAAGTTCCTTTTTGAAATCATGCTTCCACTACTTTTTCTTCTAGTACTTCTAAATGTAACCTCAGACCCCAAAATCTCCCATCTTCATACGAATAAACCATAACCTAATCAAACTCCACTCAGTTCAAATAGAAGAGAATAAGTAGCATATCATTTGTTCCTAAACTCACCTTGGCTAATTCCTTCTCTTTCCCCCACAAGCAAGTTTGCAAAGTGCACCTATAGAGGCTTCTCTCTTTTGCATGAACTCTGTGTGTGTGTGTGTGTGTGTGTGTGTGTGTGTGTCTCTCTCTCTCTCTCTCTTTCTCTCACAATTCTGAACATGTTGGCTAAAAATGAGATGAATGAGTGAGTTAGTGGAATTTAATAGTAGGGTTTAGGCTAAAATATTAAGTGGGCTTAAGGCATTCTTAGTGGGCTTCTCTCCATTTTAGTTATTTGGATAAAAAAATGCAATATTTGATCCATTAGTGAATAGAAATAAGGAATATCATATTTTAGAATATTTTTCTCAATTTGACTTAAATTAAATCTTAGGGTTAAACACATCTAATTAATTTTTTTCCAAATTAACACTAATTGAATTAGGCAAATTATAAATTGTAGTTAATTTATCTATTTTCCAATTAAGTAAAATAAAAATTTGTAATTCAATTTTTTATTCTAATATTTCCCTTAATTAGCTCCCTTTCCTTATAATCTTGACCAGGTGCCCTATGGATGTGAAATCTTGTATAAGCCTTTTAAAGATTTTTTTTAATTAGTTGACACAATTTTTGGACTAAAAAGGGATACCTTTAAACTCACGTAACTCACATCATATTTTCTGAATTAACTAATTCTACATAAGTCAATTATGAGTCTACATGACTTAGCTCTGATTTTTAGTCTACAAGCGACACATTTTTCTTAGGTGAAAATGTAGACTTGGTGATAATTCCCTAATTTATATGATTTTTTCTATGATTTTGTAGGGATTTAATGTTGCTTTTTAAGTATTTTTAGCCTCTTGTACACTAATTTCATTTATATTTTGAGCTTTTAGATTGATATAATTAAAGGATTATTTGATTAAAATCTCCAAAATTAGGATTTAATTGAAAAAAAATTCTTAATTCTTTATATTAACCTTATTTTCAAGTAAATGTGGTTAAAATTGTGATTTATGATTTGTATATGATAGCATTTGTTAATCTTTGTAATTAGAAGTGATTAAAACTTAATTTAGTTTTTGATTGAGTTTAAATTATATTGTAATGAGTTTTCTTTGTATTTTTTGTTTTTAGGAACCTAATTTCATAAATAATAAAGTTTCTAAGCATAAGGAGTAATTATTAAGAAGTTTTAATGTCGTACTCTTGATGTAGGTTAATTTGGAAATAGAGGCAAAATTTGGTGTTGTGAAAGGAGACTTTAGTTTTCCACGACAGTTGAAAACCACTGCTAAAGCTAATGGCGACTACAAATTACTTTAATCATGAAGATAAATATTAGATTTGAAAAATGTAATAAGAAACTGGCCATCATTATGAGTTATTTTTCCTATTGTGATAAGCAATTCTAAAACATTTTTTAAATGGTTTTTAAATGAAATTTTTCATCAATTTTCAATTCCTCTTTATATTTGCATGAACTTCTCTCTATTTCCACTAATCTTTGGAGCTAAAGAAAGATGAAGAAGATGAAGATCAAGGAGATTGAGCCAAAAATTTCTCATTCTTTGACCCCTTTGGTAGATGTCTATTGATTTTATTAATGTTGGAATTTCGCATGGAACATCTCTTTTAACTACTTAGTTATGACCATATGTTGCAATTTCATTGTTGTTAGTAATAATGATGAAGGGATAGACAAGAATTATATACTCAAAGGTGACATTCTAGCTAATTTCTAAATTCTTGCTATGAATCTTAAACCTAATGATGTGTTGAGAGATGAAATTGGGAGAATGATACCTTATTACACAACATATGTCACATTTCTATGCATTAAAAGGTGATGTTGCAAGAATTAGAAATGCTTGATTGAACAGGTAATTGATCACAAGATAAACTAATATCTCCAATATAAATCAATCGTAGACAATGTAATGTTTGAGTCTAGTGTCTTATTTTACTACATGTTAATTGCTCATTAAATTGTTCAAGAGATTAGTTGCATTAGTAAAATATAATTTCGATATATGTTGATTCTTCTTTTTATGAATTAGTATTGTAGACTTCTATATAATTGACAAGATGAAGAGTAATTGCTTGAGGCGATGTATTAAAGAATGAAGTCTCAATGTTAACTTACTCGTAATCTATATTAATTGAATTTGAATTTTAGTGATGTATTAAAAAATGAAGCTAGGTAAAGGATACATTTGTGCAACATTAATCGTAGTTTGTTGTGTTGAGAGACAAAGGTCTATGTAGTGATCTTAAAGTCTAGTAATGTCTCATTGGATGAAGCTATATGATCTAGGTGATATTGGATTGAATAAAAGATAAACATAAGTTACTCTCTTGTCCCTAGTGTGATTGGTCTAAATGTGTGTTGTGTCTATATGTGTCTTTATTTAAGAGTCTTTTGGTTATTGAGTTTTTAAGTCATTTTTTCCCTTCTATAATTGGATAATTTATTCCTCATAACTAAGAAAATCTAGGTTATTATTGTACATATGTCTTTAATGATAGATATATAACAACTAACCTCCTAACACCTAATAAGAACCTTTAGACTAATAAGTACCAATCATCACAAGATCAATTTTATTTACTCTAGTTATTATACTTTTTTTCTATTACAAGAGGACACACACACCCTGCGGCTCAAACCCGCGACCTTCCCTTTGTGGGAAGAATTTTAAGGCCACTAGGACAACACGTCCTTGGCACTCTAGTTATTATACTACTTGAATAATTGATATACTTACTATCTAGTATAACAAAATAATTGTTGTCACTTGGTAAACTTGGCAAGGCAATTTACGAGTTTGATAGCTATATTCGCAATAGTTAATTAGGAAATATTGGAAGGATTTCTTTTTCTTTAGTTAGCTATATTGTTGTATTGTAATTGTGTGTCTTTGGTATAAAAAAAAATTATTTTGGAAGGAATAGATTTATATTTCTTTTAAAATACATTTAATTTAATTTAATGTTTGCATCTTATTATTATTATTATTATTATTATTATTAAAGTAAATTACACATACTTTTTTAAAATTTTACTAAAACTACACAATTTTTTTTTATTTTCAAAGTATACCATGCCTTTAAAACAAAAAGTTATATTATATTTTAGTCTAAATTTAAATTTTTTGGCTAAAACATCTTTTATTTACTTAAATGCATTTTTTAGTTAGATTTAATAAAATAAGATCTATTCTATTTTTTTAAATATATACTTTAATCTAATCTTAATTTTTTAATAAAATACCTTCTATTAAATATACAAATATATATTATATCTAAATATATAAATAAAAAAAGAAAAGAAAATCTTTTCAATGCACAAATAAAAATTAAAAAATTTTATTTTCATTAAATTTAACAAACATATATATACTTATATTAATAAAAAATATTTTAACTAAAAAATTTTAAAGTAATCTAAGTATAACTTTTTATTTAAAAGAAAATTTATAACTATTTTAAAGGTAAATAAGAGAGATGCATGTAATTGTGTAATTTTCAAGAGAATGTTGGTCTATTTGCCTCTTTATTCACTCAAGATGGGGTCCATGGCACCAGCTTCCTGCAGTGGACGAGGAACAGTGCAGGCACCGTGAGATCCACCAGCAACCCCCTTATCGAAAGTCTTGATTTTGATTTGCTCCCTCTTTGGACGGAGCATTTTGATTTTTGATTTTACCTCTATCCTAACAGAGAAAGGGACGTTATTTGGGCATAGCGTTTGGCTAGAGAAGGCGTTTTCTTGGGGAAAAACATTTTCTCAGGAAAATTCCAGCGAGGAAATGGCAGGAGCAGAAGGGTTTGTTGAAGCGGATAACGCGGAGGCCATTATGACTAGAATTGAACACAAAACTCGGAAGATCGAAAGCTTACTCAAACAGTAGTAGCTTCTTCCTCGTCTCTTGTCTATCTATGCTCTGTTTAAATTGAAGAACAATTTATTCCCTTATTCTTACGCAAATGCTTGAAAATTGTTTATATTTGATGCGAATTCAGGTATAAACCAGTGGAAGCCCTTAAAACTGCTCTTGAAGGCACTCATGCCATGACCCGAGATGAACGTTGCAAGGTTTTCCTTTCTCTCTTTAGTTGTGTTCATTGTTTCATACTGTAAAATTGAATGTACATTGGGGTTGCTGAGGACGAATACGACCTGCATTTTTTTTGTGGGTTTTCTTTATTATTTTCCTCTAAGCTAATCTCGATAGGCAAAAAAGACTTGCTCATTTGTTATTCAGAGCTTAGTTGTATTGTAATTGAAGATCTTCTAATTCTTGATTAATTGAACGATGAGAGTGTAAAGTTTTAAATTTTGATTTACTTGTTTCCTTATCTATTTACTTTAGTATTGGATGTGCTTACTTACATATCCAAGAGCCACAGTGTATGTTATTTGCAGACGATATTGTCTTAGTTGGGGAATCGAGAGTAGAAATGAATAAGAAGTTAGAGAGGTGGAGATTAGCTTTGGAAACTCATGGATTTCGTTTAAGTAGAAATAAAACCGAATATATGGAGTGTAAGTTTAGTAAAAGACACATCACTTAGCGTAGAAGTGAAAGTTGGAGAACATATTATATCACAAGTCACACGATTTAAATATCTTGGATCTGTCATACAACATAATGGAAAAATAGAAGAAGACGTAAAACATAGGATTCAAGCGGGGTGGATGAAGTGGAGGAGTGCTTTAGGTGTTATTTGTGATAGAAGAGTACCACTCAAACTCAAGGGTAAATTTTATCGTACAGTTATAAGACCTGCAATGTTGTATAGAACTGAGTGTTGGGCAATAAAAAGTCAACAAGAGAATAAGTTCAATGTTGCAGAGATGAGAATGTTGCGTTGGATGAGTAGACATACTAAACGAGATCGGATTAGAAATGAATACATTAGAGAGAAAGTAGAAGTCGCCCCTATTGTGGAAAAGATTGTAGAATCAAGACTTAGATGGTTTGGTCATGTTGGGAGAAGACCTATAGAAGCCCCAGTTAAGAGAGTAGATGAGATGGAGAATAGTCCAATAATTAGAGGTAGAGGAAGACCAAGACAAACTATAAGAAAAATTATTAAGAGAGATTTAGATTTAAATGGTTTGTCTAAAAATATGATTTACGATAGGTGCTTATAGCGTTGATTGATCCATGTAGCCGACCCCACTTAGTGGGAAAAGGCTTTGTTGTTGTTTGTTGTTGTTGTTGTTTCCTACATTTTCACACAGCTCGGACTATTTATTTGATTTTAGACTTTTAGATGATCCCGATTATGATATGTAGACATATTAACTAGCACTCAATTTCTTCTTCATAATTTGGTCTATTTATTTTGTTGATTATCTAGTGCTCCTGGGTCCTGAAACCATCTAGTTTTTTATATGGTATTGGGCAATTTGCAGTCTGCACATTGGATTGTGGTGCATAGAGCTTTAATGGCTATAAAAGATGTGGATGGAATGCTTTCTTCTTTGGACCCTGAGTACTATGACATCCTAATGAAGTAAGTGATCAAGTGTTTTGTTTAAATATTTGTACATGTGAATTTTGAGTTGGATATCTTCTAGTTTTTTTAGAATAAAGAATTCCTTGGATAATGGTAACATTCTTTAATTATTAGTCAACAATTATTTTAGTTTGGCTCCCCCCAGCATTTTCCATATGTGAAAAGGGCTAAAAAGTATTGCAGTTTCCCCTTGTCTTTTTCTTGTCATAATCTGCATTATGCATTTGAATTGCTAACTGAGAAAAATAACTTAACAATGCATGACAGTTACATGCCATAACTATGGGCCTGTTTGATTCTGTTCTGGTTTTAATATTTTTAAAATAGATATTTTTTAGAACAAATTTAGAAAACAAAAAAGTTAAAAAATCTGTTTGAATCGTTATTTTGAAAAATTGTTGTTTTCTATTTTTTTCCCTAATTCTGCACAATAAAAGTTAACAAAACATTTAAAAAATGTTCTAATTTTTTTATTTCCGAAAACACAATTCTATTTTTGTGTTTTACAAAACACTTTATTAAAAACACATTATCAGACAAGTTTTTTTATTTTTTTGTTTTTTAAAACAGAAAACTGTTTTGGAAATAAGAAATCAAACATATTTCTTGCTTCTGGGTTTTCCGTGCAAAAAGAAAATAACAGGTACATAGCATGCTGCTTAGCAGCTGAAGTTCATACTCCCTGACATTATATGCGCTACATTAGAATAATAGCGGCTGGAAATCATAATATACTATGTATAATGATGAGTTAGCATAGTCTTTTCAACATTTGAAACATAACATGCTGGCATGCTCGCCACATAATATAGATGTCTATAGCAGTTGACAGGGTGATTATATGGTATAGTCTTGAATCATAAATTGAATGATTTAGAAACAAATTAAAAGATAGCTTGAAATATAAAATTTGAAGTATGTATATACCCATAACATGAACCAAAATAGTAAATTTAACCTAGAAGTTAACAGAAAAATACTTAACCACAAGTTATAGATAAGCACATAATTCATAAATTCCTTAATCATCAAATCTTAAAATGAACCCAACTAATATCCTTCTTTGATTTCTTTATAGGAGATATAGCCAACAGTTAACAATACAACATTGCCACACCACTTCACTGTTCTAGAAAAATTGATGTTTAACCATAGAAAACTCACCCTCAAAGATAAAAGGAAGAGGCACAATTCATTAGTATCCGTGAGAGAAGTTTAATTTGCTTGGGGAGAAAGTTTTGGAGTTACAAGGGAAGTCTAGTGGCACAGGCAATGGTGAGAGAAATTTGTAATACCTTTGATACTGTTACAATCAGACTCACTAGGTTATGTATTCTTTTAAGGCTAAATGACTTCTCCTGTGCTGTTATGGGCTGCTTTTAAAAAAAAAATTAGGGAAAAAAGAAAAAAAGCAAGGTACCTGACTTCTCAACTTAGATGATATCCAATATTCTCACACTTTTATAAATCTTAGAATTGTATTATTTTGCCATATTGGTTCAAATCACATTCATTCATATTATTCATGGTCAATTGAAGGCTGCTTCCAGTTAAGCCATCAATCCATATTGTTGGTTCATGACTCATTGTGAATCATAAGATTTAGACAACTATACCATGGACCTATGAAGACTAAATGCGTTTTGAAATTGACAGTCATCTAGATTTCATGGAGATTATAATTTATGGCTATATCCTTTATTATAAATTTAAATTTAATCTACTCCTTGATGTTTGGAGCATAGATGAAAACCATTATCATTTGTCCAATGGAATTGGGAGGTTGGAGGGAAAATTCAGTGTCTTAAGTCTTCCCTGTACCAAGATTTGTATATTCAACTATTATTTGTTATGGAAAACCAAAGTGATGTGTGTGTTTTTTCCTCCAAACGCATCAAAACCTCAATTGCTTTTATATTTTTGTCCTCTTTCATGTTTCAGTTATAATTGCTGCGGTGACTTATACAGAGACTACTTTATGAGTGCTTTGTGTGTTTCACAAGTTCTCGGCAAAAAGTCATCTGCACTGTAGTGGTAAAATTTGAAAACATTAAGAACAATTGCTATATAGATATTTGTTGTATGTTGTTTATATCTTTTGAAGGAGCCATCTGATGTGTGCAATTTTAGGCACCCTTCTGAGATAATGATTCCACAAAATTATCTGAGTGCAAGGTGTTTAAGATTTTTGTGCTCAATATGACAATTGTTAGGTGTCCAAGATTAGGAACCTGAAAGAATGAATTTGTGCATAATTCTACAGATTGTGTGCTATAAGTTAAAGTTCCAAATGATATATGTCCACAACCTTGGATGAAGGAAGAAATTTGATTTCATGCTTATGCAAATCCCTTGCGCTTCAATACCGTTCTAGTTTGCTCAATAGTTTCATTATTAATCCTCATGGTCTTGAAGTTTTCAAAACCTACATCCCAGCTCCCTCTAGTTTCAATTCAAATTATACAAAGATCACTCAATATTATAATTTCAAATCACACATCAAATATACTTAAAGAACTTCCGGGTATCTTTCCTGCCCATGCAAGGACAAATGAATAGTAACTACCTCCAAAAGTTCCTTTTAGACTTTCTGATGCCTAATATCTAATGTCTTATGTTTCAATACAACCTATGCCTATGCCACAAGGATTCATTAAAACACCTTTTATATTTAACATTGTGTACATATCTGATATTTCTGCTTAATGGGTGCTCAAAGCAGTGTTCTCAATGGTGTATGGCAGAAAGCCCCAAAAACACCATTGTGCCAAGGTGGATGGGGTGACAGACGCCATGTTGAGGCATGGCATCAAGTTTAGAAAAATATTTTTAAAATGAAAATTTTCACAAAACATCCATCAATTCATATCTAAAGTAAATAAACAAGCAGAGTAGAACAATAATTACACAAAGTTTCTATCAAGGTTAGAATCATCATACCTTGCCTCACCCCGCAAATTTTCAGTTCTATGGCCCTGTCATTGCTTTCATCATTACCAGTGGAATTAAAACCCTCTTTTTCTTCATTTGAAAGTTGTAGCTTTTGAATTGCAATCATCAATGTCATTTAGACAGAGTACAGCATCAGAGTAAGAGGTTTCGGCAGAAAATTCAAAATAAATGGAGGAGACAAAGATCATATTAAAGACTAAAAGACCTCTCTTCTCTAGTACCATGAATGAGGATTTTCATTGAGTTTGTTAAGGTGTAAGGTCTTGGGATCCTTCATTGGAACTCTCTAGTTAAAGCCTTACTCACAGAGCAAGAACACTGAAAAGAAAATTTTCTAGTTGTTCTCTTTTTTCACTTTTGGTGCTATATTTTATGAGACTACTGGAGACCCATAAAAATAACAAGCCCATTGGCTGGTGATAAGAAAAACATGAGGAGAAATGTGAGAAATCTTGTCTGCCTAGCATTTTCAATATGGCAGCCTTTACTGGCGATGGCCACAACATCCATAACAGCCACCATGGCACCAGTTTGTTGAGGCTGCCACACCTTGGGGCTTACATAGCAGGGAGCCCCTAAACCACCATGCCATTCCATCATGGTGAGCACCGTTGATAACATTGTCTCAAAGATGCAAGTTAAATGTAATCCATAGTTATAAACTTATATTTTGCTAATAATTCTTCTGAAAAGCCTATGGATATTGCTACATATTCCTCAGATTAGGATAATGTTGAAAAGCTGCAAAGATATGTATAAGATGTAATTGCAATATATTTTGGAGAAAATATTTAAACTTATATATAAAGGGTTTTATAGAGGGTAAATACAATTTACCCTTGTGGTTTGGCCCAAAATCAATTTGCTCCTTTGTGATTTAAAGTGTGTCATTCACTTGTGGTTTGTTCAATTAGCTCTTAACCACCTTGTGTTATTTTGTATCCAAACTTTAACGAAGTTAATCAGGCAAGTTTTAAAGCGATGAAAAGTTTCATTGTTAAACATTTTCTGTGTTCTGATGCTATTGTTGGGTTAAGAGGTCAATTTCAAATTCAAAATGTCAGCTTATTCTTGGTAATAGCCTTAAAAGATTGTGAAATTGCTCAAGATATAAGTGAACATGTTTTCAACAATAAAATTGTTCTTCATTTTAACATTCACATTATTATTTGTGTTAAAATTAACTTAAAATACCATAGGGTGGTTTAAGTGATAAAGAAAACAAAACCACAGGGGAGCAAACTGATTTCGGGCCAAATCCCTACTATTTTTAACTTGTCAATTTACCCTTTTATATATTGTTTAAATGTACATTTCCAAATTCCTACTGTTCTTAACTTGTCAATCCTTTCTCCTGTTTTTATGATTTAGCCTATTGGTTCCTTTGCTTCAATCAACAAAACCCTGTACCATTAATTTCTTCTTCTGTTTGTATGTTTAATGGTAGTGGGAAATATAAGCAATTACTGTCTGATCATAAACTTCACTTTATACATTTTTGGAACTCTGTATGTTTGTGTTTATAAACATTTTGTCCTATTTTATTTTTGTTTGTGGTAATAACTAATATAAACATATGTATCACTACTGCATGACATGCCCTGTCCATATCATGTAAAGAAATCAGTTCCAAAAGTGAAGGTTTCTAGTACTCACATATTTAGTCTCCTAGTATGATAAAAACCTAAGAAGCATGGATGTTAACATAGACACAGGACACTATACTGACAGGATAACTGCAACATGACAAAATCTTAAGTGCCCATATGTAATTTAAATTATTGTGTCATGTCTATTAAGAGTGACATGGCTTTGGCTCCTTTTTTGAAGTGTCCATGCTTCATATTAATAGCTTTTTTTTTATTGCATGTGTTGTAAAATGAAGTAATTATTAATTTTGGAATTTGAATTCTTATCACACTAATACAATGAGATCACTATAGACATGGTCTGTGCCCTGCAGCCCCCATTTAGTGCATGTGGAATTATAGAAATAAGATCCTCTATAGATATGCAATCAAAAAGAGAGTGACACAAAAAGGTGGGAGCATATATAGGGTCCATTTCCTCTCTTTAGACCTATTCCTTCTTTTTTCTCTATTGCTATTCGACTGCATTATATGAAATCAATTGGTGATTGCAGAGGATTTGGACTCATTTGGGATACTCTTGGTGCACATGCACTGCCTCCTTTGGCTGTTTTGCATAAAAATTAAGTCTTGCGTGGTTGTGCCCGACTGCCTTGCTATACAGAATGACTTCCTCATACAAATTATTTACTCACCTTTTGGTAGATTTTTCAAGTTAGACATTTGTGAAGGATTCTTGCCTCCCGTGGCACAGTTTTTTTTTTTTAATGTTTAAGTGATTGCAATATAGCTTTCTTATACTCTCTTTGCTATCTGGTTATTAGTGATGGCTAGCTTGATGAACTTGGCTTGATGGGTTATTAGCTAGGAATTTAAAACATTGGGGAGTGTACTGCATCTTGGGGTTTTGCAAAAAGCTAATTGCATCTTATATTGGTGCTTTATTCAGGGAGTAGTGCTTCTAAAATCAGCAAATTTCTTATTCATTTCAGAGTCCTCAGGGCCTAAATATTGATCTTATGCACCAAAGAAACATAGAAACGTTTTGATTTATGCTAAGTGCATAATGCCTAAAAGAAATTTTTATGGTCCTTGGATAAAGTTTACCTGATTAAACAAATCTCCTATAACTGTATCTTTGCATTGTATTTATATTCTTGCAAGACTTTGCCCTGGATTTCCTCTTGATGTTCCAGAAAAATGTAGGGACTTGAAACTGAGATGTTGTTAGAGTCTCATCAGCTGATACTGGCACAAAACTTAAGGTTGAGTGGCAAGAAATAACAAATTTAACGTGGGGTCGGGGGGGAAAATAATTGAGACCTGTTCTGAGAATTTAGAAATCTGTAAAAAAATTTTGAGACCTGTTCTGAGAATTTAGAAATCTGTAAATCACACATATGCATGACAATACGAATTGCATACCATGCTTAAGTTTTGTTTTTGCCCCCTTTTAAATGTAAATGACCTATAAAGCACAGAAATACCTACTTTCAGGCGGGTTGCATATCGTGGGTCAGATTTTCACTTAACTTCCTTGTTCTTTGCCTGCACTGTTGAAAATAGGTACTTGTACAAAGGCTTGGCTACAGGAGATCGACCTACATGTGACCAGTGTCTTCGGATTCATGAAAAATTGACAGAGAGAGCAGGGTTCGGTTGCATACTGCGGTACCTCGCTGATACTGTGAATACAGTTTGATTTTCTTAGTTTTGATAACTTCTTAAGTTCATCTTGTAGTTTTAGTTTAGAGTCCTCTTGCATGTTCTTTGCTTACCTTTCTTGATATCCTATCATGAAATTCACAATTGAAAATGAGATGATTTTGAGCTCTTCCAAGACTTTCAATTGAAGAGTTTGTAAACCCTCGTTTGCTTCTACTTTGTTCTCTTAATATCTTACAAGCTGTCTCAGTTCATTAGTTTAATTCCAATCTTTCCGCATTTCTCATTTCCTTTTCAAGAGGTCATATATAATAATAACGCTGTGTTAAACATTAATAAATTCATCATGTCTTGAGCTAATTAGGATTTTGTTTGCTCCTTGGTGTCTCAGCTCAAGTATCATTTGAGCACTATGTTCAGGAGATATTTCTGTATTAAGTATTTTTTGTAGGCTAAACCAATAAAATGCAGTGTGTTTATAGAAGTTACTTAAAATATGCACCTGGAAAAAAAAAATTATTTGGTTTAAGAAAATATTTATATTTGAGCTTGGCCAGCAAATTTTCTCTCATTAGAAGAAGATTTATAAGAAAGATAAAGAGAAAGAGAAAAGGGATAAATCCTAATAAGAAGATTTTTTGTCAATTTTTCTAAAGAAAAAATTTCAGACAAAACAAAGCCTAAAATGTGCCATAATTTTATTACTTAATTTGTCTCTGTAATTTATTTTATTATTAAGAAAAATGAATTCTTTTGCTAATTTTAATATAAATTATAACACATTTAAACATGGGCCGAGTTAAGGGTGCATTTGGTAGGGGAAATGAAAATATGATAAAAATTGATCTTTTTGTCCTTACATAAAAAAATAAATTTCATTAAATAATAATAATAAAGATATAATAAATATTATGTTAAAAAGATTGCCTCATTTTCCCGGCACTCCCTCTCCGTTACCGTTTCCCACGCACAACCCCACGCAGCTTTGGTACCAAGTCTTAACACATTGTGCTTAGGACTTCATTTTTGAACACTAAATTGTGTTTAGGTCAAAATCCAAATACTTTTACTCGTTGGAGTTAGGCACAAGTATAGTCCTGCTCAGCCCATAAACAAAAGCTAAAAAAACTGTAGCCTCCAAGATCAGAACAAAATAATATTAAAGTATAATTTTAAATTTGACCACTGAAAAATCGACTGAACCACAAAAGAAAAATAAAAGAATAAAAAATAGGTTCATTAATTTTGAGATAATTTCCTGTGCTTATTAAAAGATATTTCTAATATTAGTGATTTTTTTACCTCAAAAGAAGGAAGAGTTATTTCTATCTCTGAACTCTCACCTGCAGCTCTCTCATACTGAAAAGGAAATAACATGATTCACCAAGAATATGAGAGAGGGACAAACAAGCCCCAAGAAACGAAAGGGACACTATACCTTCATGTTTTATTGCATTGTCAACATCAATCATAATGGGAGACACTGGATAATTTTATTTCACAACGCATAATTTTTTTTTCTTCCATAATTATTTGAAATCGTTATACTCAAAAAGTTGTTCAGAAACATATTTATCTATAAAAATTGAATAGCCACTTCAACTGATTATTTAATTCAAAACAATGTATTTTGTCGAGAGATAGTTATTTGGTTCCCATAAATAAATATTTTGCATACAGAAGAAAGTTTTTGTATCTTTATTGTTGAGTCTTTTAATAAAAATATAACAAGTGTATATTAAGTGCATAATTTTTACAATTCAATATCATATAATTAAATTTTTTAATTTTTTTTTTGCATATATAAGATATTTTTATTAAAAAATTTGATAACCAAAATTTAAAAAATTATATTTTAGTATAGTCCTTCTATAAAAATAATTCCTCATTTAAGGATAAGAATTATTCTTGAAAATGGTTTATTATTGTCTCATGTTTCCAAAAGCACCGTTAGTAGAAAAATTGCTCATGAAGTTTCATTTTTCTGCTGTCATTGTAAAAGCATTTTGAAATTATTTTAAATATAAAAAATAAAGTAAATATATCTAATAAGACGCTTTAAAATATAATCCTTTAAAAAATTACATAAATAAAAAATATTTTTGGTTAAAAAATTTAACAATTAAATAGTTTTCTCTAATTCTCAAGTAAAGCACACGGTAATTAATAAATACTTAATTACAACAAATGATCTAATATTGTTTCTTTTTCAATTTTTTCTTCCTTTTATTATTTCTTTAAAAAAATTGACCGAGTCCATCTCACTCTTGCCATGCCACCTTTAATAGAAAAAACTTATACAAAGATATGTATATCTTTATTATTAAATTATTTAAAGTACATAATTTTTTAATAATATAAATTATATATAATTTTTTCAAATAAGTAAATAAATTTCAAATAAAATTATTTATTTATCATATTATTATTAAAAATTATATATTTATTATATCTTAATTTAAAAAATTTATAACAAAAATATAAATAACCACTAAAAATATATGCGAATTAAGTTGAGTTAGGCTCTTGCTTGGCCCAGTGCCTACCCCAATTTGATATTGAGGGAAAATTTAGACTTATGACTTAGCTTGACCTAGGAGTGGCCTAGTCACATTCTGGGCTAGTCAAATTAATTGGGGCTAATAGCTTATTAATTTCTTTTTTTAACTTTAAAAGATTAAAAAATTTTGAAGGCTCATATTTTTGTAATTACTTGACCATTTTAGATATATGACCACTGATTTTAATATGTCTTACAAGATTTACATAATGGAAATGAAACAACATGCATCCAAAGGAGGAAATAAGAAAAAAAAAAAACGCATAGAAAGTGAAACTTTAAAAGTTATAATTTGAAATTTTGTAATTTATTTAAGGCAAATTTTTTTTAGTTTGGATAATCTTTTTGAGATGGATGTAATGTAAATTGTCAAAAACGAATAACCTACTTATTTTTCTCAAAAACACATATTTAATATCTTAATGTAAAAATTTTTACTTTCAAATTTAAAAAATATATTTTTCATCTCATCTTCTTTTATCTAAATATGATAATTATGTTCAAGAGGGCCTGACAAAAGCCTTAATCTCTTGGTTATTTATAATTTATAAAATGTGTTAAAAAATTTTAACTAAAATTACAAAATGCCTTTAAAAAATATTTTCTTTTTATTTAGGTCGCTTTTGTGTCTAAAGGCTGACTTTTCCCGAGTCAAAACATTCTTGTCCCGAGTGGCAAGCGGAATATACTGCAGTAAGGTAGCCCCAGATGTAAGGTTGGTTCTAGATGCATCTGTCCTGGAGAGAATGCAAGCTATTCAAGGCATTGGATATGAGAGAAAAATGTTTCTTGAGCTAAAATTACATAAATTTTACTTTTATTTTTAAAATATATAAAAATATTTTTGGAAATTAAAAGTTTTTTTACATTTTAAATTAATTTTAAAATTTTTTATTAAAATAATCTTTATTTAAAATTTTTAATTAAAAAATATATATTTAAATTTAATAAAAATTATTTTGATAAAAAAATAAATTGGATTAAAATATAAAATAAATTTTAATTTAAAAAAATATGTATATTTTGAAAATTAAAAAAATTCTATATAATTTAAATAAAACTTATAAAAATTCTATATAATTTATTCTTTACTTATTTTTAATATACTATTAGATTGGGCTAAATTAACTAACACAACTAGCATACATAACTAATCCGATATCCAACCATACAACGTGATTTAACCATGCCTTTCTTTTTTTCATTGATCTGACCCAACCCAACTTCATTTAACCAAATAATTCCAGACCATCTTAGCTTGGTGTGCACCCTTAACAACCGCACAAGTTTAATCAATCCAGCTTAAATATGCAGTCACTCCAGTGTAAAATTTAACACTTTCAAAAGCACATGTGATGTTACTTTTGATACTAGTGGCTAACCACTTAACCTTATTGCCCACTGTCATGTCATGTCAAATAATAATCCACAGTTATGAAAAAAGGGAGAACCATCACAAAAGCAACCACAAAAGTCCCACAATCTGACTCACCCGACCCAATAAGAGAATTGGAATCTGAACAAGAAAAGATTAAGTTATTTACAATTGATAGTGCTCTGAGATAAGCAAGCAGAAGGCAGACAAAATCATTCTAGTTGAGTTCACACTCATTCCTTCATGGGAATCCCTTAATTTGTCCCCTCTCCCAATCTTCACAAAATCCTACCTTTTTCTTTTTCTCCCTTTTTTAGTTGCAAGTTGTGTGCCAAATCTTATTTGAAAATTAGAACAGATTCCTATTCTCTTTGTCATCATTTTCTTCCTAAAAAGGTAAAAACCTAATTCAGCATCTCCAAACATAGCCTACTTTAACTTGCCCACCTTTACATATCCTCTCTCTATCACTCTCAACTAAAGTTGACTTAAACATAACAGGCCTAAAATAAAATAAGCCTTGACTAAAAGAAAGTGATCATCATCATATTCTTAAGTGCAAACCCTTCCATTAAGTGTCCTATTGCATTTTTGTTCCCACTTTTTTACACAATGATCCATATTTTGTCTAATGCCTAAATTGCCCTTGTCTCCAGTCTCTCCATTGCGTCCTTTTCCCATATTGCCCTGCCCTTCTGCAAAAAATCACGATCGTCGGTGTTGCACCAACATCGCCGCCCAGGGGTTGACCGGGACCGGCCGCTGGACATTAGAGCCCAATGGGTTGCGGTTCGCAACGGTAGAGGGGGCAGTGGCGGCGGCAGATGAAGAGGAGGCGGTGACACGCTCACAAGAAGGACACATTGTAAGAGTGGTGGGAGGGTTCATGTGCATGTAGAGCTGAGGGGACAATTTTAGTGCCCTAAGCTCTTGCACTTCCTTTTGCAACCTTCTATTCTCCTCAGTCAAAGTCTCACAGCACCTCTTCAAGTACTCACAATCCACTTCAGTTTGCTTCAACTTGGTCCTACATGAATTTGAGCCAAACCACAACGTTCACACCCTTCCATAATACAATGAAACTCATAATAATAATAATAATAATAAAACCAATGCCATTACTTCTATTATTATCTCATGAAAATTGAACATATGCAAAACCAAAATGGATCCAGTGTTAGATTTTTTGACATGGTGACTATTCTTATTATTATTATGATAATCAATAACTTTGTTTATGCGTCTCATAGGCGGATCATTTTGTCATGTAATGCCACAAATTCAATTACTTCTATTTGATCATGAAAAAATGAGCACATGCAAAAATAGAAAAGCTCTAAAGATTTGAACTTTATATTGTTGGATTACTTGTTTGTGCTTGTGTCGATATTTTAACATTGTGAGTATCATTTTATATTATTTTCATCATAATCATCAATAACTTTACCTTTGTGTCTCATAATTGCGTCATTGATCTCTCTGAAAGGGTGTCAATCCCATTACGAATTTTGGAGTTATGCTTAAAGTTGCTTTAATTGCTTTTAACAGTTAGAAGAATCACAATCACAAGGAACTATACATAACCTTTTTTCTAGATATAACTCATTCAAAACTTGTCCACTTGAAATTTGTGAAACAGAAGTGGGGTATGTTACTCTACAGAGGATTATAAGATAATAACGTATGGTTTACATGCAAAGTGACAATATTGCCCCTAAAACTTTGAAGTAATTGACGAGTAATGACCTCACCTTGCCCTTCTGTTCTGAAACCACACCTCCACTTGCCTTGGCTTCAGATTCAGCTGATTAGCCAATGCCTGCTTTTGTTTCTGGGCAGAAAAAACCCAAAGACATTTTTAGATTAAATTAAAATGCAAATTTGAAATTGTTTGAATATAAATTTCACCAATGTCAAATCCCAAATGTACCCTTCACCATCACATAAATTTACAGAAATGCCACTACTCACCGGATTGAGCGTGTTGTGCTCCTTGAATGTCTCCTCCAGAACCATGGCCTGTTCCTTTGAGAGCCTGAGCTTCTTCCTCGAAGTGTCACCGCCACCGCCATCCTCGTCGTCGCTTCCTCGGGAGCACGAAGTCCTCTCGGTGTCGTTTTCATCGCCGTTCGGTTCCCTCTCGCTTCGCTTCCCACTGATGCTCGATATCGTACTGTTCGGCGACGAAACTCCATTTTCGTCGTCGCAATCCACCGCCGTCGACGGCGCCAAATTCACATCTATTCCCCGGAGGAACGACCTTGTCTCGGAGTTCCGACCTGCCACATATGGATTTTGCACGTGGGTCAGAGCTAGGCCTACTAAGAAGCTTGCGAAATCAAAAGGATAGTGAATGGCCATTTTCGTACAAATTCATCTTATAATTATGTCACTCAAAATTTGATGAAAGTTTCAAATGTTTTCTGGGCAAAAGAAAATGGAGAATACTGTAACAATAAAATTTTAGAAATAACAACATAAAGAGATGAATTAAATGGCTCTGAAACTAGATCTGTGAAGTAAAAATCATCAGAAATTTTCTTTTTCGGTACTTTGCATCTACTGATTAACCGAGGTTTCAAAGAAAAATTTCAAAAAAAAATTCTTAAAAAAGATGATGATAATGAACCTAATTAATCTCTGAGATTCTTATCCCCCGAAGATCTTCAAAGAAAAAAAAAACCAGAAAAATGGAAACAAAAAAAAAAGGAAGAAAAAAGAAGAGAAGAAATCTCACCAGGTAACTGAAAAATATCATTCCAGGAAGTTCTTTGATTGGGAAGAGAGTGTGTAGTGTTGTGGATGGGATTCACCTTCAAAGAAGGCTGATTCCCTCCACAACCCAAGCTCAAACTCAATCCTAATCCCTCATCTTTCTCACCCATTATTAATTCCTCCCTCAATCTCTCAAACAACAACAAGAGTGTGTGTCTCTCTTGTTAGCCCTCCTCTTTAAATATTTTCGCTCTGATTCCTAGTGTTTGGATTGTGAGAAAACAAAATGGAAATAGAGAAAGTGGCAGAAAATGGGGGGGCTTTGCTGCAGTGGGGCGTAACAGCCTTTTGCTTTTTGCAGCACAGTAAAAGGATAGATAGATGGGACTATATATAAATGAGAGAGAAAGAGTGATAGAGAATAGGGTATAGAGTTAATGATGACTTGTGTCAGTGTAGCAAATTGGCTCAATGATGACATAAATGGTTATACCTAGGCTTTTAAAGCTTTTGGATTCCTCCTTCTACGTCCCCCAAGTCTGGTTAGATTTTAATTATGGTTGGGTTAAATGTTTAACTACTGTGGTTAGTTAGAGTGTGAGAAAAAACAAGTAACTAAGAGAGAGAGATAGAATTGTCTGGGTTTTATTATGATGTTGTTGTTCCGTTGAGAAAAAAGTGGCTTTCTTCCTACGTTGACCGTTGACTAGAGGAAGAGGAAGATATGAGGAATGGAGATGTGTTTGGGTCACGCGCTGTGCTCCACAGCTTTGAAATCATCATCTCATGATGATATTGGTGATGGTTATGATGATTGGTATGATGATTGGTAGCTGAGATTTTTTAGATAAATAATTAAATTTATTTTTTTAAAAATAGATTTAAACTATATCATTTTTTATTTTAAAAAATTTATTAAAATAAAAAATACATCATATTATCTCTTTTACAGAGAAAGAGATATATAGATTAACCAATAAATATATATAATATAGCAAGTAATAAATATATTTTAATGAATATAAAGAATTATATTTTTAAATATAATAACATATAAAATCATTTTATAATTTTATTTTAACAAATAATATTAATAATTCCAACATAGTAAGTTAAATATAATATTTAACATAATTTCATAATTTGTTATAAATAATATTCATAATTTGTTTTAAATGTATATTAATAAAACTAAGTATTTTTTTAAATTTAATAAATTTTAACTTATAATTTGTAACATAAAATAAATAATATTTAAATAAATTAAAATAAAATTTTTGTAAGATATATTGAATATGAAAAGAATTAAATGATATTTTTTTGAAAAAATAATTTTTATATAATAAGTAAAACTTATACCAAATACAAACATAAGACTAAAATACAAAATAAAAATCCTCTCAAAAATAAATCTGTAACATATAACAAAGAGTATATAGAATTAATAGAACATTAAACAACATAAAATTATCTGGTAAATTCTAACTTGCAATTGTACTTAAATCTGCTATTGGGTTTGCAAAAACTGACTATGAGATCTCGAAAGTATTAACAAACGCACTGGATAACATTGAAGATTATCAATCAATTCCTAGTGAAGTATAAACCATAATACATATATAACTATCTTAAATAGTACTTCCACTCAAATTCGATGATATTTATCAATCCAAATCTATTCCTCAAAAACAATTTGTCCCACCATACAAAAATCAAGATTCTATGCTTTGTCTACCTAGTATTATGTTTAGCTATCCAAAACATAATATGTCAACAATCATTAGCAAAAGAAGAATTCCAAGTACTAATATGAATCACATACTCATGCTGTTGCTGGCCACACTGTTGTTGTGAAGCTTGAAGACTATATTGCTTACTAAGTTGCTGCAACATTTGAAGTGCAAAATTGGGCGCACGATTAAGATCGTAAAAAAATTTTCTATTATGACAAACCCAAATAACATAAAGGATAAGAATGAATACCACTATATACTTAGTACCCTTTGGATTAACTAATGGTTTTGCTCAATCCATTTCTGTAGTTAGATTGTAATGTCCAATGAAAACATCTGCTCAACTTATAATCCCAATGAAGATCTAAATCATATTGATTGAGCAAAAAGACACAAGAAAAAGATAATGAAGAGATTTCTCTAACCCATGGCAAAACAAATAATTTTTTTTAATAGATAAGTGATATGCCCGAATGGTAAAAGTTACTGAAAGGACATTTTACACTAACCTTTGTACAAAAAAAAAAAACAACTTAAAAAGGAAGAGGGAGTTTTGATAAATTATCTCATGCTATAAAAATCAATGAACTATAATATAAAATTTTTTTAAAAAAATGATTGATACCCAACCAAAACCTTATATTTTCCAACATTATAACCAGTCCATGCAACCGTATCTACTTGCCCGGTATTGGAAAACGAATTTTGAACAATCTGTTGAAATAATAATAATATCAAGAATAAATTAGTTAAAGTAAAAAAAGAAATTAGTATAATTTATTTGTTAATAAAATAATCTTTTTTATATATTAAAACTCTGACTTTTTATTGTTCATTTGTCATTATTTATAATACTGTTTATAATATCTATCACTAATATTGTTTATTTATTGTTTATTCACTATATTCTACTGTTTATACATGCTTTTTTTAAAAAAAAATTTCGAATTTTTTTTATTTTTTTTATGAGACTTACTTTTTTTTTAACAATTCCTGATTTGCAGGGTTGCTGCTAATTGTTAAATTATTCATCTACATGTAAATCTGTTGAAAACTTATATATATATATATATATATATATGTAATTCACATAAATCATAAATGTGGGTCCCACAACTGTGGGGTGCCGTGTGACATGGCTTTTCAGCTTAACGCAGCAACAGCACGCTAGCTCCAAATCACGAGGCGGAGAAGGGAACCTTATGAACGTGGGGCCCGTGGGTGGGCGAGTAATAGGGCGTGAGAAAGAGAGCGAGTGGCGTTGTAAAAGAAGAGTTTCGAGAATCGGGTTGAAGTGGTGGGTAGTCTTACATAAAACTGAAGAGGTTATTTGGTGAGGATGAAATTGAAGAACATGCCCACTCAATTGCAGGAAGCATTTATTTAACATTATTATTATTCACGAATAAAACCTTATCCTGAGGCCTTATTAAATATTTTCTGAATTTTTGGTATTTATTAATAATATAAACGAGTCAAAATTTCAAAACCAACCTTTCAATGGGCAGACTACATTTATTCTCATGATTAATGAGAGATAATTCGTAATATAACTACAAAGAGTCAATAATACAAATAAAATTAATATTAAAATATTATTTTTATTATTAATTTTTATCTTTGTAATATTAATATTTTACTTTTTATTGATAAGTAGTATAAAAATTTTAACAAAAATATCATGGGAAATATATTAAAATTAAATTTTGTACCCATGTAAGAAAACACATCTTTAAAATCATTTAAATTAAAAATTTATTTGCTTTTTTTCTTCCAAGTGATGACTCTTCTATTGTTTATAGAAAGTTTAACATTTTAAGAGATTAAGATTAGTTAATAATCATTAAATATATTTCAAAACTTTTTAGTCTAATTAAGAAATTATTAGAATGAAAGTTTAAAATATATATTTTTATAGTTTAATTAATTATTTCTCACAGTTAGAGGCAAATAAAAATATTAATTTGATAACAGTTTTATACGTGTGTGTGACACATCTAATAAGCAACGTATGCTGATTTTCCATTTGATGGCATGGTCTACTTCTTCTTTAAACTAAGAGTTATCGTTAACTCTTTTTGTGTTTAATGTGGGTGTATAATGAATATAAACATTTATCCTTAACTTGTTCATTTAAAAAAATTCAATAAAACATAAATTTATATATATATATATATATATATATAATAACTTATACATTTTCATTATGTAGGTTGTGGTTTTCCATTCTTTCTCTCGTAAATTTTTATTTTCATTAGGCTTTTTGGTACAATTTTCATTAATAGATCTTTGTTGTTTATATCATTCATTTTATGATATCAATTTTTATTTAAAATTATTTAAAATTATTTAATTCATTTAAAAAATAATAACAAGTGTTTTAGGTCAACAAAAAATAACCAAAAATTATTTTTATTTAGTTTTTAAGCTGTTTTTGTTTATTTTTTATGTTCAGAGTTTCATGTAAATATAATCTTATATTATATTATATGCTTGATCTAAAATTTAAAAAATAAAATAATTTGTAATTATAAGTGAAAACGAAATTTGTTTCCTCCACTTAAACTAACACAGTCTCAAAAGTATAATAATTAAATGAATCTTAAACTGCCACCTCAGGGCCACTGATTAGTTATGAATAGTTTTGGAATGATTTTGGTTAGCAAGTTCTTTTTCTATAAATGGTCTTTGGAAATGTTATGGAATATATATGGAGAATAAGACACAAAAGTTTTGATAGGTTGATGATTTTCAATAAAAGAATCATTTTCCTTATCCAAATATTTGCAGCTAAAAAGAAGCTAAATGGACCATCTGTTATTAACACCTTTATTTGATTAATTGATTTCTCCACCCTTTTTTGTTTTTCCCTTCAACTCAAATTTGGTATTGATTTTTAAGGAAAGAATCATTTTACTTATCTAAATATTTACATAAAAAAAGAATGTTCTTTTATTTGAATTGATCTTTCTTCTTTTTTTCTCAGAAATATTTTTATTTTTATTAAAAAATTGTTTTTCTTTATCCAAATATTATCATGTAATCAAGGATGATTCTAGAAAAATTTTAAGAGAAACATATTTCTCAAACTCCAAAATATGACACGCAATTGGTTAATGCTTATCAATGTTGAATTATTAATAGAAATTAAATAAAGCATAAATTTTGTTGACACAATTAAAGATGTCAAAACGAACTTGTTTAGCTTATACAAGTTGGCTTCTCATAAGTCATAGTTATGTGGGCTAATTTAAACTAACTATTTATTGAATGAGTTAAAATCACTAACTTAACTCACTAGCAGAGTTAAATGGGTTAGCTCATTTAACTCAAAGGAGTGTTAAATCCCAAGAAGTGTTAAATAGGATTATTAGTTTAGATAGATTATGAGTTAGAACTTATTCTTTAAATAAATTTATGAACAGATTAATTTATTATAGGTTACTTATAATATTTAAAATTCAATCCATCTAGGCAATGTAAAATATCAAATTAAATTATTTGATATTATTTAAAATATAATATAATAATTAACTTATTGGTTATTTAATATTAGTTCATTAATTAATAAATATTCTAACACAATGAGTTCAATCTATTATACTGATTCTAAACACAATTCGAATCAATTGATGAATTCAACCAACTATAATTGAAAAAAAAATATGTAATAATATATCATTATCTTATACACTTGATAATGATACCGATAATTGACATCTAGATACATAATAGTGATATATCTTGCATACTAGAAAATTACAAATAAAAAAGAATATTGCATTGGAGCCATGAGCGTAGCCAATGGACAGAATCTATGGGATGAGTACACGATGACGAGGATCCTCATAATTTGCATCACTTTCTGGTTTTCAACTTTTTATGGCTGAAAATGTGGAAATGGATTTGAATCTAATTCTTATGATAAAAGAGAAATTGAATTAGGAGAAGTTCACATCGGACGGCAATGATTGGGACATGGCATGGGAGTTGATTATAGGAGAGTGTACTATGGCTAAGTCCTACCCACCAAATCTTTGGCAGATCTTCTCAAAACTGAAAAGGGTTACTGTCACGTGGCCCATTATGCCGTCTTGCTTTGGGTTCCAGAGCTTTGGGGCTCTCTCTCTCTATTTTATCGTTATCTCAATGGTTGAGATTTCTCTTGCTTTTTCCTTTTCCTTACCTGCAAGTCCTGGCCATCCTTTTCTTGTTTTCCACTTTTTCCTCTTCATTTCAATTTCAATCCTCACGTTCCAATGTAAATTTTTCAGAGCATATGATATTATTTAAAGAAAGAATTTACACTCGATTAATTTAATTTAATTTAATTTTTATTAATAAATTTAAATTTTAATAAAATATTTTTTTGTAGACATAAAATTATTTAATTTTTTTATTTTGATATTAAAAATGATCAAAATCTCATATTGAATTTAATATCAACTTAATTACAAGTTGTTTAATATATAAAATAGTTAAGATGGGAAGAAAAATTAAAAAAAAAAAGATAATTTCATAGATAAAATTTTTTTTCTCATGTTCTATTTAATAAAAAGAAATAAATAATATTAAATAATTATTATAATAGTATAATAAACATTATATATAGATAAGGAAATAAAATCCATTTCCTTTGTTCATGTCAAATCTTTTATTATCATATTAAAAATAAAATTATAATATTGTGTTGTGCAAAAAACTAATTTCTTTGACAAAAATTAAATCAATGGGAGGTTTTTGCAATAAATAGTAAAATATCATACGATCAAGTATTATTTTTAAAATAAAAGAGACGTAATTTAACCAAATATAGGAGAGCTTATTGTATTTACTTTTTTTTTAATATTATTACATTTAGATTGTTTTATTTTGTTGACATGATTCATTTTAGAAATGATTTTAAAAATACACTTCCTTATATAAAGCTCCTGTTGGTATACTATATAAGGCTTGATTGTATAAATTAATACAATATATTATGAGCTTATCACTTGTTTGATGCATATAATATGTTGTATAAGTTTATATGTCAAAACCTTCTTATACAATAAAATAATGTATAACCTAATCAAACCTTTAGGAGAGGGATTATACATAATTAGGTTTTAATGTATAAAACTTATCAATACTTTCCCATTCTAATCCTCACTTGCAAGAGTATTCATGGACTGAATTGGGTTTTGACTTGACTCGATAGAGGTGATCATGGGTTAGGTCAAGTATTGGCCTAACTTGATGTCTGGCCTAGTTTAATTCAATCTAATATTAGGATGGGTCATACTGGTTTCGTAGGCTCGCCAGGCCAATTTTTAAAAGAAATTGAAAAAAATGATAAATTACCTTTACAAGAAATAAAATATTCATATAAATACGTGTAAAATTTTATTTTATCCCCATAAAAATAAAATTTTCATAGGGGTACCTATAAATTTCTTTTTCTAAAATTAATAGGATTGAGCTAAGAAAGGCCAAATTGGGCAACATGGCTGGTCCAATGCCCGATTCAACTCAATCATATGGCCTGCCATGGTATGCCTATTTTTCTTTAAGCCAGGCTTAATCTAGTCAATTGTGACCTTGTGAAATTGAGTTGGTCGAGCTGTCTAGTATCTTGATCATCCTTTGTAGCCAAGTGCTCGACCTAATTTTGCAATGTGTAACTTTTTTCTAAGCAGGATGCTTGGGCCTAACCATATTAGTTTAATATTGGGTTGAGTTGAATTAGTTTCTAAAGCTAATTGGACCTTTTTAAAAAAATATATGGAAAAAATTATAAAATAATTCTAAAGAAAATAAAATTTTCATGTAAATCCTTTTAAAATCATATTTTATTTTTTAAAAATTAAAATTTCATATAAGTCTTTATAAATTAAAATTTTTAAATTGTATGATACCAAACAAAATGAAGAATGACTCATCTCTCTCTCTCTCTCTTATATTTTTACAATACATAAAAAGTTTAAGGCTTTTAAGAATTAGAGCTAGACAAACCCTAATTGACACCTATAGTCAAAGAACATGCTTTCAGAATGCTATCTTTTTTTTCTTCTCTAATAAATATAAAATATAATTAATGAGATTTTACAATTAATCAATTAGTTGATGAGAATATTTAAATTCATCTAGCAATTATTAACAATAGCAACCAATTCGACAAAGTATGATACATTTTGGGCAAAAATACTTGCTCTAGAGAATTATTGAATATATTCATGCGGCTACTCTAAATCTTGGATAAGATGCTTGTGTCTATCAACATGCTTTTTTGGGCAATAAATCAACAATTTTTTTTTTTTGCTGCCAAAACCAACAATTTTTTTAAGTAGACCATGACTACTTATGACCTGTAGCTATCAGCTCATAAGTAACTACTTTTATGCTCTGAACTCTTATGGCTCACGATTATAAACTAGTAGCTCTTTAACAATCTTCCCAACCCCCCCTCCCCCCAAAAAAAACACAAAAAATAAGAACTTTCTAACAAAAGATTAACTATAGTACAATAGAAGAGATAAACATAAAATATATCTTCTGTTGTTACTAGCTAGAGCTTTAAGTCATGTTTGAGATGTAAAAGTTTAACTTGTAAATAATTTAGAAAAGCATTTATGAGATATTTAAATAATAAATACAAAAGTTTTAAATAATATAAAAACATTTTTATATGTTTAATGCTAAGTATTTTTATAAATGAAATTTCAATTTTTTTTAAAAAAAAATATACACATACCAAATAATATACTCTAGCATTTCATTTGGTAGCATGAGATAAAGGGGAATGAAAAAAAGAATTATTTTTGTATATTTTATTTGGTGGCCAAATTTTGTATAATTATTATGTTTAATTTTTACAAAATTTATCATATTGTTTTTTTATTATTTTAAAGTAGAAATATGTAAGTCATATTTACATTAACTTTTTATTTTATTTTATTAAACATAAAACTAGAATAATATTTTTATTTTTATATTATATTAAATATAATTATTTTATTTTATTTATATCATTATTTTTTATTTTTATATTTAATAATTTTGTGCATGAAATAAAGTGTAAGAAATTGAGTCGGTAGAAAGAATCAATATAAGATAAATAAATATTATTTTATTTGTGGATCACGTGTGGAGTGGGATGACCTATTGAGCCGACAAGGTAAAGGAATGGCTCGGAGAGATTTGCGGGGACAGAGAGGAGTGGGGGTCACGTGGGGAACATGCATTACTTCACGTGCACTATCATCTCACGATTCGCCACGTGGCAACACGTGGACCCATGATTGCGCTCGTGCGTGTCACTTTGTCTGTTCCTCACCAGACACGCACTTGTCTATAATCATTGGATACTCTCCCCCTCTCTCTTTTTTCTGGGATTACTCTGCCCACGCGCCACAAATTTCCGTGTAACCCACTGTCTGTTATGTTTTACTAAAATTGTTTTTGAATTTTTATTTCGGGCCTTCTAAGTCAACTTCAAATTGTAACTACGATTCTGCTATGAGCCGTTTTATTTGAAAAATAGGTTCTCTTAATTTGTGTTTATATTGATACTGATAATTTTAGAACAAATAAATAATATATATAATTTATCATTAAAATGAGTCTAACACATTTAAATAAAATTTATTATTTAAATAATTATTTTACTTTCTAAAAAACCTTTTTAAGGATGCCTTTTCAATACTCTTAAAAAAAATCTTAGAAAAGAATTTTTTTCTGAAGTGATATTTTTTGAAATATAAGTATTGGAGAATCTTATTATAGTTGAATTCAATTCTTACCTTATCTTACTTTTTACGTTCTACTATAATTTTTTCTCATTAGATATTTTAATAATTTTTTAAAAATATTAATAAAAATATTTTATTTTTGTTAAATTCTAACTATCAATTTTTCTCATTAAAACTTGTATGTTTAAATTTGTAATATTAATTTTTTAAGATTTACATAATTATGATATTTTAAATATGAGCATTAGATTTTTTTTTTCTGGTTAATGAGCACCAGAATATATTGATTCCTACTTCCAAATTCTCTTTAATGACAATAATTGAATTTTAAAGTTATTTTTATAATTATTTAAATTTATTCATATATTTATCTATTTAATTAATTATCTTTAAGTGGCTAGTCATCTTTTGTATCTTTTTAATTGATAAAATGGAAGATTAAATTAACCAAAAACAAATATTATAAATATAAAAGGAATTCTTTGATACATTTTCAAAAGTGATTACACCAATACACAAATATATTAAAATGACAACACGTGATGATGACATATTAAAATATACTAATTAGATGTCAATTTAAAATAATTTGTTATATTTATATTTTAATATAATTAATATTTTGGACACATTATTACTGCATATTTTCTTCTTAATATATCACATAATAATTATACTAATACAATTATTTTTAAAAATACACTAAATAATTTACCTACATCATTAAACAACCTCACAATACATGAATATTTTACACAAAGATTAATTTATATTGGTTGTGTCCTATTGTTTTTCGTCTCTATGTCTAACTCAAAGGATAGCAGGACACGTAAGGTGCACGTGTGCTCACATGGAGTCAGGTACTCCACGCCAATCATTCCTCATGCCTCACATGATGATTGATATATAGAATGGGGGTATTTTGATTGCGTGCTACAGTTAAAATAACAATTAATTTAAATGCTCAATCATGATTTTTATTCATCACATACTTACTTTGTATTTCTTTTTACTTCCTTCAAGAAAGTAGTGTACCGGGTCCCTTTCAGATAATTTACAAAAAAATTGCATACAATGATCTCTTATTTTTTTTAAAAAGAGATGTAGTAATTAAATAACCACCGTTTTTCAATTTTTTTTTTAAAGTTGATAAGCATTGTTGGCCCTTGGTCAGAGTTCACCCTTGTTATAACACCATAATTATATAATTCATCTCATTCTTTATCTAAGTTTTCAAGAATTTTACAAGTTTTTTAAAAAAGAGTAATAAAAATAATAAATAAATTTGTGTTATGTGGGGGATGAATTTTTCATTCGGTGGTCTGGGAGCCATATAAGCTCATTTAACTCATTCTCTTATTTAATTACATTAATAAAACTTAAAACTATCCAAAGAAGTGGCCTAGAACTCGTGCAAGTGAAAGAAACACATAAAATCCCATAGTGTAGTCTCGGTCAGAATTGCATATTTTCTGTCACAAATTTTGAAAAATCATAATTAATTCTAGAAAAATTAAAATCATTCATTCTATACCATTATGGAAAGATATAGATGTCTATTTCATGTTAAAAATATTTCAGGTCATGAAACATCAAGTAGAAGACGTTTGACATTCGAAAAGCACCCAAGGTCTCAATTGCCTGAGTTACTGTCACAGGTTACTGTCATAAACTTTGAAAATTTATAACTAATTCTACAAAAATCTAAATTATACAATTTTGGTCAATATAAAAAGCTACAGATGTTAAATCTAAGGAAAAAATATCTCTAAACTGTACTTACACATATTCAAAGACAATGTAAGCATACATTCATGTATAAAAGAAGGTAAAGAGAGTTACCTTGCTTGCATTCACACACTTTTTCCTTGAGCTTTGAGTCCTCTCCCTTGACCTCACACACCCAAAAAGGTAGAGATCATTTCTCTTGCCCTAGACACATCATATAAAAGCTAATTACATTCTTGAATCACATTCTAAGGCCACACATTCACTAGAAAAGCTAGGTGACTCATAAGGCTTTTTTATAGTTCCATAATACACTTAATGAGATAATCTTAAGAAAACATCATCTTGGCTCCATTCTCTCTATTCATTTATGATTCTTAATTCTATTAAAACCTTTTGGAGTCATCATACAATAAAATCAAAGAGCCTAACTAGGTGTTGCTTTTTTAAGTTATATTATGGAATATATAAGGCCATCTCACTTTCTATAATTTCTAAAATTTTTTCAAGATTTCCTCTTATCCTCTTCTATCATACATGACTCAAAACTAAGTTTGGAACAAATTAAAACTACCCTTTGGTGCTTCATCTAGCCTAGGCCAAAATTATGCACTATATGAACACCAAGTGAGTTTGCTTTACTTTCTTGATGGAAGATGCATATAAGGAGCCTTCTAGAGATCTCAAGAGCTCATTCAAATACTTATTTAGGCCTAGAAACAATTGCATCAAATCAGATTTTTAAGGGAGCTCATGAAATCCTAGGTTTGCTATCTTAAAAATCAATGATTTTACTTGAATTTTCTTGTATATTTTTACTCTCCTCCCTTAAATTCATAAAATTCACCCCTGGTTCTACCCAAAATTCAAGCCCTCTTACAGCTACATATATAAGGCAAAATAGGGAGAAAAAGAGAGGAGTAGTAGCTACCATAGGATGAAGATTTTACTTTGTTTCCATGACTTTTCTTACTTATTTCTCACTTTTCTTGGCCTCCTCTTTTCAAATCCGAATTTTTCTCTCTGTTCTTCCCTAAAAAAAAATGCTTCAATAAAATCATAGAAAAGAAAGGAAAATGGAGGAGAAGAGATTTGCTAAAGAGAAAGTATAAAAAAATTAAGAAATTCCATACCTTTCTTACTTTTTTCTTCCTCCTTTTGTTCCTCTCTTGGTGAGCCTTAAGGAGCTGCTATTTTTCTGTAATTTGGGCAAAGAAAGTCGTGCTTAAGAAGGTAGGAGAAAAAGAGAGAAGTGTGTGAAAATTTTTAGAAACACATTTTTTTAAAAATTTCAATTTCGTCCTTTTGTAATTGTAATTTCATTTCGACTTCGTTTTAACTCCTTTTTTAGAACCATCTCTTCTATTATAAAATTTAGGTTCCCAATTTAATAAAATGCCTTTAAAATTACTTAATTTGGAGCTAAAACCTTACCGAATGAATTCGTCAAAATTCGGGCTCACCAACGTCCAAAAATGTATACCAGAGGGGTTTTACTAGTCTCGGGGCTTCCCATAATTTTTGGGGTCTCTGAAAACCTTGGGCAACTCAAATTTTCTATTTAAGAAATCCTCCTATATGTTTTTATAAAAGTTTCACTTATTTAAGGAAATGCCATTACGTTTTGTCAGTTTTCATTACAAATTGTTTCACCGTCCTAGCTTCAATTTTCTTTTCGTCTGAGTCTAGGATTTTCATTTTTAGGAGCCTAGAATGCTTTCTAAATTTTTTGGGACCTTAACTACGTCATTTCGGAAGACTTTCTTTTATATCCGTTGAATTTTGTTCGCTTACAGAGAAACTGTATGTTACGTTTCTTGCGTTTTCTCTTGTTTTTAGATTACTGGATATTACACTTGTCACGGTCAATAAGACATGAATCCTCTGAAGCGAGGATTAGTGAATTGCCTTTAAAGTGAGAGGGTTTAGAGAGAGCTTTGCTTCTACAAAATTAATATTAAAAAATAATAAATAAAATAGGAAAGATGTGAGATACTTCAAAAGTACTTTATCTTTTTGCAATTCAGAGAATCCAAATCCTTGATCCTAACATGAGTCACAGGTTTGGTCATGTAGAGATTACAGTACTACACATTCATACCTATTAACTTAATTGAGATAATATTATCTCAAAAAAAAAATTTACTTTGCATAAAACTTCTCCACTTCTTTTTGGCTTCATTCACTGCCTTCACTCTCATTTTTTACTTCAGCTTCCTTCTACGATTTTCCTTTCCCCTTCTTGCATTGCAGTGCCACTTTAAATTGCATGACGAAAGACACTCACACATGACGTGGTCCCAATATATAATTAGCCTTTTTTTGTTTTTACTGAGTGACAAATTTGGTATAGTTTTTTTTTTGCAATTACAAGTTGTATTTTGTTTCATTTAATTACGTTGAAGATTGAATTAGTATGCATGTGATATATATATATATATATATATATGAAAGTATTTTATTTCTTATTTATGGGTAGCATGTTTATTTGCCTTATGCTATAGATATGATTTGAAATTTTGTTACTAGTGTGGATGGCCATAGTTCAACAATTCTTGCTAGGATCTTTGTAAATTAGAAATTTGTATAAACACCAATTATGTTTGTCAACCACTATATGTTAACTATTTGCATGTATATAGACCATTTAATTATTCTGGATTAACCCATTTATGCATGTAGACCATTCATTTGGGTGTGTCATCATATTGTTCTAAATTTGTGCATGTGTTTGCCATAATGTTTTATGGATTTCATGAGCGAACTAAAGTCAAGAAAATATCCAAACTTGTTTGAAAGGGCAATGTACCATTTGGCCAAGCTAAAAGTGCCCCATTTCCTCTTCTATAAATGTGTTTCTTGAATGTATAATTTCATTTTTTTAAAAAATTTTTCGATGAGTTAAATGGATTAGTCCATTTAATCCATCATTGTCTTATTCAAATAAGTAGACTAGTATAACTCAGTCCATTTAACCCATAATATATAGAATTGACCCATGAAATTAGTTCTATTTTAAACAGCACTTCCATTCATTGTTACATTCTTTTCTTAATTAGGGCTATATAAACATGATCATATGTTCATTTCTTTCGACTTGTATAAATTATCATATGATGATCGATCCTTCGACCAATTTAATGATTAATTTGGTTCTAATACTATAGTTGGATTTCTTTACTGGACAAGGCTGATGGACACATGGTAAGGGCTTTCAATAAGAGTTGCATAATACTCAATTTTTTTTTCTTCATAAGTAAGTCACTGATGCCTATATGTTTATTACTTCCCTTCAAGTTAAAGAAGTTGAGAAAATATGAAGATTAAACAAGATTTTAACTTGACATTTCCCTCCATATATAATCAACCAACCAATTAGCATTATCATGGCCTCGTCATAAACTAATATGGATTCTCTATGTTGCGAGAAGATGGGCACCCTTGTAGATTGTTTAGATTTAATATGAACGAATTAATTTTTTAAATTTAGTCATTATTTTTTTAAGTTGATAGTTGAAAGACTATTTCATTTTATGTTTTACATTCTTCAAAATAATTTTAAAAAAATAAACTTTTTTTTTTCTAGATCATCCATATCAAATCTAGACGATTCAAATAGGATGGGCACACCATGCCCATCTTCCCATTGAGCAAAGAACCCATGTTGAGTCATATAATTGGAAAGGTTTTTACAATATATATCAAATATCAAAAGTGATAAATAATATTTTTAAAACAAGAAGAGTATTGGATGTAATTTAGCCAAATCTCAAGAGAGCAAATTTTTATATATGTGAATATCTTTTTAAATTTTTGTCTCCTAATAGTTTAATCCTAAATCCATCTTTGTAATCAAGTGAAATTAACTCACATCATGTGATACAACTTATGTTAAGTAACTTGGGCAAGTTAGCTTGAATTATATATATTCGAAGTGCTAAAATGGCACATCATTGGCTATGTCAGTAAAATTTGATTACTCCACAAGAGAAGTTTAGTGTATAAGTTTTTTGGATTACAAGGATCCAATTAAAAATTTTTAGACTATAAAAACTAAATTGAAAAATAAGTGAAATCACAAGGAATAAAAAAAATAATTTAGCCAAAAATATAAGTTCAAATACACCTATTTTAACTTGTGTTACATGAGTTAGTTGGCATACACATATAAAGAGTTTCTTATTGTTTAACTTAAAAAGTATCAACACACACACACACACACACACACACACACACACACACACACATATGAAGAGTTTCTCATTGTTTAACTTAAAAGTATTAACACGAGTTATCTCTTAAGAGAAGATAACATCCCACTTTAGCTCTAGAAATAAAATCTTAAATACACCAATTCAATGTGGAGAGTGCATCTTTAATATCATTCAAGGAAGAAATTTAGCCCAAACAAAGTCCACGCATGTGTGTGTTTAGCACAAATAATATTATAGTGAACAAAAATAAACCTTAGTTAAGCGAACTTAGCATGTTTTTCAATTAATTTTTTTTTTCATAAGCCAACTCTTATTCACTCAAACTAGTTCATTTAATCCATGGGTTTAATGGATTAGTTAGATTATGCTTGTATTTAAATGGGCCTATAATTGGAAGATCCTAAACTCCTATCCCTAAAACCTAAATCTTAAACTCTAATATTAAATCCTAAACCCTAATTAATAAATCCAAAACACTAAAGCTTAATTTTGAAACCCTAAACCCTTAAGTCTAATCTCTATATCTTAAACTATTAATTTCTAATTTCTAAACCCCAAACCTTAAACCTTAATCCTGAAATCTTAAACCCTTAATCCCTAAAATCACCAACACACATGAATTACGATATGTAATGACGGTACAGTTCAAAAATTTTCAATCAATTCAGTCATAGCATATGGTAGAGTTTTTTAACCTCTATTATCATACCATATGACAATATAGTCCTAACTCAAAAAAAAGAAAAAAAAAAAACAGTGGATGAAGGTGGTGTATAAGGGGAATATGTTTTGAATGAGATGTATAATTAATAGCCTTAAAAATGATTTATGAGAATGATATTAAAGAATTTCTTTATTAAAATACTATATCCATTGAAACAATTGGATGCAATTTTACTAATATGACGCTGGTAAAACACGCTAGTCTTTGCACCATTCTCAATAAAAGTTTTTTCAAAGATTTCGTAGGTGAGTTGCAAGGGATTGTGTGTAAGTTTGTTGGTCACAATCAAGAGTGCTTTTCTCATTGCCCTTGAGTTGAGATCATGCCATTTATGAAGGTTTATCTATCATGCTTCAAGAGGTTGAATTTGCTGATAACAAGCTATCTATTATTAAAATTTGAAGGATTAGTCCCACAGTATCCCATCTCCTCTTTGCAGATGACTCCATTCTTTCCTCCAAGGCTAGTCAAGGGCACTGCACGTAAATACTTTGATAAACCCAACAGGTATGAAGCAGTAAGCTATCAAAAAATAAATTTGAGCAAACCGTCCTTCCTTTTTCTTAAGTTATGCTGCATAATGGATTAGACTTAAACATGCAAGAAGGTTGCAGGTCAATAATAGTGGCTTGCAGCATAAATGTTTAGGATTGTTACGCTTTGTTAACATATCCAAAAAGGAAACTTTCAACTTCGTTAAGAAAAAAGCTTAACGCAAAACTAGTAGGCTGGATAGGTAATGCTTTCTTCAGCTTCCATAGCAGTTTTTCTTCAATACGTTGTTCATGCACTTCCTAGCTTCACTTTCGCTTGCTTTAAATTGACTGTTCGTCTATGCTATGCTTCTAACATAGAGTGTTTTGGTGGAAGTTCATAACAATTCGTGCGCTGAAGCCCACTGGCTTGAGTCAACCAAAGCAGAATGAGGACTTCGGCTTCAAACAAATGCAAGGCTTGAATTTGGCCATATTATTAGCAAAATAAGGCCAGTATATTTTTCATATTTTCATTTCTTTGTTGCTTACCTTAAAATGAAACATTTAGTAGGCATGCAGAAGCTTTATGAGGGGACAAAAATCCTTCAAGCTGGGTGTATATGGAAGCTAGGTGTGATCCTCCTCGCTTGTAACATCTTTAGGGACCCTTGGCTGCCATGTAAAACCCCGCTGGAGGACCAAGGGGCTGGAGCTTGTGATGAGGATAAGGGCCTTTAATTGAAAATTTTCGAGCATACACTCAATGGTCAAATTTTAATTTTTACATGTGGAGCTTACCGTATGGAACAAAACTTGGACATTAGATATATGTGTACCCGTTGCACACAAGAATTTTTCCTTTCAATTAAGTGTTAAAGTTTTGACATTTCGTTTATTAAAGCGACAACAGTTTAAGTAAAATTTTTCTTTATATGTTTACTATAATTGCGTCATTTAATAAAAATATAACTAGATATTTTTTTAAAAAATTAAGTATAACATAATTAATTTTAAAGAGAATTTTCCACTTATATTTTTATTTAAAAAACCTAATAATAGTCTTTTAAAGCTTTTTTCAACCAAGGAGGGAGAAAGGAAGAGGATGAAATGCTTGATTTAAACCTAAATTTATGAAAAATGTCTCAATTAGATATTTGCACGAGAACTCTTTAAGTTTTTTTCGGTTTAATATATGACACAACTACCTTTATTAAAGATGAAGAAAATTCGAAGAGATCATAAATTGAATTAGGATTTTGGTAAAATCTAACTAAGAGAAATCCAACTAAATTTGCCTTGCAATTTGCGGATCGCAGCTTGCGAGATTTCTCACCCAAAAAAAAACAAAAAACAAAAGCCTCAGTATATTTAGGAAAATTAGACAAAACATCCAATTAGATCGTTTAAATTTGAATGGCAGCAACTCAGGTCACACGCACTTATAGAAGGGAATGAATGATAGGTTGCCTTGTTATCTAATTGCTCAGAAACTTTGACATTACATTACCGACGACAAACAATACTTATACATTGATTATTATTTATTAAGTACTCTGCAACTTAATGCTCATGTTATGTCTCCTCTGTTTAGATCTTTGAAAGTTATTAACTTTAACAACCTAATCATATATATATATATATATATATATATAAAAGCAATTCTATCTCCTTCAAATGTTGGCTGCTGGTTTTGAATTATCAACCAGTGATGTTCCAAAAAAATTTTTCACTTATTTTTATCATTAAATTATAATTTTATTTGATTTATTTAATTCAATCAAATTTGAAGATGATGTAATTTAATTATATTTATGTTCATTGATTCATCCATTTATAATGAATGATCCTTTTGTTTGAATGATTTTATTTGGCTTTATATTTTGAATAGGAAATCCCCTCTTCCTCTTAATATACCTTTGCATATATTGTTTGTGTGATATTGAACTAAAGTAAATACTTTTTTTTTTAATCATTGTGAGTATTCTCATTTTTTCAAAAGATATGACAAAACCTCCCCTTTTATTTCTACCTCACTGTGTATTTTGGCATGTTTTAGCATTTTAACTACAAAAATTGTATTATTGTCTTTCTTTTTGGATTTGTAATTATTTTCTTATAAAAGTGAAACCAATGAAGAATATAATTATATATGTGCCTTTTTTTGGTTGAATTTATGATTAATACTATTGCTGTTACTTCAAGGTAATTTAAATTTTAATGTATTTGTTTGCATAACCTATTAGTTGTGTTCTTATTAACCATGTCAATCTTCCTTTTATATTGTATGTTGTAGATACAAAATTGAGCTTTGTGTTGTTGACGGTACAAGAAATGCAATATTTTTGGTTTCCAATAAAGATGCTTCTCAGTTCTTGCAAATTATAGCAGCTGAATTGCGTGATTCTATAATTTATGTGAAATTTATATTCCTTTATTTCTCATATTAAAAAATTGAGTAACTTGTATTTTTAACACAAATTTTATTAAGGAGATGCTATTGAGAAGCTTAATGGATTCGTTAGAAAAAAGATTCTATTCATGTTAAGATCAAGAAGCAATGTATAACGAGATGTTCTGGTGTTGAAAATGAATTGTAATAGTGATATCATGTAGTCTTTCATTAATTCTTTTAATGATAGCCAAGTACACTACATAAAATGCACTTGATCGTTTTGTTATATGTCGTAAGACTATAAATACATGCTTTTAAATTTTGTTACTTGATGTCAATAGTGATACGGGCTTGAAACACAATACAACAACAGTTTTGAGCTTGATAAGATATTGACTTTACACATTTATTCTTTTTCTACATTTCATCTTTTTTATTTAATTGTATAACAAATAATAGAAATCATTATTATTTTTACAATAACCATGTCATGGTTAATGTTTTTATCATGTATTTGATTCATATGTGGCTTGTAAGTTTAAGTGTTTTTATCTAATTCATTATAATACATTTTAGCTCTCTTCTAACCAAATTTTCAAATTTATATTTTTTTAATCCTTTTTTGGTTAAATTTCTATTCGATTGATTTTATTTGAAGTTAAAATGATATTTAAGAAATTAATTGTATTTATATAGATTGATCCTTTTATCGGAAATCCCTTGATATTTATCAACAATAAACGTGCCCACTTATATTCATCCTCCCACGTTGATTGATCGTAATAATTAAGAGTGCATTTCTACATATGAACAGTTTGTAATAGGAAAGTACATCTGCACACTGATAATATGCTTGACTCTGTCGCAGCAAGCTAGTGAAATGTTGGAAGGTGTTAATGGGGTGGATAAATTGAATGCCCAGCTGTCCATTAACAAAATCATGAAAGTGATGAATCAAGAAAAATAGACTTATCAATAGGCATTTTTTAAATTTAATTTACTATATATATATATATATATATATATATATATATAAAGAGTCAAATGCTAAAATATAAAAGTTTTTGCATTCATATGCTATACTCAACTAGACGAGATAGGATTGGACGAGAATGTTACAGAAACGAGAATGTTGTGTTGGATGAGTAGACATATTAGACGAGATATAATTAAAAATGAATGCATTAGAGAGAAGGTGGAAGTCGCACCTATTGTAGAAAAGATTGTAAAATTGAGACTTAGATGGTTTGATCATGTAGGGAGGAGACCTATAGAAGCCCCAGTTAAGAGGGTAGATGAGATGAAGAATAGGGCATTAATTAGAGGTAGAGGAAGGCCAAAAAAAATTATAGGAGAAATTATTAAGAGAGATTTAGATTTACATGGTTTATCTAAAAATATGATTTATGATAGGTGCTTATGTCGTCGATTGATTCATGTAGTCAACCCCACTTAGTAAAAAAAAAGCTTGGTTGTTGTTGTTGTAGCATACTCAACTATCATTGAGTTTGAAATTTTTTGGTATGGAGTTTGAAGGTTTTTTCTTCAAACTTGGTAGCAAGGTTGTTTGTTTCTTCTTTTTATGTTTATAAGATTATTTTACTTATCCATATAAGACAATTTAGGAAATATATAATATTTAAAAGTGTAATAGTGATTCATCATTTGAATTTAGAGATAGGCATAAATAATGAGTTACTATTGTACCTTTAAACACGGTGTATTTTATAAGTTATTTTTTTATATATAAGATTATTTTATTTGTTGAAGTCTAATTGTGAGCAAAATATGTAATGTTTAAAGATATAATTGTGACTCATTATCTCGACTTTGACCCAAAAAAAATAAAAAAGAGAAAGAACAAACTTGGTGACATTTTGAATTCAAAGAGAGTATAACATATGAGTGAATAAATTTTTGTATTGTAATATTTGACCATTAATTTTTAGTACTATTGTTGGAGAATATGTGTGTGTGTGTGTGTGTGTGTGTGTGTGTCAAAAAGGGAAGAGAAAAAGAGGAGTCCCACATTGCTCAAACAATTGAAGGCCCAAGGGTATAAATATTAACATATGATTATAAAAGAACAAAATGTGTCTAGGAGGAGAATAGGCTCGCGCGCATAAAAGGCTGAGTCAACACAGTTGAGCTCAGTTGAAATTCGTCGATTTCCCTTTCTGCGTGCAAAATATACGCGATGTTGGACACTTTTTAATGTTGCCAGAAATTATTTTTTGAAAATTAAATATTTTCAAATAGCCTTCCAGAATATCCACAATTTTAAGGCTTCGGTTATGAGTTCGTGATGTAAATGTTTCTGGACATTGGTTATCCATTTACTGGTAATTGCTAATCCATTTTTTTATTTTTATTATCTAATTTAATTTTCATTAATCCTCATGTCGGAAACCGCTCAACATTCAGAAACATCCTCATCGATATAATTAAATGTGGTCCAACGTCTCGCTGCACTTATGTCTATAAATACTGCATTGCTCACTGGGTTCGATGCACCACAACTACGGACAACATTCGAGCTATTTTCTCCACTGCTTCTCTTCATCCCTGAGTTTTCATTTTTGCTGTTATGCTTCTCTGCAACATCGCAGAAGAATCCGTTCAATCCTGGGGAGTGCCGTCTTGTGGCGGAATATTTCTCAAGGACAGTGTCCTTATACATGACTCAGATTTATTTCATTCTAACAAATTTCTTATTGGCAGATAACAATCTTAAGAGATATGGAGTCACAACAAAACTACGCTCCTGCTCCTAATGGCCCTGCCGATGCTAGTATGGGTGCTACGTCCTTCGGTCCGCTTGCACTGCCTCCGATGCCACTGTCTAGGCTACCACCTGATAATTCAAAAATTGAAATGTTCGACGAAAAAAATTTCCGAAGGTGGCAAGAATGTGTCTACTCTATCCTTGACCTACATGGAGTTGCTGTTGCACTCACACAGTCCGAGCCTCTGTTAAATATTGACCAAAATCAAAGGATTGTTTGGGAATATGCCAACAAGGTATGTAGAAATACCATCATTAACACTTTGTCTAATGATCTCTTCGATATTTATTATGTGTACAAGGAAGCAAGCAAAATCTGGGAATTGTTAATTACCAAATATACTGCTGAGGATGTTGGGAAGCAAAAGTTTGTTGTTAGAAATTACTGTAGATGGGAGATGACCGAGGACAAGGATATTAAGCTGCAAATTAACGAGTACCATAAGCTGCTAGAAGAGTTGAGGGTAGAAAAAATCAACTTACGTAATAAGTTTGTTGCTGAAATTTTGATTGAGAAGTTGCCTGAATCATGGAAAGACTACAAACAATAACTAAAACACAAACAAAAGCAATTGCCGCTGTCGAACCTAATCACTCACATCATAATCAAAGACACAAATCGAAAAGAGATGTAAGCTGCAAAAGGCAAAGAGATGGCCTCAAAAGCAAATTTGGTAGAGACAAAGCAGCACGGCAAGAGGTATGACTCTAAAACAAAACTTGACTACAAGCCCAAGAGTTCTAACCCTAAATTCAAAAAGAAAGGGAGTTGCTTTGTTTGGAAAACCAGGCCACCATGCTGCTCGATGTAGGAAGAGGGCTAGAAATGACAATCCTCCTAGGGCCAATCTGGTTCAAGGAGATAAAGAAAATGAAATCATTGTCGCGATCATTTCTCAAGCTCTCTTAGTATCCGATGTGAAAAAAATGGGTGGTAGACTCTGGGGCTACCAGGCACATTTGTGCAAATCGTGAGATGTTTGCCTCCTATAATCCTACCAAGGAAGGAGAAGACCGTGTTTACCTTGCTGATTCCCGAACTGCAAAAGTTCTAGGAAAAGGAAAGGTTGAACTGAAACTCACATCTAGAAAAACTTTGTCACTCAATGATATTCTTCATGTGCCTGATGTTAGAGCCAATTTAATTTCTATAGCTCTATTGAGCAAAGCTATGGTTAAGGTGTCATTCGAATCTGACAAGATTGTAATGACAAAGAATAATGTGTTTGAAGGGAAGGGCTATTGTACTCAAGGGCTGTTTGTACTCAACATTGCTGATATGAATGAAAATGCATCATCTTCTGCTTACTTGTTTGTCTTTATAGTTGATACTTTTGATATATGGCATGCTCGATTAGGACATGTTAGTAAGTCATATTTAAAGAAAATGCAAAAACTTGGTTTAATTTCTGAAATTAAAAATGATTTTCTAAATAAATGTGAAATTTGTGCAGAAGCTAAGTTAACCAAAAAGTCTCATTTTTCTGTATAAAGAGAAACTGAATTACTTAGTTTAATACATACTGATTTGAGTAATTTGAAACAAACTATGACAAGAGGTGGCAACAAGTATTTTGTAACTTTTATCGGTGATTTTTCTAAATATACTAAAGTTTATTTATCGAGAAATAAAGATGAAGCTTTTGATAAATTTCTTTTATACAAAGTTGAGGTAGAAAATCAATTAAATAAAAAGATTAAAAGGGTTAGATCAGATAGAGGAGGAGAATTTGTTTTATTGAATGACTTTTGTGAAAAAGAAGGAATAATTCATGAAGTAACCCCTCCATATTCACCTGAATCAAATGGAGTAGCAAAAAGGAAAAATAGAACTTTAAAAAAAATGATGAATGCTATGCTTGTAAGTTCTTCTGCACCAGATAATTTCTGGGGTGAAGTTTTATTATCTGCATATTTTTTATAGAATAGAATACCTTATAAGAAAACAAATAAGACACCTTATGAATTATGAAAAGGATATACACCAAATTTAAATATTTGAAAGTGTGGGGGTGTTTTGTAAAAGTTTTATTACCTGATCCTAAAAAGAGAAAAATTGGTTCTAAAATTTCTGATTGCATGTTTATTGGATATGTTGAACATAGTGCATCATATAGATTTCTAGTTTTGAAAAGTGATGTTCTTGATCATAACACTATTATTGAAACTAAAGATGCAAAATTTTTTGAACATATTTTTCCTTTGAAAGTTCAATATACTTCTTAAACAGTAGAAAATTTTCCTTCTTCATCTAAAGTAAATGAAAGCGAAAATTTTGTTGAAAATTTGAGGAGAAGCAAAAGACAAAGAAAAGAGGAGTCTCACATTGCTCAAACAATTGAAGGCCCAAGGGTATAAATATTAACATATGATTATGAAATAGCAAAATGGGTCTAGGAGGAAAATGGGTTCGCGCGCACAAAAGGTTGAGCCAACACAGTTGAGCTCAGTTGAAATTCGTCGATTTCCCTCCCCCTGCGCGCAAAATATACATGGTGTTGGACACTTTTTATTGTTGCCAGAAATTATTTTTTGAAAATTAAATATTTTCAAATAGCCTTCCAGAATATCCACAATTTTAAGGCTTCGTTTATGAGTTCATGATGTAAATGTTTCTGGACGTTGGTCATCCATTTATTGGTAATTGCTAATCCATTTTTTTATTTTTATTATCTGACTTAATTTTCATTAATTCCCATGTCGGAAACCGCCCAACGTTCAGAAACATCCTCATCAATATAATTAAATGTGGTCCAATGTCTCGCTGCACTTGTGTTTATAAATACCGCATTGCTCATTGGGTTCGATGCACCATAGTTACGGACAACATTCGAGCTGTTCTCTCCACTGCTTCTCTTCATCCCTGAGTTTTCATTTTTGCTGTTCTGCTTCCCTGCAACATCGCAGAAGAATCCGTTCAATTTTGGGGAGTGCCATCTTATGGCGGAATATCTCTTAAGGACAGTGTCCTTGTACACGGTTCGGATTTATTTCATTCTAACAAATTTCTTATTGGCAGATAACATATACTATACATGTTTAGGAGCTCATCAGTAGGATTATGATCTTTATTGGTATGTTATTGAAAGTTCTTTTCATTTAGCTTTAAAGCATATAATAAATTGAGATGTGCAAGAACTATCATACATTTATTATAAATACTTAATGCTTTATAAAGTATTATTTTTATGATTAATAATAATAAATGTGTCTGTATATATATATATATATATATATATATATAACATTAAAGAATTTATGAATTTATTGTATAATTACAAGATATTTAAGATTGGCTTCCTCAATAGAATATTAAAGATTAATGTTAAGTTAATAAATTTTTAACTATACTTTTTTTTTAATGGAAACCTTCTATTGGACATCTCTTCAATATTAAAAGGTATTTTTCTGATTTTCAAAACTCCTCTTTACAAGACTCAGGTTAATATTTTAACAACTAGCTTTCTAATTATTTGCCAATAGAATTATTATTTTTAAAATATAAAGTAATTTATTTTATTACCTTCATCTAGTAACCACACTAATATTGTGAAAAATATTATGAACTCTAGTCACCTAAAATCTTACTTAAAAGTAAACTTTATTCAAGTAACTGTTTTAAAAAAAATGGTAGAGTAAAATTATAATAAAATTTAAGGAAGCACTCATTATTGCCTATAAATTATAGCGTATCAATATTTAACACTTTTCATTAAGACATTTGATATCGCTCCTATCACTCGAATTGCATATAAATTATGGAATTGGTGTATCAAAAGTAAATAAGACACTTCAATATAGGAGACAATAATATATTTAAACATATCAGAATGTGTAACCTTTAATATTGCAATAGTGAAATAATATTATATGTTAATTAATGCGCCAATTAACGTTGCAATTGTGAAATAATATGATATGTTAATTAACCTTTAATACAGGAGAATGTGTAAGAGATGAAAGTAAATAAGGCACTTTCTAGAGTATGAAATAAGAGTATATTAAGACACTGATACTGATAATATAATTTTTTCCATATGCTAAACAATGACATACATTTTTATTAACGTATTAATAATAATTTAATTCTACTATTGCTAATATTGTGAAAAATTAGAGAGGAAACAAATCTTAATATGATTACCAATCACCTAAAATCAAATTAGAAAATTATGATCAACAATTGCAATATAGTTTCTTGTGTTACAAGAACTAGGGTTTTGTTAGTCAAAAGAGAATTTCAAATATAATTTATATATTCATTATTATTATAAATAGGTAAAGAGTTCCATCCCTGTATTATGTATAATATTACGTACCTATCTTCTTCTCGAAACCAGAATGGCTCAATTGTTTTATCCTAGTGGTGTACTTTCTTCACATAATATTGAATTTATTCTTACTCATCTCCCCACAAAGATTATCAAGCATTTTTTCCTAGTGTCTAAGAATTGGAAATAAAGTACAGAGGATGGCATTTTTATTTTTTTTTAGAAAAAAAACCTCAAAGCTTAGGAGAAGTATAAAGAGTTATTCGACTATGTAGCTTTTCCTCAGGTTATTTGATTTGTTTACACTATCACAATTACAAATATCAAACATATTATATACCAACATTTTGCCTTCACAGCTAATACATTAGAATTGGTTCAACTTTTTCTCCACGTCAATGTCACTGTTGATGGTGTTCCAATACCTTTAGATATATACAACTTTTATTGTAAATGATACAGAACTCTTCCGAATTTGATGTTATATTTTATCACATTTGAATTATGTTCACAAATTAATTTCTTTAATTTTTCTACCTTTTTTATTTTCTATTATCTTTTTAAATTGAATTATAAATACATAGTTTAACAAAATTGATCACATTTTAAATATATATGTATAACAATGCGGGTAGTCCACTAGTTACAATCTAAGTTTATACCGGTAAAGGTATTATTTTCCCCGGTATCACCTAAGCAGAGCATTCTGGCACCAATAATACCAACACAGCACAGACAACGCGACAGTTATAACAAGTATTTGCTTCGGAGACATGCATTCTGACACGATTGATTTTTAAGCTGCAGCGATACTCTTCCCCTCAAATTTTTTAACTTCAACAAGAACCCAAACATCTCATGCGCCATCTGATAGTACTATTTCTGTGAAACGAATTGTTAGCGACAGCATACAGTACTTCAAAATCACCATACCAGACATCTAGGAAATGTTACATATTACATAAGAATCCATTTTTTATAGACAACAAAAACAACATACTTTCAAATATAATTTAAAACAATGATACGGCACAACCTGAATTTTGAACACTAACAACTCAGTATCCACTAGATCAACACATCTAGGTAAACGTCCTACTTACACCGATGAGGCACCAATTCTGAAGCAACATAGCTGGATTCAAGGCAGAGCACGCATAGATGAGAACCAGAGATCCTGATTTTACAGGTTTGTCATCTCCGGAAACTGAATAGATCGGGTATCTATTAGTTTTAGCATGAAGAAAAGCAAAACCGGATCTTTTCAATAGAAGGCATGTCAATTCATCTAACTTACCAGCCCAAACATTGGCCGTGGATATATAATTTTCAATGTAAACCATGGTTTGGCAATTTATGTAAATACAAAATACCAGTAATTAATAATGTATCATTGTTTAATAGGTATCAGTGTATCAGCTCAAGCTAAAAGTTCATCTACGATCATCTACTTCGGGTAGCACGGGGCCAATTTGTAACAAGACAACATATCAAATTTACCTAGTCTCCCACCCACATTCCCACTTAAGCATCTGTAGAAAAGCTTTTGAAAGAATACCTCCACAGATTATTGGGTGCTGGATTGTTGTATCAACTGAGAGTATATATACTCATCGACTCTCTGTTTTGCCAATGCTACCTGTTCACAAGTCCAAGCTTCAAATTCAATAAAGTAGGAACATAATATCAATTATAATAATTCACGACCAAAGTAAGTCAAGGAGAGAAGAGGCTTGTCACAGGTCAAATTCCATAGGGCTGCCAAATTGTAATATTTAAAGAAAAAAAAAACCAAAAAAAAATCCCAATCAGCATCCTCATCTCTAAGGTTAATAACCCCGATTTTTTTGTTTTTCAATTAACGAAAAAAATCAACAATCAAGATTTCATTGATGTAAGAGACACCAACTCCTCAAAATTATATTATTGATTTTATTTTATTTTTTGAATTTGAAAGTTTATTTAGGTGTGCCTTACACTTAAAACTGAACCCTAGAGGATCTAAATCCTACCTCTGGAGAACAGAAGCCAAGTAAAATTTTGGCAAATTGATGGTCAAAATGCAAATAACCCCCAGGAGTATCATGTTTCACTATTCTGCTCAAACTTTCAGCCACTTCTATCCAAAATGCTACAAATTTGAAACTCCTAATTGATAAGACAATACTTATAGTAAAAAAAATGAGAAATTTCACCTAATAACACAATGAATCAAGTTCCAACAAACAAAACCCTATGACATATTCAATTGACCCAATTTCCTTGTTTTCACTTCCTACTGAAAGGAAGAGGTTATTTACCATGTGTTGCAAACCTATACTAAAATTGAAACCATAGGGTCTTATCTGTGCATTTAGCCCAAATTTATTGACTCCAATCATGAATCTCAACTAAGTTATCCGCTCAACCCATGTAAGAGAGCCTAGCCTATAGCTAAGATATAAAATCTACTAGCCAAAATGAAAAATATATAAATAAAAAAAGAATGTTTGAAATTTTACTACTATCTTGCTTATACTTCCATGCACATCAAGAGGCTAAATTATCACTAATAAATATGATCACCTGTTGAGCACTACCACCAAACTGAATTTGCCTATGCTTTTGTTCACCTTTTCCCCCATAAACCTGCAATATTTTCTCAGTGATGGAGAAATAAACCAGATATAAGAAGAAAATCTAACAATGAAAGAATCAAGAATAAAAATAGTAAAACAAACAATTAGTGAGTGCAATAAAATAACAATCATTTAAATTATACTGGAAACATAGCCTTTTAAAAGTGCATTGGGGCACATGGTGCATGTAATTTATTAGATAAAAACCATTGAGAAATAATTCCTTTGTGCACATGTTTTCTGAAACGTTGAAATGCTGGTCTCCATTTCTGGCTTAGTTTGCAGCTCACCACCTTCAGCCCTCTCATCCTCATAAGCTTCACCTCCTTTCTCCTTCCCTCAGACCTCGCCTCTCCATCTTTATTTCTTGTCTATTATGTGTTCAGTTATCTCTCATCAGGTTCTTCCACCTTTTGTTCAATTCTTTTTCTCATTCATCCATCACCGTACTTCTCTGTCATAATCTCTCTTTCTGTTCCGTTGTTTCCTCTTCTTGTTCTTGGTTTTGCTTCAGTCTTTCTTCTTCTCATTCTTCCATCACTGTTATGCTCTCTCTTTTTATTCTCTTATTCTTTCTTTATATATTAGTTTTACTTCTCTTATTTTTCTTCTCATACCCTCTTTATTCTCTCTTCAGAAGACTAACTGCTTTGTTGATAGTTCTTCAAGTAATTTCAATTTTCTGATTAAATCTCAATTTTGAAATGTTTATGATTTTTGTATATGTAATTTATGCTTAATACATCTGGATTTTGGTTGATTGTTTGGAGTAATTGAAAGTTATGTATTAGATGAATTAACTTTTTCATTTATATGTGTGTGTGTGTGTGTGTGTGTTGTTTTATTTATGCATTTTCTTATTTATTTTGAATCTCATGTTATGTGCGTTACTCTTCAATTTTGCATTATACAGCACAGTGCGCCATGTGCCACAGCTCCATGAGCCCCTACTGTAACGGCATGCTAGGCACCATCAACACCTATGATTTCATGAAATATAAAACCTCTTGAACTATCAACTATATCAACAGCAAACAGGTCTTATGCAGTCTGAGCTTGTTTTTTTCAATTTACCTGCAGCTGATACAGATCAAGTAATCAAGCATGCTAGATGTTTATTAGGAAAGTTCAGAGAGTCAGAATCCTCAAAGGCTTTCCATAATATTTTTTAAAGTAAGGCAAGGTTCTGAATTCATAAACAAATATCTATGTATTAGTTTAACACATTTTAATATTACTGAGTATGTTTGGTCAATAAGAACGCTAACAAATTAATATTCGACCTGCACCCTTATTTCTCACTGAAGTGGAAGAAAAAGAATATAACAATCAATTTCTCTCTACTGTCGATTTTATTCTCAACTTTGGCGTTCATTACAGGTCCAGCATCTCTAATGGTGTGTCTGTATTAAAAAACTTAACACGGTTCCAGTCCAAGTACAAAAATGTTTTTCCCTCTATGTAATACAGATTTATAATCTCATGTTAAATTGAGTAGAGCTTGAACTTCAATCCAAGAACTGGAAAAATTTTCCATAGAAGGCCATTAACTTTCTAATTAACAGTTAATGCTTTCACACATTTGAGCAATGACTGGGCTACCAGACAAGAAGTACAGGATCTAACCTTGATCATTGCTCCAGATTCATTTCTGATCCTTGAAATGTTTGAGCCGCACCTACCGATCAACCCACCAACCAATGTCTCCGATATCAGCATCTCAAAGGTAACATAATCAGCTGCAAGATTGGTTGTCCTAAAGATGATGTGGTTGTAAGACAATATTTCAAAACTTGATACAACTGCTAACTGACAGCTAGAAGTGTTATGATATAGAAAACATTAAATAACCTGAAGTTGGGTCAAGATATGGTTGAGGTGGTCGTATTGCAGCATAATTGTAAGTTGGGCTGATTGAAATCACTTGTCGAGGGGGGTTTTCCCTAAAATTTAAGTTGAAATACAGGTCACATAAAGCTACAAACTAATTCTCAAAAGCAAAGTCAAACAAAGTTTAATAATCTTATTGACGCTCGCTATCAGACCTTAGTTGACAACCTATCTCCTCCAAAGCTTTCATTACTGCAGAAACATCTCCTGATAACTGAATTCAACAAAACGTTTATCAAAATTCAGCAGCAAATTGAAAGAAGCAGCAAAAGAGAGAGTAGCAAAGGTTGGAACCGCAAAACTTTTAGCAATGTTATATGCCCTTAGAAATTGGCATCAATATATATATATATATATATATCCAATTAATTTGAATTCCTGTGAGATGATCCTCAAAGTATTAGTTGAATGAATTCAATCCAAAATGTGAAACAAAAAAGCAAAAGCAAGACAAAAAATGACTATACAAAAAAATCTGCTGAAAATAATTAAAATCCCAAAATCCACTAGTGGGAAAACCTCTCAATTTGTACCTAAAACAACTCTTAGAAACTGAACCATATCATTCAAATTCATTTATAACTACAGAAACAGCATACTATATGTTATCATACTTCCAATGCCCTTGAATTGTCTGCTAGCTGTTGCATGGTGTATGTAGCATAGACGTTCTGCTCTCTAAGTGGAATACTCCATAAACAACAATAAAACGGTTCCTATAGTTCCCATCAACACTAAAAGCCAACCTAAGCGAGTAAGTAAAAGCTTCATGCATAAATCCACCTCCAAAAAGATTCATTTCACTAGACCAGAATAACTATTTTATTTTATAAAGTTTTCTGAAAAGTTGTCAAGTCAGGCATAGTACAAGAAAGGTCACATAGTAAAATATGTTCCTACTCAATTTTGTTGAAATGTTGAAATCAGAACATTTTAGGTGAAAACTATCTGCCTTCAATAACAAGAATCAAAGCAGGACAAGCCCACCTGTACTACTCGATCAGATTCATGAGCAGATGCACATAAAGGCAACTGATTTGGCGCAAGAACTGTAATTGTGGCACCGGAAGAATTCCTTAACTTCTCAATGTTTTGACCAGACATCCCAATCAAACCACCCGCCTGGGATCCAGCAATCAAAAGCCTTATTGTATTGGCAGCCACATGTCCTGCAGTGACCTTTGATGCATCGAGATTGCTATCATCTTCCTGTTATAAGGTGCATAGATTTTGTACAAATTAAAGGCAGCCAAAAAACCCAACAAAGCCACTTGAGTTATTAACTGAAATTCAGAGGCATAATGGTCTCTCAACGAAGTGTTCTATAACAAACTAAATGTGGCCTTGCCAAGCAATATTATAGGATTATGGGATGCATCCTGAAAAATGATAGGTTAAGATGCCTGAGTTTGTCTTATCATTAGAAAAAGCATAAAAACATGCTTCAGAGCTATAAAATTAAAAAAAATAATCCATTCTATGTAAACTACTTAAAATTACCCAAGGTCCACTATTTTGATGAATGAAGGAGAAATTATAAATGGTGATAATGACACTCAAGATTGGCCTGTCAATAATTGTCACAATCATCAGACCTCATGCTTAATGGTGAATGGTACAGAAATTATGTTAAAGAAAGACTTAACAATGCTCGATCAGAACTGCATTACCTTTAAAATTAAATTGGCTATTTGCTGAAGAGCATTCTCAGCATCAGTAATGTTGTCATCATTATCTTTGGAACTAATAATGATAACTCGCTCTTCATGTCGCTACACAAACAAAAATGTGAGATTGGGTTCAGTAAATGCCAGATAGTCTGAAAATCCTCTACTTAAAAACTACACATCCAATTTAGGCCCTTCATGCCAAATACTATTCTAGACAAGTAGACAATATATTAAATATCAGCATAACTAAAAGAAGTTCTCATAATTGGGTACATTCACAATTTCTCCTTCCTCTCTCACTCAAAAATAGGTACACAGAAAATGATGATACCTAATTAATGAGAATACAGCAAACCAGACAAATTACATCAGTCAGAATATAAAAAAAATGAAAAAGGTAACTTGATAAAAGAGTGTGCAATCTGCAGAAGCAATGAAGCATAATTTATAGTCAAAACAATACCTCACCCTACAGTCAAGTGCAGGCATGCTTTGTATACACAATGCGAATTGATCGCTAGGGAAATATTATATTCTTTGTACGATCTTGAAGGAACCAAGAATTGTCAGTGCCAGAGAACATGGCTGAAGGTAAATTAGTTTTCTCATGAAATCTGTCAGTGATCTTACCAAAGGTTGGAAAAACAATTAGATGTCCAAAAACTACAAAGGCTCACCCATAGAAAAACTATTCACGAGTCACTTCTTTACTTCATCTTAGTGGAACAAAATATTATCCTAATAAATGTTCATATTCCTACCTAAATTCACTTATTTAGCTACCTACAAGCTTCAATATTAGATAAAGAATGACTCAGTCCAGAAGGGAGAAAAATAACTTAATCCTTTTTCTCTCCCTTTCTTGGGTACCAAACGGATATCACAAAACCTAATTATGACTTACAGCAATAGCGTCAGCAATTTTAATGGTGGCTTTCGTCTCTTCTCGAATCTTCTGTATACGACACCCTTCTTTGCCGATGACCTTCCCGATCTGCCTCGATGGCACCACGATCCTGAATATCACGTCCTGACCCTTTGCCCTCTTCGCCGCCGACTGCTCAGCCAATCCGGTGCCAGGAGCTTCGTCATCCCGGCGGCGCTTCCCAGAAGCCGATTGGCCGGTTTCCTGGACGGGAAGAGGTAGCGGGAATGGCATGTGAATGGGCATTTGCATCTGCATCTGCATCTGATACGGCATCGGCATCTGCATCGGCATAGGTACCTGCATAGGCATGGGTACCATTGGGTTTTGCGGAACCATGGGGTTTACGGGAATCTGGCCTTGCTGAGACATTGCTGCTTCGGAGAGGTATCGAAGACGAAAGGATGAATCCTTTTGCAGCGAAGAGAATATATGGGCGTCGAGACGTCAAGGGTTTTAGCGGCTCCAAATTACGGTCATGCCCTTTCGTCCGGCCCATCCGAAATTGTTCATGTTATATCCCAATTTTCTAACAGCTATCATTTTGTATGTAAATAATAATTTCGTTACGTGATTTCCATGTCTCCGAAGAATTTTAAAAATTAAATCTCATATTTAATAGTATAAATCTTATAATTTTTAAAAGATAAAGCTCAATATACTTAGAATATTATAATTCACATATCTAGATTTATATGACATATATATATTATTGTGATTCATATATTAGATATTTAATAAAAACATAAATCTATTCTTTTTATAAGTTTATAAATAGAAGAGATGTACAGAGTATAAAGTATCAAACCTCTATTTTATCCTTTCAATTTCTTTGGTTAACACATGTCTTTAATCCTTAAAACTTGTATTAGATATTTAATACTTAAAACTTGTTTATCACATCATAGTATAAAATTTTTTTTGTTTTTACTTCATATTATTTATAAATTAAATATTTATTAATATTCATTATATGATTATCAAATATTTGATATTGAAAAATGTCTTGAATGCTAAAAAAACTAATTATGATTATATAACTAGTAGTAATAGTGCATATAAAAAAAAGGTGTGACTTACTTTGATAAAATGGTGGTAGGGCTACAAAAGGTCATGTTGGATCATATTTTCCCTCGACTTGGGCCAAGTTAGGCTTTACCCTGATTTGGTGCCCTACTCAATTTAAGCTGAGTAGGAAAAAAGCCAATCTCACAATTCATCCTAGCCTAAATTTGGCTTAGTTTGAAATCAGGCCAAGCTAGCTTGGCGAGTAGCTGGACTTAAATCGATTTTTTTTTATTAATTTTAAAGGACTTTGAAATTTTAAATGTTTATATTTTTGTAATTATTTGATCATTTTGTTCATATGACTATTTGTTTTGATACATCTACATAATCTATGTAATGAAAATGAAAGAAACATAGGTCAAAAGGAAGAAATGAGGAAAATATGGGAAGAATTATAATAAAGGACCAAAAAATGAAAAAATTTATTTTTAAAAATCTGTTACCACTTATTTTAGGATGATTATCACTGAGTTTAGTAATAAATAGTTGAACCTAGTGATAACAGGTCCTTAAAAAATTTTTTTTTCACTTCTTGATCTTTAAACATAATTTTCCCAAAAATATAAGTGTGAATAGTAAAACTTTGAAAAACTATAACTTGAAACTTGGTGGTTTGATTGGGGTAATTTTTTTATTTTAGATAATTTTTTGAGATAGATGTGATGCAAAGGCCAAAAATGATTTAACTCACTTATTTTCCACAAAAACACATCTTTATTATCTTAAATTTGAAATTTTTTTAACTCCAAAAATACATTATAATATTCGATTTTGTTAGAAACTAAACCGAAACTAATAATGTGATATAAGAGGACCTTAAAGTAAAGTAAATTGGTGCCAATTGATGGTATAATGTTAATTAGAGCATCTAAAAATATGGTTAGAAAACTAATAATAGCCCAAAATCGGAGGCAAAACAGCTAAACAGAATGAATAAAAAATGTAGTGGCAAATTCATAATTTCAGACAATTTTTGAGAAACTTAAATAAGGGAGTTTTAGATAATAAAATTGAACTTATTAGGATTTTCAGAGGCCTAAAAAATCATAAGAACCGTCAAAATGATTAAAACCCCTTTAATGAACAATTTAGGTTGTCAGTTGACCTAAATTTTGAGCAAATCATTTGGGATTATTTTGAATTCCATAAAACTAAAACAAAATATTTTTAATAAATTAAAAGATCTAAATTTTATGATGAAAAAGATAGTTTTTAAAAAGGAAGTAAAATGAGTTTAAATGAAGGGATTGAAGTTAAGAGACGTAATAGAAATTTTGTAAATTGTTTTAAAACCTTTCTTTCTCCCTTTATGATGAGCCACACCACTTGCTCTGCCCAAAATTGACTTAACACTTTAGAACAAACTAGAAACAGACCTTGAAGGGCATCCAAGTGAAGGGAAAAAAGGGAGGAAGAAAAGACTATAAAGGTGAGAATTCTTGCATTTTTTCATGGCATATTAGTTATAAATCTTCTCCTTTCTAAATCCTTTCCAATTGTGGTTTTGGCTTCTTAAAAGAAGTACTTTGGTGACTGAACTCTTAAGGAAAGGGGAGAGTTTGAAGCAACTAAATCCACCGTAAGAATCTTCATTTGCTAAAGATTGAAACAAGGTATGTTTCTATGTATGAAGCTTGCTTTTCCTTGTCCTCCTATGTCTTCTCTTGTTTGGCCAACATAAGGAGGTTCTAAAGGAAGATTAATTCTAACCTAAACATGGTAGTTTTTGGGGTTTTGGAGCATGCAGATTAAGATGGGATCAAAGGAAACAACTAAGAACCTATAGACGGTAAGATACAGAAGTTAGGGTTTTGATTGCATCTTAGGTAGTATGAAGCCTTAAAATGATATTTCAACTATGTAAAAGTATAATTGAGCTAAGAAGAGGCTAAGGAAGCTTTATAGGTGTCAATTCTCCAAGAGAAATGAGCACAACACCATGGAGGCCATTTTTGAAGCTAGTCTTAGCTAAACTCATTTGTGGTATCTAGAAAAAGTTTTCTTTAATTCTAATATTATAAATGATCTAGATATGAATTATAAACACCAAATGAACCATTGGTTTGAATTTAGAAACTTTATTTTGAAAGGTAAAAAAAATAGGGTTCTATTATGCATAAAGAAGTAACTTGGTATTAAACTCTTTGAATTGAGTTTGTGATAGCTCTAATAAGTTTTACTAGAGTTATATAACTCATATTGAGTGAAATCTTTGAGCCAAGATATAGAATTACAATGGTTGCTTCATTATGCCACTTAATGGGACCATATGGAGGCATAAAGTTCTAATTAAGTTGTATAAGGCTTAAATGAGTCTAAGTATGGTTTAATTGATGATTTTATGTTTTATTTGGTATGGCTAGGGCGAGCAAGTGAAATCTCCCTCAAGTGTATGTGACTACCCTAATTTCTAATTACCGTGATTAGACTCAATTATGTGGTAATCATAAATCAAGGTTTAAAGTCATATTACAATTAATTAAGAAAAGTAAGAAAATTTAAACCTTAATATCATTAGAGTCATCAACTAAACAACTGTAAGTAATCGAATCCACAAGTAATCATAAATAGCAATTAAGACCTTGTATTCATCTTACTACTTATTTCAACTCATAAAACCTCTGATAAATATTTCTAAGTCATTACACAACATTATCATAGTGAATCTCAACATTTCTAAATTAAAATAAGAGTTTAGAGACCTTTGTTCATGTTTCACGATAGCTACAGCGAGTTGGGCCCTCGTCGTGGCTAGCATCCCTTACGCCGCGGCTAGTGACTTGAGTCTCGCCGCAGCTAGTGACTTGAGTCTTGCCGCGGGTAACTTATGTAGTGCCGTAGTGAGATACCTCCTGGTACTTGCCCTAAAATGCTTCGAATTTCACCATGGCGAAATACCTCCTAAGTTGTGGTGAATGCAATTATGTTACCCTCCCTAGGTAAAACTTCGCCTCATGTTGTGGCTAAATTTTCTTGTGTCGCGGTGAATTCACTTCTAACTGACCCCTTGGCCCGACTTGTGATATTTGGTTGCAGCTTATCCCCCCACTACACTTATAGTTCCTAAATTTCATCATAAACACTCCAACACTTCCTCTAGTAGTACTTCAAGGCCACTTTACATTAATTTGTAGAGCTCTCATGGTATTAATCTATGTGATTTACCCAACCTATCTATCATTACTACTTAAAGGCTTAAGGGTTGATTCCTACTCATTAAACTATCATGCATTAGCAATTTATATATCAAGGACAACAAGAAGGATTCATGTCTACTAACAATTGTCATCCAATTATAAACTCCAATATAGGTTCCCTGTATTACTAGTCTAAGCCAACAATTAAGGTATCACAAGATTACATTCTCAAATGATGAATCATATCTCAAAGTCAGCAAGATTTCATATCAAATGTAAACAAGTGCATACATCAAATTCCAAGTTTTGTAAAGCCTATCTCCCTATTAGTTACATCATAGTTCACTAAAACATAAGACTCCTATACTTGGCAATATGATTATATGATAATGCAATACAGAAGAATAACAAAAATTAGCATATATTATAAGTTAGGTCAATTTAAGTGCAGCTTCCCCACATATAATTTCAGCTCATGGATGCTCATCCACTTGCTTACCCTTATCTTTACTAGAAGATCCTACACCTAAAATAGTTAATCCATGAAATAGGATGATATGCAAATCTTAATAACCAAAGGAAAATTTCATTCATATATTCTAATTTAATTAACATATGTGCATTTAATCATTAAGCATAAGAAATATCAGTTATATTAGCAAATGAAACAATTAGACTATTTATGATTACTATCTCATACTAGCAATCACATTTTCACATGTTAAAAGCCATTAACACTAAGAGAGGTTTGTCCATGGCACCAACTCCCCAGTGAGCACAATCTGGGCTCAATGCATACAAGGGTCTGATCACAACTCGGTACCCGATTGAAGCACAATGCATAAGCAACAGTCATACCACAGGTCCACCATGGACTCATAAGGTCTAACCATGATATATCAGATAGCCAACCATTCATTTAGCAATTCAAAATTATACATTTTCAGTAAATATAAAATTAGAGTAGACATATGCATGAAATTAACAATAACCCGGTTACCTCACTTATAGACAATTTTTTAAGAGCCAACAAAATGCTACTTCAGCTTAAAGACACAAAACAAAATTGTTACTATCCCAAATCATCATTTATATCAGCAAACCTATTACTTAAGGAATTAAACTACAAAGGACTACTTAGAAAACACTTATCCAACTACTACAAGAACCAAATTCGGATTTGGTTGTTCCCATACTAGAAATTTCAGAATATCACCTCAAACTCTAGGCAAATTCATACAAAATTAATACCTATACTATAAATCAACTATGGGGGTTGCGAACTAGCAGAAAAAGTATCAAAATGAAGAGTTTATACTTACCGAACAACACCTTTAGCTCTAATCTCTGAAATTTCACCATGGACACATCGAATAACAAGTTTCAGATTTTGGGTGTAAGTGAAATGCTCCAAATGAAAAACTAATTAGGTCAAATTAAAGAAAAAGAGGAAAGGATTAAGTTATATAACAATTACCTTGATTGATTTTGAGTCTAGAAGTAGGAAATGATGGATTTGTGCCAAGAATCCTAACCTCTCTCCAAAACCTCTAAATTTTGCTTTGTCTCTTATGTTTTTTCTGTAGAATGGGGAGGAGGCTGAATGTATTTAGGGTTTAGATGGATTTAAGTAGGGTTGTGGGTTGACCTAAAGGCATAATTCCAAATGGATTCAGACTTTTGGTTGAGTTGAGCCAAAGTTTAAGTGTTAAATGGGTTAAATGTAAGTTGGGCCTGCACAAAGTAAATATTAAGCTTTTAAGAAAATGAAATGAGGTCTCCCTAAGGCTAAGATTAAGCTTCTACATTTTACCTAACACATAATTAAGCTAATCTTGAGGCCTAAGTGTAAATGTCCAAATTAATTATGAGTCCAAATAAATCCCCATCCTAATTGAATTTTAAGTCCACATCAATAATTTATTTTTCCATAAGTTCCACCATCCCTTTTCACTTACTTAGTTTTACTAATTACCTAGATTAATTTCCTAATCATCATAATTAGTCTTAATTAATTTTAGAGTGTTATAGTATAGGTGTGAGGCCAAGAAACCAAGCCAAGAATCAAAAGAAAATTAAATTAAATTCTCACATAAAGATAGCTTTTCATCTATTCTTGTATACTTATTTTGGTTACTTGAGTGTCTTTGATTGCTTGTATGTGTATGGATTATAAAATTATGCTTATTGCTGTTGGCTTAATGACCTTATGCAATTATATGACACTTAAATACATTTGAAATTGAAATAGCTCTTAATGAGTGAGGTTATGTTAAAAGTCCCTTGATTTGGGTGAGGTGAAGCCAAGAGTTTTCAAAATTAGGTGACACCAAACCAAAAGTCCCTAATGGTTGGGTGAGATTGGACCAAAAAGCTTCAGATCTTGTTTTTGCCTTGATGAAGTCATATGATTCCTCATATATGAATATATTTGATATTTGAGTGACTAAATATGCATACTTGCTTTCTTTGACATTAAGTGTGCCATATAAGTCTGCTTGAAGGGTGAATGAGTTATTGAAATTCCTAAAATTTCATTCTTCTTTATATTATTTCTCACTATGTCTAGGGAACCTTTAAGGAAGTAATGATGGAGATCAAAGAGTATGAAATGCCTTACTTTGACAATAGTGTAGGTTTTTGTGTATTTTGTTGTTTACAAATGGATGTATATGATTAATTTGAGATGTAACTTTTCTCACATATTGAAAAGTATGGAACTATGATGTATGTGTCATTTTGAATGCAATTATGGAAGATTACGCCAATTGACCATGTATGTACCATGGATTACATGCATGTAATGGCAAGTGGAAGTGTGAAATTGAGTTGTATGATGTCTTAGGCATGGTGGATGAGATATCCAGGCTATAATTTGCCATTTAAAACTTGTCTAAAACATGACTTAGCATGGTATGGTCCAAAATACACAATTTAGACCCACTCTTGAACTATTTTGAGACATAATCCATCCTTGAACCAAAACTGAACCAAATAGATGAATTTTTAGATGAAATTTGGTAGGTATTTATAGCCTAATTAGAGTTTTTCACAGAGTTAAAAGAACATAATTTTTACATTTTTGTATAACTTATTATAAATTTTCAAAATTAGCTAAAAATTGCAGAAAATCATGTGCTCTATTCATATGGTCTAAATATGATGTTTTATGCATTTGAGGGCCAAATGAACTCTAATGCTTATGAAATTTTATAGGCATATAGTTGGCATTATAAGCTTTTCATAATCACCGTATTTGCATAAATTGGAGTTGTGTAGCACAAAATATGTATTTTTGAAGTTTAAGATCTATTATATAAATTCCATCTTTGTAGTAGGTATTATTCCATTGAATTTTATGGATCAAATGAACCCCATTTTACCTGAAATTTCACATCCTAAACTTTCTATAGATACTTAATTTGTGTGAATCCAAATTTTGTAGCTTAAGTTATGATTTTTCAAACTTTGATACATATTATGGATCAAAGTCGTAAAAGTGAGTTAATGAAGTGAAATTTGAATGTTAAGCTTCTTTTTATGATATTCTAGGCTTAATTAACTTGTGTGGCATGAATTTAAAAATTTCTATGATGAGGATATGTAATTATGTAAAATTTGAAGAAGTGATGTTTTAATAATGAAAAAATCTGCTGCTAAAAACATTAATATGAGAAATTGATGTTATTGAAGGAAAATGAGATTGGATATATGTACATCTTATGATGGTATGACATATACAAGTTTCATCTTATTTTCTTTCATCTAGATGTGACAATTATATTTATAAAGGGTTTGGTAGGTACTTTGACCCCTAGTCATTTATACTTTAAAAAATGTGTTTAAAAATTTTTAGTTAAAATTTAAAATAAACACTAAAAAGATTTTTGTAAAAAAATTTTGGTCCCTACTTTTTTTTAGTATTATATTCCCATCAAGCTGACCTAAGCGAGATTGGGTGTTACAACTAGCCTTATGTTTGACTTGGCCTAATTTGGTTGGTTAACACTAGGTCAGTCTAGCTAGTGTGAAATCTTAGTTGGTGGTTATAAAAGTTTTTTTTTGGGTCTAATTATAATACTAAAGCCTAATAGCTTATGTACTTCAACCCACCAAAAGGTTTTAGAAATTTTTCACTTTCAACTTGTCTTACATTACAAATTAATCATTAAAGGTTAATAACAACTTGTCATAATTATTTAAATAATATGAGATTATAACCAATGGCTATGGACTCTCTGTGCATCTAGGTGTTGTCATATGGACTCGTGTGTAGACATATGGCCAAGTCATGTGGCAATGCCTTATCTTATGAATTTTATTGGTTCTCTTATAAATTCAAGCTCTTATGTAATCCTCTCTCATACAACCCACCCAAACATCTTTATTCAACATCTAACCATTAAGATGCTACCAAATAACCAAGTTAAAAGTGTGGGTGTGTGATGAAATTCATACAAGATTTCTTAAAGCTTTATAACCCTCATGATTCTCTAATTATGACAACTCAAGAATTTCAAAGTAAATGAAGAGTTATGCAAGTGATGAACAACCTAAGTCTAGAATATGATTCTAAAAACATCCATCCATCCATAATCTTACTTGAAGCGAATCAAACATCCATGGTTTCCTACAACTTCAACATGGTTTTCCTTAAAAAAGTAAAGAAGAAAAAGATGAAGATGAAGGGGAAGAATAATTCTATCTATATCTTAGCTTCAAAGGGTGTTTTACCACAAGATTGCAAAGTTTTTCTTTTTAGTTTATAGCTTTTCCTTCCTTATATTCTCTTTCTTTTTTTATTGTTGTTCACTTCCTCTCTCTCTCTCTCTCCCCCCCTCTTTCTCTCACACTTTTAATCTTTCTTTGTCTCTCTCTACCCCATGATTTTGTTTAGAATGTTCAAAGTAGGGAACAAGGTTTGAGGGTTACAATAAATGGGATGGGGTTTGGCTTTTTATACAAGTCTTTCTTCTCGCCTTCTCTTTGCATTATTCTTACTATGGAAATTAGAGTTAGAGATTATTCTCTAACTTGAATCTTTGAGTCTTATGTCTCTTTCCTTTCCTTAAATTAATAGCTACTAGGTAGTCAGCGATCATTCTAATTATTTGCAAAGTTGTATCATAATTTTTTACTAGATCACTAGTTTAGAATTCAACAGTTTTCTCCTAAGAAAAATTGTATTTTTTGCATTGGACAAAATTATATTTGAGTCTTAGCTAAAATTACACTTAGAACCTAAGCTTTTAATAATTATATTTTTGACCCTAAACATTTATCTAGATATTTTTATTTTCCTCGTAGCCTTCTCATATTTTATGGCTCCAAAAAGTATAAGGACTTCCAAAAATCCCTCATCACATCATTATTAACTAATTACTTCTTATTCAAATAAAATCTTAATACATTTAAATAATTTCTGTTAAATTCTTGAAAATGCAAAAAATTCTTAATGAGCCTAATAATTTTCTTTACTTTTAAAAAATCACAAAATTTCTATATTTTTTGAAAAAAATTTCATAATTAATCCTTTTTTGTAATTATTCTATAGTTGATGAAATTAAATACTTATTATTTAATTTATTTTTCAAAAAGTGTTACAACTTTGCTAATTCCTTGCTTCATCCACTTGATTATTTGTCTTCTTGATGTAATCCAAGCCTCACTTCCAAAATCAAGTAGTTGAGTTCCAACTCTTTTTTATTGACCTAAGACAACTAACACAAATGAACATAACTAAATGAAACCAAAACAACTAAGAAGACAAACTAAAAGTCTACAAATAACAAAAACACAAATAAAAAGTAAAAACTATAACATGCAATTAAGTAAGAATAAACAAAGCTAATAAATTAAAAATTAAAGACATGCTTTCTTTAAAGTCTTTAGTTAGACTGTATTCTACTTTTATAGTTCAATGACCCTTGAAGTTCAATGACTTGCTGGGTCCTTTCATTTCACTCAGCCAATATATTCATGCTAGACATAGGTTTGTCTAACATGATGTTTCCATATTGAGGTGTAGTCGCAATTTGTTGCTTCCTCCACATATGTATCCATCATGAATTTAACATGTTCAACTTTGCCTTAGTAAATGTATTTACAAAATAGTCTTAAAAACACATTAGTATATTGTCTTAAATTTTGTTAGCATTTAGAGAAAATAAGATTCAACAATATTAACATTATGCAATGAACATAACGCAGAGTAACATGTTAATATGTTGCATTAGTGTAACAACCAAAAAAAAAGAGCAAAAAAAAAAGAACAAAAGAAGAAATTGAAAAATTTTTGAAATCTTAAAATTTTCTAAGTTTGCTAGTTATAGTAAGAAATGACCTAGTTATAACGAATGTACCTATTCGCTATAGCGAGAAATGGTCTAGCTATAGCGAGAGTGTCTTTTAGCTATAGCGAGAATGCTTCTAGCTATAGCGAGTGCGAGCATCCCATACAAAAACTAGGGGATTCCTCGCCATAGCGGGAGTAGCGAAAACAGGGGTCTGGGACTGATACGTGCTTACCGTCGCGATGGTTGTTCTTCGCTATAGCGAGGGTTAGTCTAGAAAAGCGTGAAAAAAGAGAATTTGACTTCGTAAAGCGTCCCAATTCATTCCTTTTCCTCTTAACCGACTTAGACTTCATCCAAGGTAGAGAAAAGGGCTAAGGAGAGAGAGAGAGACCTAGAGAAGGAAGGAAGAACAAGGAAAAGGTAAGCAAGCTTGAGATTTCCCTAGCTTTCCTTCTTAGAATCTTGTTTTTCTCTCATTGCCCTCTCTTTCTATGGTTTTGGTTATTGAATTAGTTGGGTTTTGGGCTTAGTTCAGAAGAGGGAAAATGAAAAACCACTCTTGAAGAAGGTTAGAACTCATGTTGCTTTACTTCTTTGTTTTCCCTAGGTATGTTAGTTCTACCAACTTGAGAGCATGAGAGAGAGGAAGAGTTGGTGAAATTCTAGAGAGAGAAAGAACCCCTAATTTCTTATATGCTTGATAGGGTTTGCTATAAAGAAATCCCTAACTTTGTGAATAAGTGTTAAGTTATGAGAGAGTAATTCCATGCTTTTGTATGTCTAGGCTCAAGAGAAGCACTTTCATCTAATTGTGATTGTGAAATCAAGAAGGGAGAAGACAAATTAAAAGGGGAGGCTTGTGTTAGCCTATAAGGTAGCTCTCTCCCCTTTCTCTCATGTATGGATGTGTGTTTAGCTTGTTTTAGAATATGTGTATGTGTATTTTCAAGCTATAAAAAGTATGCTAGCATGCCTTTATATGTCATGATCCTTGATGCTATGTTATGTGTTAAATGAATCATGATATTTGTATGAGTTTGCTTGAGTGTGGAAAGGCCAAGAACTTTTCCCTTGGGTGAGGATGAGCCAAGGACCCTTGAGCTTGGTTGAGACAAAGTAAAGGGTCTCCCAAAAGCAATATGAACTCCCAAGAGTATGGTTGAGTCCAAAGTGCTCAAGAATGGGTGAGGTAAGTCCAAAATCCATGAGAAGAAGTGTGAGGCCAATCCAAACACTTGGTGAACCCTTGAATGTCTTGTATGCTTGATTCACATGCCAATGTTACTTTTAAAATGTCCATGACTTCCACTTTTCCATACATGCATTTGAAAAGCTTGCTTTGCACCTATTATGTATGATTGAATGGAAGATGAGCTATTGAAATTCTTTGAATTTCACTCCCTTCTCTCCACTATCCTAATATGCTAGGTGGACCAAGTGAACAAAGACATGGGAGCCACCAAGCTTGAAGCTAGGAAAATTAGCAAATGATTTGTGAAATAGCCATTTTGTCACCACTTTGTTGTTAAGAGATGTAATCTAATGATGTACATGGGCTGTGCACTTATGAATACTTGTAAATGGATGTACTTATTGTATATGTATGAGAATTAGAACTATAGTGCATGATGTAACAAGTTTTTGGTATGAATAGCAAGATCTTGGTATTATGTACATGGTGTATGTCTTAGTGTGGGAGAGTGAGTTTTGCAAACTGGGTTGTTAGAAATTTGAGCCATGTTTGATAGCCTATGTTGATACTTTCCCACGTGCTCATAGAGCCTTAGGAGTAGGAGAAGCAAATTTGAACCCTTAAGAGCCCTCTTTTAACAAAAGAAATTGATACTTTGCCCCCCTATGTCAAAGTCTGAACAAATGGCCTCTTCTTACCTTGAAATTTGGCATGTGATTAGATCTTACCTAGAGTTTTTTAGGAAGCTAAATATCAGGTCATTTGGAGGTCTGTGGAATTTTCTATAATTTTTCAAAGTTGGTATCAGAATTTTGGATTTGCACCAGTACTGTTCATTTGGTCAGTTGTGTAATTGTGTTATCTGAGGGGCAAACGTGGTCCAATGGCTACAAAATTTTATAGAAAGAAACTAGATATTCACAGTGACTTGTAGCAATTGGAAGCACCTCATTTGGAGGTCTAAAAAGGAAGATATGAAATTTTGAAGTTTCTGCCCAATATCAGTCATCTTGCTTGACCAGAAGTACTGTTCCATCGATTTCTGAGAGTTGGACTTGATGAACTGATTTGGAAATATTTTTCCTCTCTAGTTAATATCCACATATTTCTATATTAGTATCATTTTCATATATTGGATTTTTTTGGAATTAATTGGATATTTTTGAAGTTCATATCAGTAAACTGTGACAGCATCAAGACCTAGTCTAACCTCCATACCAATTCACGTGTCAAACGTCCTGTGTGTGGGATGTTATCACTTGTACATATTTTTACCATGAAGTAGAAATCCTAAGATTTCTAGAATAACCAAGATTGCATGTTTTCAATTTTTCTAAATTTAGTTATGATTTTCTAAACTTTGCCCAGAAATGGGGCCAAGTCTGGCCGAGAATGAATATGCATGTCCCATGTCTCCTTTCGGTTTCCATGAGTTGTGAGGAAGTTTTTATGATACAAATGAATTGTAACAATGAAATTAAATATAAGGAGGCAAAGTATAAGCTTACACGGTCCACATAACACCGAAATGAATTACTAGATACGACGCAACGCAAAAATATTCATTATCTTCCCTTGCTCTTTTATGAGAAACTTATATCCTCCATGATAGTAAGTCATTGAAAGGCATGAGATGAGCTAGAATTTATGGTGTTACAATTAGGATCCTCTCTCTCTCTTTCTCTCTCTCTCTCTCTCTCTCTCTCTCTTTTAATACAACTAAAATTGACTAGCTAAATCTTTGAACCAATTCCAAAATATAGGTTAAAGCCTAGCAAACAAATAGCTTAATGGAATACCAAAATATAGATAGAAATTTAGGAAAAATTAGGATTTTAGTTTCTAATAGCTTTGAGCTTTGCACAAAGAATTACCAAAAAGATATAGTTATCAATTGCAAAAAATTTGGTCAATTTTTCTCAACAAACTACATATAATAAAGTACTCACCTACCAAATTTCAAATCCAAACTCTTTACCAATTGTTCCTAGAATTTTTCCAAAGTCAGCACTTATTCTAACAAAATAGTAAAACATAAAAATAGAACAACCTAGGAAAAGGCTAATAAAAACAATATCAAAACAACTTAAAAAATTCTAAAAAAATTATCTACACTACTTTACATATGGAATAAAATCCTTGAAAAATTCTATGCCAATCACTCTTAGTAATTCATTAAAGAATGACTTTAGTTATGAAAACTCAGAAATAGAGTAGTTAGACTAATGTTTAAAAATCAATGTGGTTCACATATCAAAACAGCCTAGAAAAATCTACAACATTTCTACATGATTTTTAAGATATAAAACAAGAATCTTGCCAAAAATCATGGTGAAATTCTATGTAATAAAGTCCTAGTAAATTCAAGAAGCAAGCATGCAAAATAGCTCTGAATAGAAAAAAATTCATCAATCCATATTCTTTTTCAAAAATAAATTCTACCTATTAAATAAGATCTAAAAATAGTAAAAACTATTTTACTCTATTTCTAAACATGCTAACAATCTAACAAAATAAAAAAATTGAAAGAGGAACAATAAAAGCTAGATGTGCCAAAGAAATAATGTAAGAAGAGCAATAAAAAAATTGTATATAAAAAAGAATAAACCAAAAAGTGTATATTGCTATGATAATTCTACAAATATTCACAACTCAATTATCTTAATTATAATACCTTATAAATATATTAGAACAATTCAACTAATAGACAAGTTAGTATACAAGTGTGTGTAGGTTTGAAAAGTCCTTATTAGTGTACAAATGGCTACAACAAAGTTAGATGCTAAAATACGAAGTTAGCAAAAAAATTTTTTTCTTTTGGTGTTTAGATTATAAGTGCACTATCCCCTTGGGTTGGCAAACCATGGCTTTAGGATATAATAACTTTATCACAATCCCTAGCAGTAGTGCCAAAAATTCAATGTGACTAATCTTATTGACATTAAGTTAGTAAGTGTATTGGTTGTACAAGTAATAAAGTAGATTTAGAATCTAAGTATTGATCCTATGAGGATTGGTTACTTATAATTCTAGAGGTTTTTAAATCAATGTTAGGGGTTTATTGCCACATACTCATGTCTATAGACATATATACAAATTGATATCTCAAGTTTCTCTGAGTACTAGTGACCAAGTCTTTGATATAAGAATTACAATAAATTAAGAGAAAAGAAAAGAAACAAAAGACTTAAGACTCTAAAATAAAATCACCTAAAGATATAAAACAGAATTGATTTGCATTTATTAATATTAGGGACATTAAATTAATTTATGTTCTTTCTCTTATCCAATGAAATAAACCCTAATTCATATAACTTCATCTAAACAATCCATCACCATAATTCCTAGGTTAGGCATTCGATCCTTTATTTAAATAATCCATTAGATTAGTATATAAATTGCACATTAAGTACCCTTCACCTAGCTTCATCTAAACAATCTATCACTAGGATCTAGAAAATCAATTAGGGCATAATCTAATTAAATTAGCATTAAAACTACAAAAAAAAAAACCCTACTTTTAGTAGCAACTAAAAGAAGTATTGCTAAAAGTACATTTTAGGTGGTGACATTTGTAAGTCATTGCTAAAATGGTATTTCTCTTTTTTATTTAAAATCCTTTAGTAGTGACATAATAAATATTGCCATTAAAAGTCTTTTGTGGCATTAAAAAGGTTGTCATAAAATACCTTTTACTGGCAACTATCGATAATTCATTGTAAAAAGTTTTTTTTTTCTTTTTTTTTTGGTGGTGACATAAGTTGCTACTACAAGTGGTTTAGGGATGACAAAATGCTACTGTGAAATCTTTTAAAATGTTCATGCCAAACATTTAGCGACAATTGTTTCTCACCACTAAAAGTGACATTTTACTATGAAAAGTTGTTGCCACTAAAGGTCTCTTTAGTAACGGTGACCACTACATGTTGCTATTGAAAGTAAATCTTTTAGTGGTGACAAATTGTCAGCACTAAATCTTTTTGATTTTTTTTATGTAAAAGAATTTTGGCTCTATACTTTTTGGTGGCAATTGCTGCATGTTGCCATTAAAAATAGCTCTTTTACCATATGTTGTTGCTAATTCTTTTCTTTTAGTATTAACTATCTAATTCCTTTTTATTTTTTTAATGAGTATTAAGCAGGTGATGCATTTTATTCCCTTCTAATCCTCTCCCTTAAGCCCTTCCTTTTTTACAAGATAAAGCTAATAGAGAGAACGAGAGAGTTAGAGAGATTGATGAAGAAGAAGAAGAAGAACGAAAAAGAAGATGAAGTTTTGTGATTATTAAATAGCTACAATTTGGTTTGAGTTTTGAATGTTTGGTTAATTCCTACTGGGTTTTGTAACATCTGGTTTCTCCATAAACGTGAGAAACGTAATGTCTGGTTTCTCTGTAAATATATGAAATGCACCGGATAATAAAGCAAGTCATCTGAAATGAATGATTTAAAGCCAAATAAAATTAGGATAAAATTTTAAATAATAGAAAATAAGGTTCCAAGGCCCAATGTGCCCAAAAACTAGGGCCAAAGTGGTTCAATAAAATTGCTGAAAGTATAATGGCATTTTCATAATATCAGGCACTTTAAGAAACTCAAAGGAGAGATTTTTAAATGGAAAAAATGAGTTTTTTAAGGTTCTTAAAGGTCCTAAAAATTATAGGAATCCTCAGAACAATTAAAACCCCGCTAGTTGACGTTTTACAATGTCGGTTGACCTGAACTTTGATCGGTTTGTTTAGGAAGGTTTTATTGTAACACTTTGAAATTAATTAAGGTGTTAATCATAGATTTAGGTTAATTAAAAATAATTAATATAGAATAATTATGTAAGTTATGTGAATGAAAACTTTAGAGAGATAAATTATTAATATGGGTTTAAAATTTAATAGGGTTAGAAACCTCATCTAGCCTAATTTAAATTAAGTAGGCCATGGTTAGAGACTAATGGAGGCCCAATGAATTTAGATGAAAACCCAACTTTCTATTGTAAGTCTTGGCCCAAGAGAGACTATCTAGCAATGGCCCAATTTGGTTTAATAAGTTAGAGGCCTAAGACCTAACTTACATAAGCTCTTATAATTGGCCCAACATCCTTTAAGCAGACCCAAATCAAATGAGCTATTAAAACTTGGCTTAACCCAATCAAAATTTTACAGCCCAACTAATAAAATCTGGCCAAACAAGTATAAAATCTGAACTCATACGGATTTGAGCCTTTGGGTTAACCCATAACCCATTTAGGACCTAACTTAAACCCTAAAAACCATTCAAGCCACCCCCATTCTGTAGAACTATGAGAAACACAAACACATTTTTGGAGGTTCCTTAGAGGCTAGGTTTTCTTTCACCTTCTTAGCCCTATTTCTCACTTTTAAAGTCAAAATCAGCCAAGGTAAGTGTTATATAACTTAATCCTTTTCTCTTTCTCTTCAATTTGACCTAATTGACTTCTCATTTGGAGCATTTTCACCATGTTCAAAATCTAAAATGTGTTTATTTGGTATTTTCTTAGAGGATTTTCAGAGGTAGAGGCTAGGAGGGATATTGGGTAAGCATAAACTCTTCATCTTACTGTAATTTCTGTTGGTTTAAGACCCCCATGGTTGATTTGTAGTATGGGTATTAATTTTATACGAATTTACTTAGGTTTAGAGTGATACATTAAAGTTTCTAGTAGAGAAAATATTCAATCTGAATTTTACTCTTGTAGTGGCTGGGCTGGGTAGCATTATTGTTAGTTTTCCAGAAAATTGGCTACAAGTGAGGTAATTGGGGATTTTCTAATTCCATACATATATCTATTTTAATTTTATATTTGTTGCACACGAAAGATTTGAAATGCTAAATGAATTGATTGGCTATCTATTGTATTGTGTTTGGACCTTGTGAGTCTATGGTGAAGCTGTGGTACGATTGCCACCCGTGCATGTGTTTCAATCGAGTACCGAGTTATGATCAGACCCTAGATGTACTGAGCCCTGGTTGTGCTCATTGGGGAGTGGGTGTAACATCCAGTCCCTCCATAAACGTGAGAAACGCAATGTTCGGTTTCTCTGTAAAAGTAAGAAATGGGCCAAATATAAAAGAAAGTCCTCAAAATAAAAGGAATTGAGGCTAACTAAAATTATGGTAAAATTTTAAATATTAGAAAATGAGGATTTGAGGTTTAAGATGCCTAAAAACCAGAGCCAGAAGAGCTCAGAAAATTTGCCGAAAGAAGTAGGGGCATTTTTGTAATTTCTAAAAAATTTTAAAAACTCACAGGAGGGCTTTTTAAATGAAAAATTTGAGCTTTCCGGGGTTCTTAGAGGCCCTAAAAACTATAGGAACCCCTAGAACAGTTGAAACCCCTATGGTGAGTGATTTCAGTCGTCAGTTAATTGAAACTTTGACCGAACGGTTTGGAATAGTTTCAGATCCTTTTTGAGTGATTCCAAAAGCAATTATTATGATTAAGAGCCTAAGGAATTTGATTGAAAAGATAGTTCTTAGAAAGGAGTTGAAATGAGCCCAAATGAACAAAACTACGAAGAGAGATTAAATTGTAAATTTTAAAAGTTGCTTAAATGAATCCTAGGCTTATAAAAATATCCCACCTCTGGTCAGATCTCCTCACCAACTCTTCCACACATTAAAATAGAATTAAGAAGGGCTGAAAGTGGCGCACAAGAGAGGAGGCCAAGGAAGGAAGAAGAAGCTTTGAAAAGTGTAAGTTTTAGCCACTTTTTCCTACTCCTTGCCTTGTTAAACTTCTTCCCCTCTTCTTCCTCTTCCTTCTCAAGGTTTTGGCATTTAATTTGGTGCTATTTTGGGGGTAGAACAGAGAAAGGAATTTTGAAATTTGAGGGAGCAAGCTAACCAAGTGGAAGAACAAGCCAAAGGGACCAAGAAAGTAAGGTAAAATTTCCATTCTTTGGTAGCTTCTTCCTCCCCCTTCCCTTGAAGGTATTTCGTCCAGCAAGGAGCCCATCTCCTAGGGGCTATGTTCTGTCCAAATCATGGAGAGATTAGAGGTTTTAGAGGGCAAGGATTAAGAAGGAACTAATAGAATCAAGAAAGGAGCATTATGAAACAAGATGGAACCATTAGGGACCCAAATGATCCCTTGCAAATATGATTTTATATGAATGTTCTTAGGCTTAATTGAATGTTTAAACATGCTCCTAAGATCCCTAAGATACTCCCCACATGCTTCCTCCTTCAAGAAAACAAAGAGAACTCTATGGAAGGCCAATGCACTCTATGTCTCGGCCTAAAGGGGTTCACCTAGTTAGGGAGAGTTTTAAATTTTTCTAAGGCCATTCTTGAGTCATATTTGATAAATCAAAATGAAGGGAGGCCTTGGAAAAAATTTAGAACTCATAGAAGTTGATTTGGTGCCTTAGGTTCTATATTATGACCAAAAGAAGCAACATGGTATTAGGCCTTTTATTTTAATGGTGTGATGACTCTAAGAGGCTTAAAAGGAGTCAAGAATCATATTTGAAAGCAAAAAATAAGGCCTAGAAATTATGTGAGGGGTATTGCTTCATTAGGTACATTTATGGACCATAATGGAGCCTATTGATCAGTCTACTGTTTAAGCAAGCTAAGTAGCCTTAGAGTATGTTTCATCAATCTAATTGGCTCCCATAAATTGTATCTAGGCCAAGAGAAACCATCTCCACCCATTTGTGGGTATGTGGCTGAAAGAGGAAGCTTGAGTCCAAAGGAAAAAGTGTGTAATTGTATACAAGGTAGCTCTCTCCACCTTCTCTCATGCATGGATGTGTGTTTAGCTTGTTTTAGAATATATGTATGTGTATTTTCAAGCCATGGAAGTATGCTAGCATGATTATATATTCCATGACTTCATGATGACATATTATGTTCTTAAATGAATGTATGATGTTTGTTTGAGTTTGCTTGAGTGTAGAAAGACCAAGAACTCTTAACCATGGTGAGGATGAGCCAAGAACCCTTGCGATTGGTTGAGACATAACAAAGAGTCTCCTAAAAGTAAAGTGGGCTCCCAAGAGTATGGTTGAGTCCAAAGCTCTTAAAAGAAGGGTGAGGCAAGTCCAAAATCTATGAGAAAAAGTGTGAGGCCAATCCAAACACTTGGTGGGCTCTTGAATGTTTTATATGACTTGTTCACATGTTAAGCTTGCTTTTTGAATGTTTATGACTTTCATTTTCTTCATGCATGCATTTTTAAGGCTTGCTTTGCATATGTTATGTATGATTGAATGGGAGATGAGCTATTGGGATTCTTTGAATCTCATCCCCTCCTCTCCAATGATCTAACATACTAGGTTGACCAAGTAACTATGGTGAAGGGAGCCAACAACAATGAAGAGGAAAGATTGATAAACTTATGCCTTGTTTTGTCCATTTTGAAACCATAATGATGGTTCATGATGTATATGATGTTGTAAATATATTATGAACCTTGAGACATGTATGAATATGCTATTATGTGATGTCTAGATGTATGAATATGATGTATGATTTCTAGCATTTACTTTGAGTATGAGATGCCAAATTATGCAATGTGAAAGTATGATGGATATGTGCATAAATGTGTGTTGAATGGCCAAAATGAGATGTATGAGGTTTGGGACCATTTAGGTAGCTCACACAAGTCTTAAATGTACTTTTAGACTTGCCCAAAAGGTGCCAAGACCAAGGAAAATCCATTTGGCAACTTTGGTACCCTATATGGAGCCAAAATTGACCATTATAGAACCCTATATCACTTTTTAGCCAAATGAGTTAGTCTTGATATGAGATTTGACATGCAATTAGGTCTCATTGAGAGCTTTTTGGGAAGCTAAAGATCATAATTTTTGGAGGTCTACAGAATATTTGATGATTTTTCAAAGTTAGCAAAATTTATATTTCTGGTTTGCTGTTGGTCTGAAATTAAACTCTGTCACCCGAGACTCAAATGATGTCCAATTGCCATGAAATTTTATACATAGAAACTAGACAATCACAGTAACTCGTGTCAACTAGAAGCACTTCATTTGGAGGTCTAGAGATAGATATATGAATTTTTGAAGTTTCTATCCAACATTAGTAAATTTGCCTAACCAGAAGTACTGTTCCATCAAAATTTGAGGTCTGAGCTTGATGAACTGATCTGGAGATATTTTTCTCTCCTTATTTAACATTCATAGCTTTCTAGATTGGTATCATTTGTATGAATTGGATTTTTGTGGAATTAATTGGACATTTTCAAATTTTTCTGTAGAATTCTGTGACAGTTTCAGAATTCAGTCAGACCTTTGGACCATTTTGGATGTCAAACGTCCTCTGTGATGAATGTTATGGCTTGCGCCTATTGTTAGTGTGAAGTAGATATCTATAGCTTCCTAGAATGACCAAGATTGCATCATTTTTATTTTTCTAGATTTAGTTGTGATTTTTCAAAGTTTGGTTAAAAAATAGAGCAAATCTGGCCGAAATTAAATAAGCTCATTTCATGTTTCATTTCGATCTCCATGAGTTATGGGCATGATTTTGTGATGCAAATGAGTTGTAATGATGTATTTAAATATGAGGATGCATAGTATAAGCCCACACGGTCCATGTGACACTGATTGAAATTTTTAAGTATGATGCAAAGCAAATAAACCCATTATTTTCATTCCCTCTTTCATATGCTTTCATGGAAATGATGATGTGAAGCTTATGAATGTTATAAAATGAGCTAGAATTTATGGTGTTACAATGGGTGCCGTGGACGGACCTCTCCCGATATTATTGGCCTTTAACATGTGAAAATATGATTGTTAGTATGGGATGGTAATCATAATAGCCTAATCATTTCATTTGCTGATATGACTGATATGATTATGATGCTCATTTTGATTCATGCATATATATTAATTAAATTAGATTATATCAATGGAAATTTCCTTGGTTACTGAGATTCGCATCTCACCCCATTTCATGGGATCATACTTTTAGGTGAAGGCTCTTTGAGTAAGAATAAGGGGAAGCAAGTGAATGAAAATCCAAGACCTCTAGCCATGTGTGGAGGAGGCTATACTTAGACTGATTTGAATAGAGTAAATGATAAATGTTGCATTCCTTTTTGTATAGCATCATCATGTAATCATGTTGTCAAGTGTAGGTATTTGTATTTTGATTACTTAGAATGTATCTATTGAGGAGTTATGTCTCATTTTAGTTTGGTATTGGATGTATGAACTTATAACTTCTGTTATGAACTTTGTTGAACCTATAATATGGTTTACTATTTGGAAAATGTAATTATGTGATACATTGGATATAGACCTAAACTAGTGATGCATGAAATCTCTATGGAATATGTATTTGAATGATAATGGTTAGTAGCTTATGAAATTCTTGCTGTCATTAATCCATGAACTTGTTGATATATGGTAGTTAGATGAGTAGGAATTAACACTTAAATCTTGAAGGGGTAACAATAGATAAACTAGGTAAATTAGGTAGAGGAAAGCCATTAGAGCCCCATAAATTAAGGTAGAGTGATCCTAGGGTATCATTAGAGGGAGAGTTGGAGTGTTTGAGATAAGATTTTAGAAGTTGTAGGATTAAAAGGCGATTCGCCATGGCCAAAATAGTCTTAGCCACAGCCAATAGAGGCAAAGTTGCCCAGGGTGAGTACTAGAGAGCAATTCGCCACGACGAAATATGAGAGGCAGAACTAGAAGTCGTTCAGAGGGTAATTCGCTACAGTAAAATGGGGAATTGGCCACGACGAACTTTATGAATATGTCCCAGGTATTCCAGAGAGGAATAAGCCGTAGTGAAAGTGAAATTTGGTCGTGGCCAATAGTGAGAGGCAAGTGAGGTAGGTTCCAAGAGGTCCTATCATCGTGGCACCATATAGACTCATCGCAATGAAATTTATGAAGCTATAAGAAGTGAAAACGAGAGCATTTAGCCACGCCGCAAAAGTATTTAGTTGTGACGAAGGTCCTAAAACTCTTATATTAACCTAGAAACCTTGGTTTTTCCTATAACAATATCAAGAGATGATTAGAAGCATTTGTAAAGGGTTCTTAAGAGTTGAAAATCAATGGGTAATAGATTTGAAGGCTTTTAATTGGAGATTTGTTTCACTCGTATACATGAATGCTTGTAAATGTTTAGTTAATGATTCTAATAACATTAAGGTTCAAATTTTCTCACTTTTTCCTAAATTGATTAATTTAAATGGTGCTAAATCTTAATTTATAACTATCAATTGCTTGTTTAAGCTTAATTACCATGCTTAAAAGTTAAGGTCATCACATTTAGATCTAAATTGAGTAATTCCAAAAGTATTTTTAATAAATTAGAGAACCTAAATTTTATGATGGAAAGGATGGTTTTTGAAAAAAAGTTAAAATGAGCCCAAAATAGAAAAACCAAAGAGAGGGACATGGATGGAATCTTTAAAAAGGAAATTTCAAGAAGCTTGGTCTTAAATACACGTCCTTCTCCTCCCCCTCATATGATCGACTTTGCTTCTGCCTAAGACCAGAGGAGAGACCAGCTTCAAGAGGTGTCCAAGGAGAAGGGAGAAAGGAAGAAGAAAACCTAGGAAAAAGGGTGAGAAGTTCTTGGATTTTCATGGCTTTTCCTTTAGTAAAATTGTTCTCCTCCTCCTCTTTATTCTTATGGTTCTAATGGCTCATATGGGACTGGTTTGTGGCTGGCCTAGAGGAGAGAGTTTAGAATTTCAAAGAGAAGCTTGAAGCAATGGAGAGAACTCTTGAAAAAACATGGAAACAAGGTAAATATCATTGCTCTTCATGCTTTCTCTTCCTTGTTCCTCCATGAGCATGTTTGGCCAAGTAGAGAACATGTAGAAGGGAACTAATTTTGACCCAAACCAAGTATGGAACTTAGGTTTTAATGTATGGTAAACAAGATTATGTAATGAAACAAAAGCATTGGAATTAAAGTTGCAAGACTTAGGGATTCAATTGCACCTTGATATGTGTGAAGCTTTCTAGTAATAATTTAAGCTATCTAAGAGTGTATATGAATTCCTAAGAAATCTAGGGAGTCTTATAAGTGGCCATTCCATAAAAGAAATGAAGAAAACTCCATGGGTACCTTCCATTATATAGGTCTTGTCCAAGCAAAGAAAAAGTATCTAAGAAGTGTTTTAATTTCTTCTAAACCCAAAATGGGACTAAATATGATGGAAGAATATTAATGGAAGCCTTAGAAAAAATTTAGAAGTCATAGAATGTGAGATGAAGGTGTGGGCTCCATGATGTGACATTAGGAAGCAACTTATAGTTAGACTTCTTAAAAGGAATGTGTGATGACTCTAAGGAGTCTAAAGGGAGTCAAGGGATTTAGAATGAATGAGAAATAAGAGCCAAGATTATGAATTTTAAAAGTTACTTCATTGTGTCTTATATAGAAGCATTATGGAGACAAATGAGAAAGTAAGCATGAATAGGAGTTGTATAAGGCTAGTGCTAATTCCAATGATCCAAGTATGTCTCATTTGATGTGTTTAGGCCAAGAGAACTTAATGCCATGAGAAATGTTTCTAGTTATTTCCTACATACCATGGTACCATGATGTTCTTGAAATATATTTTATGAATGTGTTTTGGCTTAAATAGGTTTGGTGAAGCCAAATGTAACACCATATATTTTTAGCATGCTTCCGATCATTTCTAAGTCTCACATGATCAATTGAATAAAAGGGAATGGAAAATGACATTAAAATAATGCCTTATTTCGCGTTACATCACGTATAAAAGTTCCATTCAGTGTCACACGGACCATATGAGCTCATACAACATGTTCTCATATTTAATTACATACATACAACTCATTTACATGACCAAAGTTGGCCCATAACTCGTGGAACTCAAAGGGGACCATCAAATTCACACTCTTATTTTCGGCCAGAATTTCAGTTTTTCTGTCACAATTTCAGAAATTCATAACTAAATCCACAAAAATATAAATCCAACAAAATTTACCATTCCAGAAATCTCTAGATGTCTACCCCATAATAAAAATATTTCAGCTCATGAATAATTAAAGGGAGAACAATTGACATCCGAAAAGCCACTGGGGTTACTGCTGTCTGGGCCACTAGTTCAGTTTACTGATAGGAAGTTTCAAAATTTGTAACTAATTCTAAAAAAATTGAAATTATTCATTCTTCACCATTCTAGAAAGCTACACATGTCTAATTTATTCTAAAAATATTCCCAGGCCATGAAACATAACACAAAAAACGTTTGACACGCAAAAAGGGGTTAAGGTTCAGACAGCTACTGGTACTGATGTAAGTGTCTGCTATGAACTTTGAAAATGTCCAATTAATTCCAAAAAAATCCAATCCATACAAATAATACCAATTTGGAAAGATATGAACGTTAAAATTATGGTAAAAATAGACTCAGACCAGAGAAAGTATGCTTAACTACCCAAATTTAATAGAACAGTGACTCAGGTCATGTTGAGTTACTGCTACTGTCCCAGAAATTCAAAAATTCATATCTCTTAGCTCAGACCTCTAAATGCAGTGCTTCTAGTTGCTACAAGTCACTGTGAATGCGTAGTTTCTAATTATAAAATTTTGTAGCCATTGGACCATGTTTTCCCCTCGGATGACACAATTTCAAAACTGACCAAATGAACAGTACTAGTGCAAATCCGAAATTCTGATACCAACTTTGAAAAATCATAGAAAATTACACAAACCTCCAAATGACCTGATATTTGACTTCCCAAAAAGCTCTAGGCAAGATCTACTTTCATGCAAAATTCTAAGTCAAGAAGAGGTCATTTGGTCAGATTTTTCCATATGGCAATTTTGGTCCCAACAAGAGGCAACTTTGGTTCAAATGAGCCATCCATGGTTCCACACACATTTGAGCAACTTAGAAAGCATAAATATAGCATAAATAAGTCTCTCATAAGGTCTGAACTCTCATGCAACTTAAATTCACCATGCCACTTACATAAACATACATACACAAATGGGCTCCCAAATGGTCAAAATACATAATTCTACTCATTAGACTATATTCTTGATACATACACTAACTTTACATAGTTTTACACTTGTTCAAAGTGTCATGGCTCAAAAATAACATTTACATATCTACTTTTGCATTCTAGTCATCATAGTATCTCAAAATAGAAAGGTTTGCTAAGTGATGGAGATTTAGGCTCCTTGGCTTCCATCCTTTGGATCTTGAACTCCACCTAGATCATATGAGATGAGAGAAAGGAGGGGGTGAGATTTATTAAATCTCAATAGCTCATACATCTATTCAATCACATTTTCAAGGCATATAACATGTCAAGGGTGTAACATTCCATAATTAATTAAGGTATTAATCATGGATTAGACTAATTAGGAATAATTGAAATGGGATAATTAGATAAATTAAGTGGATGGAGATTTTAGAGAGATAAATTATTAAAATGGGTTTGAGATTTAATTAGGATAGAAATTCTATTTAGGCCCAAATTAATAGATCATGAGAAGAGGCTAATAGAAGCCCAATGGGTTAGGTGCAGACCCAACCTAATTTAGTGTGATGGAGGCCCAAAATCCACCTTGTATAGACTCTTTTAAGTGGCCCAATAACACTTGTGCAGACCCACATTCTTGAGCTTTTCAAACTTGGCCCAAACTTAAGTAAACTTTAGCAACCCAATGGACAAGAACTGGCCCAACAAAATCTGCAGCCCAACACTTTAAAACTGGCCCATTAAGCTAAAATCTGCAGCCCAAATGAAGTTAGACCTTGGAGCAACCCATGACCCATCTTTGACCCAACTTAAACCCACCTAAAACCCTAATGCATCAGCCCCTTCCTCCCACTTGCTGAAACATAAAACTCAAGAAGCAAAATTCGGAGGTTGAAAAGGAGGCAAGGGTTTGAGGCAAAGATTTGGCATTTTCTCACATTTAGAGCAAGATTCAGCCAACGTAATAGTTATACAACTTAATCCCCTCATCTTTCTCTTTAGTTTGGTCCGATTAGTTTTTCATTTAGAGCATTTTCATCTTACCCAAAATCTGAAATGTGGGTGTTTGGGGGTTTTCTTGGTGAAATTCGTAGGTTGAGATTAGGGTTGACCTTGGGTGAGTTTAAACCCTCCATTTTGATGCTTCATTTGTTAATTTGAGACCCCCATAGCTAATTTATAAAATAGGTATTAATTATGTACGAAATTGCTTAGGATTTTGGGTGGAATATTGAATTTTTTGGTAGAGGAAAATTTAATCCGAATTTGGGACTTAAAGTGGCTGAGTAAGTGATCCTTAGATAGTCATTAGCATCTTAAATTCTTTGAGTACTGATTGTAACTGTTAATGATGAATTAGAGTAGTAATTCTATGATGCTATGGTTATAGGAGGTGTAACACCCCATAATCAATTAAGGTATTAATCATGGGTTAGATTAATTGAGTATAATTAATATTGGTTTGAGATTTAATTGGGATAGAAATTCTATCTAGGCTTAAATTAATAAATCTTGAGAAAAGGCTAATGGAGGCCCAATTGGTGAGATGCAGACCCAACCCAATTTAGTATGATGAGGGCCCAAAATCTACCTTGTATAGACTCCTCTAAGTGGCCCAATAACCCTTATGTAGACCCACATTCTTGAGCTTCTCAAACTTGGCCCAAACTCAATTAAATTTCAGCAACCCAAATGCATAAAACTGGCCCAGTAAAATTCTGCAGCCCAACACTCTAAGAACTGGCCCAACAAGCAAAAATCTGAAGCCCAAATGAAAATGGATCTTGGAGCAGCCCATGACCCATACTTGACCCAACTAAAACCCAATTTAAATCCTAATACCCCAGCCACTTTCTCACTTGCTGAAACATAAGACTCAAGAGGCAAATTCGGAGGTGGAGAAGAAGGCTAGGGTTTGGGACCAAAATTCTGTATTTTCTCACATCTAGAGCAAGATTCAGCCAAGGTAATAGTTATACAACTTAATCCTCTCATCTTTCTCTTTAATTTGGCCTAATTAGTTTTTCATTTGGAGCATTTTCATCCTACCCAAAATCTCAAATGTGAGTGTTTGGGGATTTTCTTAGTGAAATTCGTAGGTTGAGATTAGGACTGACCTTAGGTGAGTTTAAACCCTCCATTTTGATGCTTCATTTGTTAATTTGAGACCCCCATAGCTAATTTATAAAATAGGTATTAATTATGTACGAAATTGCTTAGGAATTTGGGTGGAATATTGAGTTTTCTGGTGGAGGACAATTTAATCCGAATTTGGGACTTAAAGTGGCTGAGTAAGTGATTCTTAGGTAGTCATTAGCATCTTAAATTCTTTGGGTACTGATTGTAACTGTTAATGATGAATTAGAGTAGTAATTCTATGATGCTATGGTTATAGGAGGAATTCTGCACCATTGGTGACTATTGCAAGTGTCTACAAGTGAGGTAACCGGGTTTATATCAATTCCATGTGTATATTTGATTTAATTTCATATGTTGCTGTAAATGAATGATTTGAAATGTTGAATGAATTGATTGGCTATCTGTTATATTGTATTGGACCTTGTGAGTCTATGGTGGAGCTGTGGTACGGCTACCACCCATGCATGTACTTCGATCGAGCACCGGGTTATGATCAAACCCAGATGCATTGAGCCCCGGTTGTGCTCAATAGGGAGTAGGTGCCGTGGATGGGCCTTTCTCGGTGTTAATGGCCTTTAACATATGATAATATGATTGCTAGTATGGGATAGTAATCATAATAGTCTAATTACTTCATTTGCTGATATAATGTATATGATTCTGATGTTGATTTTGATTCATGCTTATATGCTAATTAAATTGGATATATGCTGGAATTGCCTTGGTTACTGAGATTTATATCTTACCCCGTTTTATGGGATTAACATTTCAGGTGAAAGTTCTTCGGGTAAGGATAAGGGTAAGCAAGTGGATGAACATCCATGAGCTGAGACCGGGTGTGGGGAGCTACACTTGGTCTGAGTAGAATAGGATAGATGCAATTTTGTTTACTAGTTACATAGCATCATCATGTAGTCATGTTGCCAAGTGTAGGCATTTATATTTTGTTTGAAGGAAATGTAACCGTTAAAGATTCAAGTCTCATTATAGTGAATATCAATGTATGAACTTATAGCATTAAATATATGTAGCTTTGCTGAAATTGTGATATGGATTACTATATGGGAATTGAAGTTATATGATGCCTTGGAGGTAAGCTATTGTGGAATGGAATTTCTATGGAATTTGCATGGGATGTAAATTGCTGCTAGTGCATGTGATCTTGCTGTCATATATTCTTGAAATTGTTGATATGAACTAGTGGGACAAGTAAGAAGTAGCATTTAAGTTTTACAATGGTAATGAATGGATTGATGGGTAAATAGGGTAGATAAACACCATTAGGATCACATAAACCAAGGGAAGGTGAACCTAGAGAGTTCCTAAGATGAGATTTGGAGTGTAGGGGGCGAAATTTGGGTAATGTGGTCACAGGAGGGAAGTCCGCCACGGCCAAGAATGCTTCGCCGCGGCCAAATGGGAGACAGAGCCGAAAGGCGCCGCGGCACAACTAATCCCGCCGCGGCGCAAGGGAGGAAAATTGGCCTGGGGAGTGACAGTGGCGAGGCGCGTTGCGGCTTGAGAAATCTCGCCGCGGCGTCGAGCGAAAAATATCACCTAGGAGGGTAACAGAACCAAAACTCGCCGTGGCGCATTATGTCCTGCCACGGCGCAAGTCAAGAAAATTAAATAAGGGTTGAACAAACGCAAAACTCGCCGCGACGCGAATATATTGCGCCGATGCGAGAATCCTGGGAGTTGAGCAGTAGTTCTAGGAGGCGTTTCCGCCGCGGCGCCATATAGGTTGGCTGCGATGAAGGTCTAACTCGCCGCGGCGATCGCCGCGGCGAGATTTGTGAAATTAGGAGATGATATAAGAGTAATTGCGAGAGGTTATTGAGTGTTGAAACTAATGGATGGTTGAATCATAAGCCTCTTATGGGAGTAGGATTTCTTTTATGCACATTTTATTTTGTTGAGGTGGCATGATGATGACCCTAACATCAAGGTTCAAATTTCCTCATATTTTCGTAATGTGGTAAAATATAATGACCTCAAGCCTTGATCATTAATTAATAATCTTGTATTTAACTATAATTACAATGATAAGAAGGTAGGGTTGTCATAGGAGGACTTCTGCACCATTGGTGACTGTTGCAAGTGTCTACAAGTGAGGTAACCGGGTTATATCAATTCCATGTATATATTTGATTTAATTTCATATGTTGCCGTATCTGAATGATTTGAAATGTTGAATGAATTGATTGGCTATCTGTCGAATTGTGATTGGACCTTGTGAGTCCATGGTGGAGTTGTGGTGCAGCTGTCACCCGTGCATGTGCTTCAATCGAGCACCAGGTTATGATCAAACCCAGATGCACTGAGCCTTGGTTGTGCTCAATAGGGAGTAGGTGCCGTGGACGGGCCTTTCCCGGTGTTAATGGCCTTTAACATGTGATAATATGATTGCTAGTATGGGATAGTAATCATGATAGTCTAATTACTTCATTTTCTAATATGATGTATATGATTCTGATGTTGATTTGGATTCATGATTATATGCTAATTAAATTGGATATATGCTGGAATTGCTTTAGTTACTGAGATTTATATCTCACCCCATTTTATGAGATTAATATTTCAGGTGAAAGTTCTTCGGGTAAGGATAAGGGTAAGCAAGTGGATGAACATCCATGAGCTGAGGCCGGGTGTGGGGAGCTACACTTGGTTTGAGTAGAATAGGGTAGATGCAATTTTGTTATTAGCTTACATAGCATCATCATGTAGTCATGTTGCCAAGTGTAGGCGTTTATATTTTGTTTGAATGAAATGTAACCGTTAAAGATTCAAGTCTCATTATAGTGAATATCAATGTATGAACTTATAGCATTAAATATATGTAGTTTTGCTGAATTGCGATATGGATTACTATATGGGAATTGTAATCATATGATGCCTTGGAGGTAAGCTATTGTTGAATGGAATCTTTATGAAATTGCATGGGATGTAAATTGCTGCTAATGCATGTGATCTTGCTGTCATATATTCTTAAATTTGCTGAGATGAGCTAGTGGGACAAGTAGGAAGTAGCACTCAAGTTTTGCAAAGATAATGGATGGATTGATGGGTAAATGGGGTAGATAGACACCATTAGGATCACATAAAACAAGGGTAGGTGGACCTAGAGTGTTTTTAAGATGAGATTTGGAGTGTAGAGGGCGAAATTTGGGTAACATGGTAACAGGAGGGAGTCACGCCGCGGCCAAGAAGTCTTCGCCGCGGCCAAATGTGAGACAGTGTCGAAAGGCGCCACGGCACAACGAACCTCGCTGCGGCGTAGAGCGAAAAAAATCACCCAGGAGGGTAACAGAACCAAAACTCACCGCGGCGCAGTATGTCCTGTCGCGGCGTGAGTCGAGAAAATTAAATAAGGGTTGGACAGAAGCAAAACTCGCCGCAGCGCGAATATATTGTGCCGAGGCGAGAACTCTGGGAGTGAGAGTAGTGGTTCTAGGAGGAGTTCCACCGTGGCGCCACATAGGTCGGCCGCGGCGAGATTCGTGAAATTTCCCAATGATTCCAGAGAACATCTGGTTGCGGCGGGGAAGGTTTAGGCCGCGGCGTAAGTCCCCAACCTACTCTTTTGAACCTAGAAACCCCAATTTCTCCAACTGTAATAATATGAAATGATATAAGAACACTTGTGGGAGGTTATTAGGTATTAAAACTGATGGACGGTTGAGTCATAAACCCCTTATAGTAGTAGGATTTCTTTTATACAAATTTTGTTTTGTTGTGGTGGTATGGTGATGACCCTAACATCAAGGTTCAAATTCCCTCACATTTTCGTAATGCGGTAAAATATAATGACCTCAAACCTTGATCATTAATTAATAATCTTGTATTTAGCTATAATTATAATGATTACAAGATAGGGTTGTCACAAAGGGTACAAGTATGCAACTACTCAATCGATGAAGCATTCAATTTCCACATTTTTATGTCACAAACACATGTCAAGAATAAGAATGAGCTCTAGGGACTTTTGGATTGGCCTCACCCCATTTCTAAGACTTTTGGATTGCTTCACTCTTGGTTCTTGGGACTTTTGACTTAGCCTCACCCACCCAAGGGACTTTTGGCCTTGTCTCACCCATGCCATGAGACTTTTGGCATTTCCTCACCCACATTAAGGGACTTTTGGCACTACCTCACCCTTATGAGCCATTTCCATCATTCAAAGACATTCAAGAAAGCATATTAGTACCAAAATAGCAACATAGCATCAAGTGGCATGTCTCAAACATATAAACATACACACAGGCACACAATGACACCATATGCAATAAGAAAAGGTGGAGAGCTACCTTGGTGCAAATTCAAGCTTTACTTTGCTTGTTTCTTCTCCTTTTCGATTCCACAAACACAAGAAGGTGGGGTTGGATTTCTTTGGCCTATTCACAATAAACAACACTAAATTATACTCTTGGAACAAATTATGACATCCAACTCACTCTTAAGACTACACTTTGGTCTATTTGTCACAATATGGTTCCATTAAGGACCTAATGAAGCAACTACCATAATTAACATTCTTGGTTCCATTCTCTTGCCATATTTAGACCTCTTGACCTCATTTAAGGTCCTTAAAGCCATCACACACTCACTTTCACAAACCTAGGTCCATGTTGCTTCATAAAGTTATATTATGGAAGCCATTGCCTCATCTCCTAACCTAAGGCTTCTAAATTTTTTCCAAGGGTTTCTCTTATCTTCTTTTATCATATAAAGTCCCAAATCAAGCTTGGAACCATTTAAAATACTCCCTAGCTATCTCTAAGGGTCTTGACCCAATTATACTTACATTAAAAACCCATGGAGTTTGAGATTTTTCCTTAATGGATGGGGCACTTGGGAGGCTCCCTCGGAGTCTTAGAAACTCAAACAAACACTCATATATGATGGGGAAGTCTTGAATCAACCCATATTTTAACTTATGTTCAAGCACCCTACACTTTTTCAACTTGAGTTTTACTAGTTTTTCATGCATTTCTTTGGTATAATCCATCTTCCCATGCCTTAGTTTGATGGATTCTTTTGGATTATAAAACAGAAACTCTTCCCTCTTCATGGTTCTGGTTGAGACATTCTACCATGGAAGAGGAGAAGGAGAAAAAGAAGTAACAAAGGGAGAGAAACTACCTTGCAATCAAGCTTCCTTCAAGAGCCCTTCCTCTTCCCTCTTTCTCCTCCTTAAATTTTGAATTTCCCTCCTCTGATCTGGACCCAAATCAGCACCAAAAAATACATTAAAACCATGGAAAGATGAAGCAAGAAGGGGAGGATGAAGTTTCAAGAGGAAAGAGCATGAAAACCTTACACTTTCTCACCCTTTCTTTAGCTTTTCTTCCTCCAAAATTTCCTCCCTTTGTGCACCTAAGATAGCAGCTCCATTTCTGATTTTTGGGCAGAAGAAAGTCGGTTTAGAGAGGGGGGAGCTGAACGTGGCTTAAAAAGGGAGTTTGAAAGCTTCTTTTGTGCACTTTGTTTCCATTTTTGCCCTTCCATAATGGCATTTTCGGTTCGACTTCGTTTTAGCTCCTTTTTTATAACTGTCTTTTCCATCATAAAATTAAGATTCCCAATTTAATAAAATTCCTTTGGAATCACTCAAATTGGAGCTAAAACCTTTTCGAACGAACCAGTTAAAGTTTAGGTCAACCAACGTCGGAAAGAGTACACCGGAGGGGCTTTACCAGTTCCGGGGCTTCCCATGGTTTTTGGGGCCTCTGAGAACCCTGGGCAACTCAAAATTTCCATTTAAAAAGCCCTCCTAGGTGTTTTTCTAAAATTACACTTATTTACGAAAATACCACTGGCCTTTTGGCAAATTTTTCGAATCACTCCGACCCTAGTTTTTAAGCAACTCAAGGCTCAAATCCTAATTTTCTATTATTTAAAATTTTATTCAAATTTTATTTGGTCTTGAATCACTCATCTCAAGGGACTTGCTTTTCAAACCGGCCCGTTCCAGCGATTGTACAATGTACTGGGCGTTACACCAAAAGTCCCTTAATAAAGGTGAGGATAAGCCAAAAATCCCTAAGATTGAATGAGACAAAGCTAAAAGTCTCAAGAAGAATGAGGCTAAGTTAAAAGTCCCTTGAAAATGGATGAAGTAAATCCAAAAGTCTCAAAGAAAATGGGTGAGATTAAACAAATGCTCTTGAGAACCTATGTATGATGTGTATGAGTTTCTTGAACATGGAAAATAATTTATGTATGTTCATGACTAGCCTAAGAGACATACATGCATTCTTTGACTTAGATTGCATCTATTATATATGTTTGAAAGGATAAAGAGCTATTGAGATTCTTTGAATCTCACTCCTTCCCTTCCATATGCTTATTCATGTTTAGGTGACCCAAGAGAACAAAGAAAAGGAGGCCAACAATCTTAAAAAGTAAGATCTTAACAATGGAGTAGCTAAATAAGCATTTTGAAAACATATTGATGTCAAATGATGTAACCATGATGTAATGTAGGCTATTGAACATGTTTAAAAGTATGTAAACAAGTTATATGTATATACTTTGGAACCATACGGATGAGTATGTAGAGTTTTGCCACCCTTATGCCTGGTTACAATTATGTATAAGTGAATATGAAAGAGTGAATTGTGATGCATGTGTATTTGGACCTTTTGGGCAGCCTTTATATGCTGTTTTATCTATTGGGACATGGCCAAGTGCTTGTGGTTAGAGTAGGAGAGTAATTGGTTTCAATTTGACCCTATTAAGTGCCTAAAAGTCCCATTTTTACATCCTATACCCTAAACTGACCGATGGATGAATTTTCCTATAAAATTTGGCATGAATATAGGTCTCATCTAGAGCTTTTTATTGAGTTAAGAACCATATTATTTGGAGCTTTAGAGAATAAATTATGAATTTCCAAAGTTAAAATTTTTTTTAGATTTGATATGTGCACTATTCATATAATCAGTTTCTTCTCCTGTGTCATTCTAGGGTTAAATGATATTCAATACTCATGAAATTTTATAGGCATAAACTAAGAATGAAAAGCTTTTTGTAGCACTTAAGAGTAATTCATTTGGATTTATATTGAGGGAGATATGAAGTTTTGAATTTAGTGGTTAGTACTAGTAATGCAGTTAGACTCCCAATACCATTCCATCAATTTTCACAAGTTAGATACCATTTCCTTAATCTATAACTATTTCTAGTCGAAAGTAGACATCCACAACTTTCTATAATAGTATGGTTTGCTAGATTTTGATTTTTTGAGAATTAGTTATGAATTTTTGAAATTTATATAAAAAAACTTGTGATAGCAAACTTGGGCAGCTAGATATTTGGTGCTATCCTATTGTCATGAGTGGTCTAATTGATGTTTTTATGGTTTAGAATGATTTTTAATGTATGGTTGACTTTCAGGGATTTCTAGAAAGCTATCATTTGCTTAATTTTGATTTTTTAGAATTAATTATGATTTTTCAAAGTTTATGGTAGTAACTTGTCCCTAAAACCCAAGGCAAGCAAATCTATTTTAAGGAAAAGAGCTTCAAACCCAAGATTTGCATGATGAATTGTGGTTTTCTTGATGTGATTAAGTATATTATGAATAGAATAAAGGGTTGGTAAACTCATATGGCCCATTTGACTGAGCTCACTTAGCTTAGGAGAAAATATGCAAACCTATGGTTTGATGTGTATTGTAATATGATTTTGTGGAATATGGCTTGTAGCCAATTTTTGAGCTTCTAGTTATATCACTTATAGTTGAAAAAATGTGTTAAGGATGGGTATTACATTTGGCAAGCTCATATGATTTATTTGGCCATTAATAAGTTATTTTGGTATTACGTTTCGATCATTCTTACTGTTAAAAGCTTGAAATTCATGAAAATAACTTTTTAAGCCATTTGTGACGTAATATGAAAGGTGCCTTGATATGGTATTATAGATTTTCTAGATTTATGCTTTTGAGATAGCTAGAATTTTTTTTAAGTTTTAAATTAACACTTAAATGTTGCTAGGTTTTATGGATTTATGATTTTGTATTGTGGTTGGGTTTTGAAATCATTTTTTGTTAATTAAGTTTTAAATTAATGATTAATTGTTGTTAGGTTTATAAGTTTTGAATTAATAATTTCTGACTTTTGGGTTTCTTATATATGATGGACAAATGTATTTTATTACTCTTTTTTGGCTAAATATAGTGGCAGGGACATTCACATACTCCAAGCCATATATGTAAAAGAGTTAGAATCTTTTGTTAGCCAATAATGAAGGATAAACCAGCTAAAGCTCATACCTTCTAGTTTAGCCTAAAGAGGAAAAGTTAGATGGTTTTGGCTAGAATCTTTCATGACACTTGATGTTGCCACTACAAAGGTACCTTTAGCGATAACATATGTTACTATAAAAAGATGATTTTTAATGGCAACTTTGTGTATCATTGCTAAAAAGGTACTTTTAATAACAACATATCTCTTTGCTAAAATTCCCTTTAGTGGTAATACTTGACATTGCAATTAAAAGACACTTTAGCAATGACCTATATCATCGCTAAAAGTACCTTTTAGTGGTGAGTTTTTACAAAAGCCAAATTAATAGGGCTTTAATGGCAACAATTGTCTTTGCTAAATAGTTTAGTACTTGTAGCAACAAGTTTTTACAAAAGCCAAATTAATGGGGCTTTAATGGCAACAATTGTCATTGCTAAATAGTTTAGCGATGACTTTTGTCATCACTAAATAACATTTTTAGTGGCGACTTTGTTGTTGCCACTAAAAACTTATTGCTACAAAGGTTCCAACAATTACATAACAGTGACTTTTGGGCTTGGCACTGCTAAGTGATTTTTTTTAAACATCAACTAAACAATCCATCATTCCAAGTAATTTAACTTCATTCATACTAATTGTAAAAAGATTCACATCACACATTCATAAATAGAAAAATTATAAATATCCTCTCACAACACCAATATTCATTGATTGAAAATCAATCACAAACATCACAAAACTAAAATAACAACAAAATAAAAATACAAAGAATGGAGAGAGTAAGAAGAAATTATAGGAAACTATAGATTTGCAATCTAGCTTAGATGCCAGCATTTCCTTAACATTAGGGATAGTCCAAAATGCAAAAACAACACTCTAATAGCATTTCAATATCTCTCAGACACCTTCCTCTCATTTCTTTACATACTAAGGGGTATTTATATGCAAAAGAGAGAGAGTGGGTTAAGGATCTTGTTATTTGTGATCCTGTCATATGTCATAGCTATAAAAGATATACCTTTCACAATTGCGAAAGTCTTTTAGTTCTAAGGATTTAGAGCTTTCGCATTGCAGTTGTGAAAATCTATTGACTTAGGCTCTTGTCCACCTTTTGAATTTCTAATTTCTCTTAATCTTTATTTGCTTGCAACTTCATCTTTACATAGGTAAACACAACACCATTAAACTTAGTCTAATTACTAAAATTTATCTAAAATTTGAATTTATTTAATATTTACAAGAAATATAAAAATAAAAAAAATACTAACAACACTAGAAAAACTATTAAAAACCTATGACAAGTCCCTATAATAGATACATAAATATAGGTATAATTGGGATTGATCAACATATATTAGAATACAATAGAAAAGCCAATTGCTTACAATCATACAAAAAATGGTTACCAAGGCTTATGAGAATGAAACTATCATATCATATTAAGTTAGCATAATTTTTATGTCACATTATGCCTATAATATTCTTTTTCATATATTCAACACTTTTGATAGCAGAATTTACTGACTTTAAAAGTGAAAATAATTCATTCTTACTTAAACACACCATTTTTACTTACCAACGTCATCTTTCATCCTTAATACACTTGCTCATATAGAAACATCACAAAAGGAAGCATGGAATTCAGGTCTAAGGTCATACATTACAAGCTAGTCCATTTACACCATTCCATGCAATTTCATAATTTTGTCATAAACTTAAAAAATTTATATCTTGAGCTAGAGAGCTCTAAATCACACAAATTATGACTCTATGGAAAGCTCAGGACATGAACTAGCTATTGTTAAAAATGTTAGATAAAAAAAAATTTGTTTGGGCTACAAAAATCTAATGGAATAGTACCACTATTAGATTTTCATGCATGCACAAGTCTGAAACTTTAGAAATTCATAACTTGAGCTATATAACTCTAAATTGAGTGATCTCAGTGGCTATAGAAAGTTAATAATGTCAACTATATGTTTGTAAAATTTTATGAGTATTGAAGTTCATTTGTCTCCTCAAATACATAGAAAACCAAAATTAACCAAATGAACAGTAACAATGTATTTCTGCATAATTCAGTCAACTTTGAAAAATCATGAGAAGTTTTATAGAGCTCTAAAAATTATGTTCTTTGATTCTATAGAAATATCTGAATAAAATCTATATGCATCCTAAATTTCATGTCAAAATTCGTCCATTTAGTCTAGTTTTGGTTCAGGGGCAAAATATGACTCATTTTAGTACGAAGTTGGCATCGAATGGTCCATAATGTGATTCTATAATGCAAGTGACCATTTGAGTATGTCCAACACTTGATTTCTAGCATAATTGGCCATCTTATAAGGTACCAAACATCATGCAACTAAAAAGGACCTATCCACTTGGCAATATGCACACATTTTCGATAACTCATGCATACCAAAAATTTATTTTCCTGTACAAATGGTTCCAACTATAATACATACACCATAATAGCATACTTTTACATATGTGTGAAGGGTTACATTGCATAAATAAATTATACAACTATATTTTGACATTCAATTACATAAAATTCTAAAGCATTGTCAAGTATCATAATTCAAGTTTTTTGGCCTCCATTCTTTGCTCCCTGAGAACTCTCTAGACAAAATTAGATATAAAATGAGGAGAGCAAGATTTAAAGAATCCTAATAGCTCATTCACCTTTCAAACATATATATATGGCATGTTATCATGCCAAAAAAATAAAGCATGCATCCAATGAATCTAAATATCAAACATAACATATTTACAAAGATATATAGAGCCATTGAGGTTAATAATAAGCTCTAGGGTTTTTTGGTCTAGCCTTACCCAATTATATGAGACTTTTAGATTAGTCTCACCCATTTTAAGGACTTTTGACTTAGCCTTACTCATTCTATGAGACTTGTTGTAACACCATAAATTTCTAACTCTTTTCATGCTATCTTTATGCCTCACATCAAGCAATTCATATGAGGGACAAGAAAATGACATTAAAATATTAATTATTTTAGTATTGTGTCGCATATAAAAATTTCATTCAGTGTCACGTGGACCATATGAGCTCATATATTATATTCTCATATTTAATTACATAGATACCACTCATTTCCATCACTAAAAGTGGCCTACAACTTGTGGAAACCAAAGGGAAGCATGAAACACATATATGCATTTTCAGCCAAAATTTTCTCACTTCTATCACAATTTTGGAAAATCATAACTAATTCTAGAAATATCAAAATCATGCATTTTTGGCCATTATAGAAAGCTACACATGTCTATTTTATGTTAAAAATATTTTTAGACCATGAAACACAACAAGAAAGACGTTTGACATCCAAGAAGGTTTAGAGGTCTAGTTGTCTACTGGAATTGTCATAAGTTTCTACAGAAAATTTAAAAAATATCTAATTAATTCCAAAAAAATCTAATCCATGCAAATGATACCAATTTGGAAAGTTACAGATGTTAGCTAGAGGAAAAAAATAACTTTAGACTAGTTCAGGTACGTCCATACCTCAAAACTTAATCAAATCACATTTAAGGTCAGTTGGGGGGCTTGATACTAGGTAGAATCTTTAAAAATTCATATCTCCCTTTTTAGACCTCCAAATGAGGTGCTTCTAGTTAGCAAAAGTCACTGGGAATTTCTAGTTTCTCCATATAAAATTTTGTGGCAATGGGACATCATTTGAGTCTTGTGTGATAGAAATCATTTTCAGGCCAAGTGAATAGTATATCAGTCCAAAACTAGAATTTTTTCCAACTTTGAAAATTCATCAAATATTCTCTAGACCTCCAAAAATTCTATTCTTTAACTTCCTAAAAAGCTCTTAATAAGCTCTAATTTCATGTTAAATATTAGATCAAGAAGATTTCATTTGGACAAAAAGTGATGTAGGTTTCCAATATGGTCAATTTATACTCTATATAGGATACCAAAATATCCAAATAGTTTCCCCTGATGTTTGGTACCTTTTGGGTAAGTCTAAAAGCATAAATAGAACTTGTATGAGCTGCCCAAATAGTCCCAAATCTCATGAATATCAATTTGGCCATTCCACTTCCATTTATACATACACTTTTATAATACAAACTTGCCATTATATGACTAAAATATGCATTTCCATTCATAAAACCTTAGCTCTCAATTATACATGATACATTTACATAGTTATACATGTTCATAACATCATGGGATCTATACAACCATTGGTTACAACATTTGCCATTCATATGGCCTTAAAGTAACAAAATTTCAACACTTAGTGTCATGCTTTCATTTCTCATATGGTTGGCTTCCATTCCTTAGCTCTCTTAGTCCACCTAGCATGTTAGAATCTTAGAGAGGAAGGAATGAGATTAAAAAAATTTCAATAGCTCATCTCCTATTCAATCATACATAAAAGATACAAAATAAGTCTTACAAATGCATGCATGGGCATATGGACACGTGCAATCATTTAAGAAGCATTTTCAACATTTGAGCAAGTCACACATAGCATATGAAGGCTTGCCAAACAAATGGATTAGCCTCACCCATTTACTTGTAGATTTTGGACTTGCCTCACCCATTCTTTAAGAGGTTTTTAGATTCAACCTTACTCTTGGGAGTCAATCTCACTTTTGGGAGACTCTTTACTTTATCTCAACTAAATCTTAAGGGTTCTTGGCCTTACCACACTTAAGCAAACCAAAACAAATATAATGAATATCATTTAGAAACATAAGACATTATCATGGTACCATAGAGTAAGAACTCATGTTAGAACATTTTTCATGGCTTGAAATACACACACATACATTCAAAGACAAGTAAAGCAAGTAATCATGCATGAGAGAAGGTGGAGAAAGCTACCTTGCTTGCATTTACACACTTTTTCCTTGAGTCTTGAGCTTCTCCCTTGACCTCACACACCCAAGAAGGTGGAGATCATTTCTCTTGGCCTAGACACATTATATGGAAGCTAATTATACTCTTGAATCAAATTCTAAGGCCACACAATCATTAAAAAAATTAGGCGACTCATAAGGCTTTTTTATGGTCCCATAATGCACTTAATGAAGCGACCTTTGAAAAACATCATCTTGGTTCCATTCTCTCCATCTATTTATGATTCTTGACTCCATTTAAACATTTTGGAGTCATCACACAATCAATTCTAGGAGCCTAGCTAGGTGTTGCTTATTTAAGCCATATTATGGAACATATAAGGCCATCTCACTATCTATGGTTTTCTAAAATTTTTTTAAGGCTTTCTCTCATATTCTCCCATAATACATAATTCAAAACTAAACTTGGAAGGAATTAAAACACTTCCTAGGTGCATCAACCCTCCTTGGCCAAGGCTATGCTTCCATATGGCACTAATGGAGTTGTTTTAATTTCTTTGATGGGAGAAGCATATGGGAGGCTCTCTTGGTATCTTAGGAACTCATATATACTCTTAGACAACTTAAATTACTACTGGGAAGCTTCATCTTAGCCTAGGTGCAACCAAATCCCTAAATTCCATAACTTGCATTCTAAAACTCCCTTTTTAATTCTAGTTGTATATTCTTAATCCTCACACTCCATAACCTTTGGTTCCATCAAGAATACATAAAGAAAAACTCTCCTCCTCACTTTCTCTCTCTAGACCTAAGCTTAAATGGCTTAGAAACACAAGATTTTACAAGTGTTTCAAGCAAAGTCTTACCTTAAAACGGAGCTATCTTCCCGTAGATTATTTTTTACTAATTGATTTCTTGAAAAGAGTTCCTTTTTGGATTGGATTATACCTGAATCTTCAAGTTTTCAGGAAAAGAAAACCACCATTAGAGAGCTTTTAGAGAGAGGAACAACTTTCCTAACTAGCGCGGGATGAAACGGGGCCGTTTACTTACCTAAACAGAAGCTTAAACTTCTTCTCTCTCTCCCCTCTTAATGTCATGCCATTGCTACCCATTTTTCTGCAAATGAAAGTTTGGAGAAGGTGATGATGTGTAATCTTACTTAAGAAGCCTCTTTTATAATTTTTTAAAATGACCATTTTGCCCCTACGTGCCTGTTTACTTCGTTTAGGCTCATTTTAACTTTTTTTTTAGAACCATCTTTTTTATCATAAAATTTAGGTTCCCAATTAAATAAAATGCTTGGAATCACTCAAATCGGAGCTAAAACCTTTCCGAACGAATTAGTCAAAGTTCGGGTCAATTGACATTAGAAAACGTCAACCGGAGGGGTTTTAATTGTCCTGGGGCTTTCCATAATTTTCAGGGCCTCTAAGAACTCAGAGAACTCAAAACTTTCATTTAAAAAGCCCTCCTGTATAAATTCTAAAATTTGTTTAAAATGACAAAAATGCCTTTACGTTTCGTTAATCTTTCATTATAATTCGTTTTTTCATTCTACCTCTGTTTTTCTTTCCGTTTGAGCCTGGGATTCTCATTTTTTGAAGTCTAGAATGCTTTTCAAATTTTTTGGGACCTTAACTAATTCATTTTGGGGGACTTTCTTTTGTATCTGGTGAGTTTCATTCATTTACAGAGAAACCGTATATTACGTTTCTCAGATCTTTTCTCATTTTTAGAAAATTGAATGTTACACTTTTGGCCTTGTCTTACCCTTACCTAGAAGCCTTTGGCTTCACTACACCTAATTTAAGGGACTTTTGGCACAACCTCACCCATCAATAGCCATCTCACATTTTTAAAGTAATTCAAGAAATATAATGTCAACAAATCATCAAACCAATAGCAATAGACATGTTTCATGATTCAAATACACATACAAGCAATCAATGACAATTAAACAACCAAGATATGCATACAAGAATAAATGAAGAGTTACCTTGAGTCAAGAAGCACAACTTTCTTCCTTGGTTCCTAAGCTTCTCCTTTCTGCGTCTCACACACACTTGGAAGAAGTTTACTTTGCTTGACCTAGACACATCAAACAACACACAAAGGCATCAATGGAACCATTTTCAGTCTCACATAAACTTTGCATAAGCCAATTCCATCTTATCACATCCATATGGTTCCATATTATAGCATAATGAAACAACTCATATAATTCATCATCTTGCCTCCAATTTCTCACTCAATCTAAGTCACTTGATCAATTTGAACTTATTAGAGTCATTATAAACTCAATTCAAGGAGCCATACATCAAGTTGTTTCTTTATACCTAATGGAACTCTAAACTTCCAACTTTCAAAATATGGTTCCTAAATTCAAACTAATGGTTCTTTTGGTATTTTTTATTCATATTTAGACCATTCATGACCTTAGAATCAAAGAAAACTCTCTCTTAGTATTTGGAACTACTCTTGGCCGAGACATACCACTAAAGGAGGACCCATGAAGTTTTGTTTGTTGTTCTAGGGAAATTGGCATATATATGAGTTCCTTAGCTTTTTCTTAACTAAATCATACTCTTACACAATCTAAAATATCATTTTAAAGCTTCAAATTTCCTTAGGTGCAAGAAAAATTCTAATTTCCCAATTATGCATTCCATGGCTTCTTACATGGTTCTAATGGCAAAATCTTAATCTCATATTCCAAAATCTTAATTTTTAGCATGATTTGATGAAAAACTAGCCCCTACCATGTTCCCCCCATGGTGGCCAAACCTATAGGATTATGGAGAGGCAAGGATAAGCAATCTTTCATACCAAAACATATATAAAATGAAATAGCTTTTCATGATAGTTAATTTGGTATGTTTGGTTTCTTGTTAAAAGCTCTTTTCTCTATGAGTTTAGATTCAAAACACCTTCCTTTGAGATGTTAAAACCATGGAGAAGAAATTGAGAAAGAATAGAAACTAGCCAATAAGAACATCATAGGCAAATTCCTTAAGTTTCCTTACCTTAGGTGACTTCAATCTCCCTTGAGTTTTGGTGCTATTTGTTGTGTCCTTTGGGTTTGGTTTAGAGCTGAAAATTTCATCCAAATGAAGGAAAAAACGTGGAGGGGGTTATTTATATGAAGGAGCTAGGGTTTTACAATTTTTTAATATTTCAATTTCGCCCTTGAACTTTGTTTGAACTCATTTGAACTCCTTTTTGAGAACTATCTTTTTCATCATAAAATTTAGGTCCTCTAATTCATAAATTACCTTTAGTTTCGCCCAAATAAAATTTAAAATCTTACTAAACCATTTGGTTAACTAATGACCTAAAATGTATATCGAAGGGGTTTTAGCTATTTTAGGGATTCCTATGAATTTTAAGGCCTTTAAAAATCTTAAAAAACTTAATTTTCCTATTTAAAGCTCCCTCTAAGTTTTCAAAAAGTTATTAAAATTATAATTTTACCACTACGTTATTCCTTAAATTCATTTAACTATTTTGACTCTAATTTCGGGCTATCTTTAGGTTCTTGCCTATCTTTTCAAGTGTTCTAATTTTCATTCTAATATCAATTAGCCTCAACTTGCATTGCTTTAAGATGATTCTATCTCATTTTATTATGTTCAGTTCAATTTCTAAAAAGTCAGTTATTACTTAAACTCCCTATTTCAACATAGGTATTTGCAATTTTACATGCAAAGGCATTTATACGTATCAAACTAACAAGTTATTATAAATTCTCCCTATTACAATTGGCTTTTGCTTAGAAGTCAAATTTTCCATCTTAGAATTTTTGGGCATGCAAGATATGTTATTGTAAAATTAACATTTGATATATATTTCATAAACCTACTATACTATTTGCTTTTGGTCAAAGAAGTTAACTTTCTTTACAACATTCATTCCTTTTAAAGATGAAATTACTTGCCTTTTCTATCATATTAAAAATAAAACCATAGTCATATGTTGGAGCTTGATATAACAAATGTGCACCACTTTGCCTAGACATTTTAATTAAAAAGTTGCATGAATCATACAACCAATTAAACAATGGAGGAAAAAAAGATAGTGCTTTGGAAAAAGAGAGAGAAGGGTGCTTTATGCCTTAGAAGGAACATGTTTTATGCATATAATTATTTTCGTTACTAGAAAATAAATAGTAGATAAGTCAAGTGTCAAAGGGTCAAATATTTTTTGAAACAAAATGTATCAAATGTAATTTCGTCAAAAGATTAGGGGATACTAGTGTAATTTCCTTTTTCAAACCAAAAGCCTTAGAGGACATTATTGACATTAGACTATAGTCATGTGATTAATTTTTTTTTAGGGTTAAGTTTCACACTTGGTCTTATAATTTTGCTCAAATTTTAATTTAGTCCTTAAAATTAAAAAAATTCATAATTATGTCTTTATAATTTTTAAAATCTGTAATTTAATCTCTACCATTAAACTTTTGCCAATATTAGATAAATAATATGTTAATTTCAACATTAACAACAACACCATAGGGAATGGGGACCATTACAACACTTATGACTTCTTCTTTCTAATGGCATACTCAAACATGATTCCAACTGTAACACCATAATGTATTAACTTCAATTAATCTCCCTTTATGCTTGATTCTATATGATTTCTAAAGAAAATGACCAAAACTGTGGTATTTTAACACTTTAAGTTAGGGTTTAACTGGTCATACTTTGCCCTGTGGGTCTCGTCAATCCATTAATTACATTCTCTACTCAAAATCCATTTATAAAACTCATACATAGCCTCAAATAACCTATAAACCACGGATATTTAGTTAAAAACCAAGAAAGTGCAATTTCTCAAATAGGCCCAAAAGTCAGATTTTTGGTTCTAATTTTGGAAAATCATAACTAATTCTAAAAAAATGGGAATCAAGCAAACCATAGCTTGATGGAAAGCTATGGATGCTAAATTTAGACTAAAAATAATTTCAAGCCAGAATCTCAGCATTTAGAACATGTTTGACATATAAAAAGAGATAGAGGTCCGGTTGTCCCTGGTACTGATGCAGCTTGCTATCATGAATTTCAAAAATTCATAACTAATTCTAAAAAAATCCAATCTGAGTGAACTATACCAATTTGGAGAACTACAGATGTTAAATAGAGGAAAAAAATAATTTCAAATCATTTCAATAGACTTTGGACCTCGAAAACTGATGGAATAGTAATGAAGGTCGGATGGCTTCCTTAATACTGACATAGAACTTCAGAAAGTTATTTTTCCATCTACAGACCTCCAATTGAGGTGCTTCTAATTGTTATAGGCCAATGTGGATGTCTAGTTTATGCCTGTAAAATTTTATAACAATTGGACACCGTTTGGTCCATGAATGACACATATTCATTTTCGGACTAGTTGCACAGTATAATAACCAAAACCAGAAAATTTTTCAACTTCAACAATTTGCCAAATATTCCCTAGACCTCCAAATATTATCCATTTTAGCTTTCCAAGAATCTCTCAACAAAATCTAGATGCATGCCAAATTTCATATCAAGAAGAGATCATTTGGTCATACTTTGATAAAACTGACAAATTTGGCGGTTTTAACACCATAAATAGTTCAAAATGGGGATAAATGGTCTCCTACATGCTCTAGCATCTCTTGGACAAGTTTTAAAGTATAAAAACAATATATATGAATTGCCCAAGTGATCCAAACCAACATATATCTCAAACTCACCATGCTACGGGCAAAAGTATACTACTACATATAAGCTACCAAAGGGCCAAATCTCATCTTTTTATTACTTTAGTTCCATACATAGATCATACATCATTTATATATACTTTTACACTTGCTTAAGCATTTACATCTCAAAAAATATGTATACATAAGCACTTTGGCTTTCTTATACATCAAACTACATAAAAGTGTACAAAAATGTCAAAATAAAAGGCCTTCTATGCCTCATGGCCTCCACTCTTAGGCTTTTAAGCTCCACTTGGACCATATGAGATGGGAGAGGGAAGGGGGTGAGATTCATGGAATATCAATAGTTTATACACTCATTCAAGAAAGTAATCAAGGCATATAAATAAGTCAAAGCATGAAAGTAGGCATCTAACTATTCGCAATCATACAACATATGATTTATATGCCATGAATATCATATCAATGCCAAGAATAAGTTCTAGGGATTTTTGGTCTAGCCTCACCTAATTTTTGGGACTTTTAGATTGGCCTCGCCCTTGGTTTAGGGAGTTTTGACTTGGCTCACTCAGTTGAGACTTTTGGCCTTGTCTCACTTATTTCTAGGGACTTTTGGCTCCATCTCACCTATCTCAAAAGACTTTTCACACTACCGCACTCGAGTAATTTTCACAACTTAAAACATAAGTATATTGGTACCAATGTATCAAGGCAACATTAAATGGCATGTCTCACAATATAAGTATATACACAAGCATACAATGACTATTACACATCCAAGAATGCAACAAGAAAGAGTGGAAAGCTACCTTACAAGCTAACACAAACCTTCCCTTTTAATTTCTCTTCTCCTTTCTTGGTTTCACAATCACAACTAGATGGAGCTGCTTTTCTTGAGCCTAGACACAATAAATAGTATGCAATTACTCTCTCATAACTCAAATAAACACTTACAAAGTTAGGCGGTTCTTCATCAAAGTGAATCCTACAAAGTATATAAGAAACTAGAGGTTCTCCCTCTAGAATTTCACTAACTTTTCTTCTGGGTCTTTTATATTTTTCAACTTCCTACACTCTAATTCAAGGATTTCTTGCTTGCTTTAGGTCAAACATCCTTTCTCTCTCAAGCTCTTAAGTTGGTAGAACCAATATACTCAAGGAAAGCAAAGAAGAAGAAGTTTCAAGAGTGATTTTCTCTTGCCTTCACCTTCCTTTTTATTCTCCACTCTCCCTTTTCTGAACCAAGCTCAAAACAAAACTAATTGAACAACCAAAACCATAGAAAGAAAGGGCAAAGAGAGAAGAACAAAATTCTAAGAAAAAAAGTTATGAAAATCTCAAGTTTGCTTACCTTTTCCTTATTCTTCCTTCCTTTTCTTGGTCTTTCTCTCTCTCAAGCCCCTTTTCTCTATTTTAGATGAAGCTTAGGTTGGTTAGAAGAAAAAGAGAGGATTTAGACTCTTTAAGAAGTAAAATTCTCTTTTTTCATGCTTTTTTAGACTAACCCTTGTTATAGCAAAGAATAACCCTCGCTACGGTGAGCACGTATCAGTCCCATACCTCTGTTCTCACTACGGAGCACGCTATTACGAGGAACCCCCTGGTTTTTGTATGGGATGCCTGAACGCGCTATAACTAGAAGCATTCTCGCTATAGCGAACTGGTACATTCACTACAGCTATGCCATTTCTCGCTATAGCTAACAGACTTAGAAAATTTTCAAGATTTTAGAAATTTCAGCAATTTTTGGTTGTTACATTTCTACCCCCCTTAAAAGAAATTTCATCCTCGAAATTTAAGTACATACCTCAAGAGAATAACTCTGGATATTGTTGCCTCATTTCATTCTCCAATTCCCAGGTTGCTTCCTCATATGTCAGATGTAACACCATAAATTGTAGCTCATTTTATGTCATTCTAGGCTTTACATCATCATTCCTATGAGAGTATATGAAAGAGGGAGTGAAAATAATGGGCTTATTTGCATTATGTCATATTTCAAAATTTTACAATTAGTGTCACGTGGACCGTGTGAGCTCATGCCATGTATCATCATATTTAATTACATCATTACAACTCATTTGCATTACAAAAATGTTCCTACAACTCATAGAAACAGAATTGGAGTGTGGAATAAAGAGTTTCATTCTCGGCCAGAATTGCTCCACTTTCTAACCAAACTTTGAAAAATCATAAATAAATTTATAAAAATCAGAATCATGTAATCTTAGTTATCCTGGGAAGCTATGGATGTCTACTTTATAATAAAAATATGCCCAGATCATATCATTCATCACAGAGGACATTTGACATCCAAAATGGTCCAAAGGTCAGACTGAATTCTGGAACTGTCACAGAATTCTGCATAGAACTTTGAAAATGTCCAATTAATTCCAAAAAGATCCAATTCATGCAAGTGATACCAATATGGAAATATGTGGATGTTAAATAGAGAGGAAAAATATCTTTAGATCAGTTCATGAAGCCTAGGCCTCATAATTCAATGGAACAGTACTTCTGGTCAGGAAAATTTACTGATACTGAACGGAAACTTCAAACATTCATATCTCCCTTTTTAGACCTCCAAATGAGATACTTCTAGTTGACATGAGTCACTATGATTGTCTAGTTTATATGTATAAAATTTCATGGCAATTAGACATCATTTGAGGCTCGGGTGACAGAAAACAATTTCGGACTAAATGAATAGTACAGCAAACCAGAAACATAAATTTTGCCAACTTTGAAAAATCATCAAATATTTTATAGATCTCCAAAAATTATGATCTTTAGCTTTCAAAAAAGCTCTCAATGAGACCTAATTTCATGCCAAATTTCAGATTAAGACTAACGCATTTGGCAAAAAAGTGACATAGGGTTCCATAATGGTCAATTTTGGCTCCATATAGGATACCAAAGTTGCCAAATAGATTTTCCTTAGTCTTGGCATCTTTTGGGCAAGTCTAAAAGTACATTTAAGACTTGTGTGAGCTACCCAAATGGTCTTAAACCTCATGCATCTCATTTTGGCCATTCAATCCACACTTATGTACATTTCCATCATACTTTCACATTGCATAATTTGACATCTCATACTTAAAACATATGCTAGAGGTCACCCATCATACTCATACATTTAAACATCACATAATATCATATTTACATGTGTCTCAAGGGTCATGTGCCATTTACAATAATCATATACATCATTGAACATCATTATGGTTCAAAAAGGATAAAAGCTAGACATATGAATGTCAATCTCTCTTCTTCAATGTTGTTGGCTCCCATTAGCATATTCACTTAGTTCACCTAGCATTTTAGAGCATTGAAGAGGAGGGGATGAGATTCAAAGAATCGCAATAGCTCATCTCCCATTCAATCATACATAATATATATAAAGAAAGCCTTAAAAATGCATGTTTAGACATAATACAAATCATAAGCATTCAAGAAGCAAGCTTAGCATGTGAACAAGCCATACAAATTATTCAAGAGCTCATCAAGTGTTTGGATTGGCCTCACACTTCTCCTCATGGATTTTGGACTTGCCTTACCCATTCTTTAAGCACTTTGGACTCTATCATACTCTTGGGAGCCCACTTTGCTTTTGGGAGACTCATTACTTTATCTTAACCAAGCTCAATGGTTCTTGGCTCATCCTCACCATGGTGAGGGGTTCTTGGCCTTTCCACACTCAAGCAAACTCAAGAAATATCATACATTCACTTGAAAATATAACATGACATCATGAAATCATGGCAAACTAGATCATGCTAGCATACTTTTCATGGCTTGAAAATACACATACACACATTTCAAAGCAAGCTAAACACACATCCATGCATGAGAGAAGGTGGAGAGAGCTACCTTACTTGCATTTACATACTTTTTCCTTAAGTCTCGACTCCTCTCTGATAAGTACTAATTCTCATATATTTTATTCACATTTATTATTGTTTTTAATGATTAATTTGAGCTTAAATGGATTTATTATGCAATATTTGAATTTGTGGTTAATTTTGGAAAACAATATAATTTTGAATTAATAAGGAGAATTTTTGGATTTAAAATACTAAGATTTTATTCTCCAAAACTCTTTGATGATTAAATATTTTCAATCCTTAAAACACTTTTTAATCTTGGGCAGAATTTTCTTTTGGCCAAATGAATTGAAAAATTAAAATGAATTAAGGAAAAAGATTTGGATGATAATTCTGTTTTTATTAATAATATATTATATTTTTATATATTGGCTTGGTTTTCTTGGGCAGAAAAATGCAGCAGCAAGGCATGAAGAAAGTAGCAACGTGGAGAGCTGGATAGAGTGCAGAAGAAACACTTCTTTCTGGCTGCTGTTCCATTCATCCTTCACCTTCTCCTTCGCTGGACTGTCCGAGAAAAGGAAAGCTCGAGCAACTGAAGGAGCTGCATGAAGCTAAGGTACAGAGCATGTTCACGTAGAGAACATACAGGAGCTAATGTGATGGTTGCAGCAGAGAAGAAAAGCAAGCCACGAGCTAAACGAGCTGAGAGCAAAGCAAAGAACAACGCTGCAAGCTGGAGAAAATGAACGAAGGAAGAGCTGTGGGTTCTAGATTAAAGAAGAAACAGCAAATAAAGAAGCCATAAAGAGTTGCAGTTTCAACGTGATATAGAATGTATTTGCTACAGTTTTTACGTAGAAAACAAAGCATGAAGCGAAGCAACGAGTTAAGTACAAGGAAAACGAGCTGAAGCTTGCATGAGTTGGGAGAACTAGCTACGAATCACAGAAGATTGGAGTTGAATGATGGAAAGAAAAGAAGCAAGTTTGAACTGCACGAGCTGAATGGGAGCTGGAGAAAAGTAACGAGCAAAACAGAGCATGCAGATAAATGAAGGATATAAAGTTGAATCACTTAGGAGCTGGAACAAGCTAAGCAATGAGATTTTATTAAAATAATAAGCTAGATTTTGGGCTACAGAATTTCGTGGATTAATGAAGCAACCAACTTGAGCTACTAGTTTGAAGATGCTGAAGCTGTGAAGGCGCTGGAAAACGCTGAAGCTGGACGATGCAAACGCTGGAAGCCACATGAAGAAAATAATGATTAGAAAAAGCTACGGGTTGACACGAAGAGGCTTTCACGTGAAGAATAATTAATGAAGAGCAGCAGCATGGAATTATATTAGAATGAATGAAGCATGCAAAGCTTACGTGGTGTTAATCAATTAAAAAAGTCACGTGAACAGGAGTAAGTTTAAAGCGTCCAGAAGCACACTCCAAGGAGGATTCATACTTCATTCACGCCTCTCACAGTCCAGCACAGTCACGCCTCTGAATTATCACCCAGAATTTACTCCATGCATGCCTCAATATCTCAGCAAATCCTTGCCTATATATAGAATCATTCACTCAGCAAGAAAAGAGTGTGGTTTTACAACGAAGAGAGCAAGAACAGAACGTGGAAAAGGGTGAGACTTCTAGGAGAGCCAGCGAGAAATCCAAGGAGCATTCTTTCGTGATTTATCTATGGCTAATGTAAAGTCCAATAACTCTTCTCCAATCAAATTCTTCATGGCAGCTTAATTCACCCATGGTGGCTAGCTGAAAATTGGAAGCTCCCAGATGAAGATTTGAGCCCCATCTTTTCCCACAAAATTGGATAATTATTCCTTACTATGTCTTTTAAATTTCAGCATTAAATCTTTGATTAATTTGACTAGGTTTAGTTAATTGATTTAGGAATTTAGTTGCTGAGATTTTATTAATTTGTTTTATGAATTGAATTTGATTTTGGAATTTTGATTATGATCATCACATGTTTATAAAAATTCCAGAATTAATATACAATTTACTTTCAAATTCCTCTTGATCTTGGGTTAATTGATGCAATGGTTATTGGATTAATTGACTAGAAATTAATTGTTTGAGGAATTAATTAATCTAATTGGTCAATTAGTATCTTAAGTAAATTGTGCATGTGATTCTATTAATCAATTGAATTTGGTTAAAGTGTGTTCTTGTTTTTAATTCAATTAATTAGTTATTCAAGGTTTCTTGTGGTTGCAAATTCCTTGTATAATTAATAAATTGAATCTTGGATGGTTATTCAAGAATCTTTATAGGGAATACACTAAAGAGCAAGGAATTAATTCCAAATTTGGTAAACTAAATCAAGGGCAAGGATAATTGAATTCTAGGGAGTCTAATGCAAAGCTAGCTACCATATTATCTTAATTGTTCATCTCATTTGGTTTTAAATTCTTTTGATTTTTGTCAATTAAATTTAGTTCAATCAAATTCTAGTACTTCAACCCTAAAATAAGTTTCAGTAGCAATACTTAGAATAACCTTTCCATAAACAAATTAAGGCATAAACTCCAAGGAAGATGACCTAGGATTGCACCATTAACTATAAAAATTTATTTCGCTTCCTAGTTTTATTTGATGATGCCGGCTTATCCATGGTAATGATATCTGAGGATCCCTGAACCTCTCTCCCACTCCTAAGAGTGATAGCACTAACATTGCTACTATTCCTTGGATTGACAATTGTCTGAGAAGGTAACTGGCTTGACCCTTAGCTTTTTATTTCACTGAGAGAAGTGGCAAATTGGCCTAACTGAGTATCAACCCTCCTTTCTAAATTTTGCACTACTTGTGTAAGTTTTGCATTACTCTCCATAAGATGCTTCATCAAATCCCCCATATTATCCCCTTTCTTTGGTTCCTCCTGTATAGGAACTGATGGCCTAATAGGTTGGGAAGATTGTGCACTGGGTCTCGCAATATTATATCTATTTTGCTGTTACCCTTCCCCATATCTCAGGTTAGGATGATCCCTCCATCCTGGATTGTATGTATTAGAGTAGGGGTCATATTTTTGCTGCCCTTGTTGCATTAGCCTGACTGGATACATCCTAGCACAAGCCTCTACTCTGTCCTCTAACATAGGACACTGATCAGTAGCATGTGTGGCCAAACAGCATATATCACACAGGGGTCCCACCAAGGTAGTAGAAGTAGATGTCTACCCAAGTGCATAGCATTGTGGATAAGAGTGTGTCTGAGTAGAGTAGGACTATGGTACACAAGTCTGAGAAGGTGTAGAGGATGACTGTGGCTGTTGCCGATCTAAAGCAAGCCGTTGGAGCACAGAAGACATTACATCAATCTTGCTCTCAAGTCTCTAAACATAGTCTGGAGCATGCAATTCACTAACTCCTCTCACTATTTGCATTGATCTGGATCCAAACTACTGAGCATTCTGAGCCATCTTGTCAATCAACTCCCAGGCCCTTGTAGGTGTCAGATCACCTAAGGCTCCACCAGAGGCAGCATCAATCATGTTTCTGTCTATGTTTAACAGCCCCTCATAGAAGTATTGAATAAGTAACTGATCAGAGATTTGATGGTGAGGACAACTGGCCAACAACCTCTTAAATCTTTCCCAATATTCATATAAAGTTTCTCCACTGTTCTGTCTGATCCCACATATTTCCTTTCTTATTAATGCAGTGCGAGATGCAGGAAAGAATTTCTCCAAAAATAGCCTCTTCAGTTGGTCCCAAGAAGTAATGGCACCGGGAGGTAAATAGTACAACCAGTCTTTAGCTAAACCATCCAGGGAAAAAGGAAACGCTCTGAGTTTAATTTGTTCCTCTGAGACTCCCTGTGGCTTCATTGTAGAGCAAACAACGTGAAATTCCTTCAAATGTTTGTGAGGGTCATCTCCTGCAAGTCCATGAAATTTAGGAAGTAAGTGAATCAAACCAGATTTAAGCTCAAAATTCACATCTAATTCTGGATATTGTATACAGAGATTTTGATAATGCACGTTAGGAGCTGTCAATTCTCTAATAGTTCTGGCATGTATGTTATCATTTATATTGGCATTCACATTCAAATTAGCCTAAACATGCATATTCATGTTAGCATTCATATGATCTTGTTTAGCCATATTATCACTAGCAAATTGAAGAACACAATCAACTTCTTGCACACAATTAAAAGCAGAAGAAACAGTACTACTAATTCCTACTCTTTCTTTGCTCTTCTTATTCCTCACTTGTCTTCTAAAGGTTTTTTCGATCTCTGGATCCAAATCAATTAATTTTTTACCAGAGCTCCTTGTCATAAACCAATTAGACAAGCAAAAACTAAGAAGGAACACAAGAAATCAACAAATAAAAATTAAAACAAAAAATCTAGAAAAATTAGAAAAATCTTAGAAAAATCGAGAAAATACTAAAAAATTAGAAAAAGTATTTAAAACATTGGAATTTGGTCAAAAGATGGTGTACCTAATAGCTAAGCTATTACTTTTGCTCAAAACACCCAAAAACCTTAGAAAACAAAATTTGAGAATTTTCTGGATATTTCAAACAAAAATTTCAGCAAGCAGCAAAATCAGATTAAGTAACCGAATGATCCAATTCCAAATTCGAAACAAAGGAAAATAGGGCAAAAACAAAAACAAGACAATTAAATACTAAGAAAGCCTTCCAAACAAATAAGAAACTAAACTCCCCGACAATGGCACCAAATTTTGAGTGGATCATCGCATAACCCTCAAAATAATACTAGGTTGATAAAATATGTAGCTAATAGCACAACCTAGGTCATCTCCCTTGGAATTGGCATTCAATGTTTAATTGAGTTTTTCAAATATTAAAAGACTCTAAAAATTCCTAAATTAGGGGATTTAAACTAACCTAAAACTAAATTGAATTAAAATTCTTAAATTCTACCTAATTGTATGAATTATAGTCTTGTGACTAGCTTTAGATTCGTCCCTTGGTATCCACTATCCTTATCCTAATCTAATTATGATTAATTCTGATCTAAGAATTCTTAGTTGTGTTCATAACAATTTATCTTGGATAACCACTCAAGATTCAAGAGATTAATAATCCAACGTTGAATTGAGACCTGAATCCCGTATTAAACTGTCAATTCTTGTTTCTAAGATCAATGAACACCCAATTTAATTGATTAACTGATTGATTAGCCTCTGAATCATCCTAAATATTTAATTAACCAACTAAACATTAAGGAATCCTCAAATTAAACAATTAAACACATAATCTCACTCATGTATTTTTTCGAACACCTTCGAAGCACACATGGGAATTCAGATAATATTGAAATTAATCAGATCAATTAATCAACAAAAAGGTTCCCTAATTAGTGTCTAATCAGCTACCAATTACAATTACACAAATTCCCTATCAAATACATCTTAACCAAGACAATAAATGAAAGAGAAAAAAGTGTAGGAAAAATAGAGAAATTCTTAGCCAAAAACTCTATGTTCATCCATGGATTCAAGCTTGCACCAAGGTCTTCTTCCTTGCTAGCCTCAAGATGGAGATTAGAACTTCATGAGATGTGGAGATGGATGGAAGATGGAATGGAGAATGGAATGGGTGAAGGATGGATTGGATGATTGATGGAGTGGATGGTTGAATGGGGGCTGAATGAATGGTTGAATGGTGGATGGATTGATTATTCAGCCTCCATTAAAAGAAGGGCTGAAGAGGACGCCACATATAAGAAAGAAAAAGACTAAATATGTTCCCTAAAAATTCCCATTTCATCCCTTATTTTTTGCTTTTTCATTTTAGGCTCGTTTTATCTCCTTTTCGAGAACCATTTTTTTCATCAATCTTATAAAATCTTCTCGAATGAACTAGGCAAAGTTCGAGTCAATCAACATTCAAAACCATACACGAGAGGGGTTTTAATTGTCTTAAGAATTTTTATGGTTTTCAGGGCCTTTAAGAACCCTGAAAAGCTCAAAATTTTCATTTAAAAAATCATCCTATGAATTTTCCAAAAAGCATCCATATTTACGAAAATTCCACTAGACCTTCGACAAATTTTTTGAACCACTTCGGCCTTAGTTTTTAGGTAATTCAAAACTCAAATCCTCATTTTTCATTCTTTAAAATTTTATCTAAATTTTATTTGGCCTTAAATCATTGATCTCAAGGGACTTGCTTTTATAATCGACTCAATTCTGATGTTTAACAAAAAATTGAACGTTACTTTTCTCTCCTCTAAATAAATTGTCCTTAAAATTTAAATATATAAATACATAGATACATACCTAAGGGGAATAGCTCTGGATATTTTTATCTTATCTCACCTTCTAGTTCCCAAGTTTCCTCTTTAGATGTCAGACCCCTTCAAATCACTTTTACCAGAGGAATGTTCTTACTTCTTAGCTATTTTAGCTTTACATCCATAATTCTCTCTGGTGTCAATACATAAGAAAGGTTTTCTTGTAATTGAATATGCTCATATTCTATGATATGTGAGGAATCTGGTAAGTACCCTTTTAATTGGGAGATATAAAAAATATTATGGACTTGGGCTAGGTTAGGATGTAAGGCTACATGGTAGGTCATAGGTCTAATTTTCTCAAGAATTTCAAACAGACCGATATACCTGAACTTCTTTACCCTCATAGACTGACCTACCCTAGTCATTAGAGACATTTGGATGAATATGTGGTTTCCAATCTCAAACTCTAATAGCCTCTTTCTCTTATCAGCATAGCTTTTCTGCCTACTCTGGGTAGTAAGGAGTTTCTTTCTAATCAATTCTATTTGTTGGATAGTCTGGTCCACAATCTTAGGTTCTATCAAACTCCTCTCACCTAGCTCAACCCAACACAAAGGGGATCTACACTTTCTCCCATACAAAGCCTCATAAGGGGCCATCTGAATACTGGAATGGTAATTGTTATTATATGCAAATTCTACTAATGGTAAATACACATCCCAATTACCTCTCATCTCTAACACAAATGCCCTCAACATATCTTTTAGAGTCTGGATGGTTCTCTCAGTCTGACCATCTGTCTGGTGGTGATATGCAGTACTGAACGCAATCTAGTCCTTAAGGCATGCTATAATGACCTCCAAAAGTTTAATGTGAACTTGAGATCTCTATCTGATACTATGCTACTGGACACTTCGTGAAGTCGCACTATCTCTCTTATATACAATTGGGCTAATCTATCTAGTGTGTGAGTAGCCCTGATAGCTAAAAAGTGTGCAAATTTCATCCATCTATCCACAACTACCTAGATAGTATTATGTCCAGAGGATGTCCTGGGCAACCTTATAACAAAATCTATGGCTATGCTATCCCACTTCCATTTAGAGATATCTAGGGGTTGTAACAAGCCAATGGGTTTTTGATGTTCTATCTTTACTTTTTGACACACTAAGCATCTAGCCACATACTCAGTAATATCATTTTTCATTCCTAGCCACCAGAAGATTCTTTCTAAATCCCGATACATCTTAGTGGTACTTAGGTGGATAGTATACTTACTCTTATGTGCCTTTTCCAAGATTCTTCCTCTCAATTCATTCTGACTAGGCACGCAAATTCTATCCCGATATGCTATCATATCATCTTTAGATACCCTAAAATCTGAGGTCTTACCTTAGGAAATCTCACTCCTTACTTGTCTTAGGAATTCATCCTCTCTTTGGGTGTAATGACCATAACTTCTAATTATGGTAATTAAGCTTAAACATGCGATTAATAATCATAAATCAAGGTCTAGAACCATTTAAATTAATCAATTTAAGAAAAGTGAAGAAATTTGAACCTTAATGTTATTAGAGTCATTAACCCAATATTTACAACCATTCATGTATATAAGCAAAACAAATCCCTAATTAAAAGCCTTTAAATCTATTACCCATTAATTTTCAACTCTCAAGAATCCCTTACAAGTGTTTCTAAGTCATCCCTAGATATTGCCATAGGAAAACCAAGGTTTCTAGTAATATAACGGTTTAAGAACCTTCGCCGTGGCTAAATGCCTTCACGCTGCGGTTGAAGGATCTCCTGGAGCTTCCTAACTTGCTCCTCAATATTGGCCGCGCCAACTATCCATTTCACCGTGGCTAATTACTCTCTGCTACTCTCCCTGACAACTTCGTCACTTTTGGCCGAGACCAATTAAATTTTGGCCACGACTAATTACTTTCTGTTACTCTCCCTGAGCAACTTCATCATTTTTAGCCAAGTCAATTAAATTTTGGCCGCAACCAATTGCCTTCTGTTCCTATAACTCCTAAGGTTTCATCTCATGCTCTCCAATTCTCCCTCTAGTAATACTTTAGACCACTTTAACTTAATTTATGAAAATCTAGTGTCATTCCTTTACCTAATCTACCCAACACATTTATCATTACTAATTCAAAACTCAAATATCAATCCTTAATTCTCTAGCCACCATAAACCAGTGAGTTTAAAGATTAATGATAGTAAAGAATTCATAAACTACTCACATTTCCATTCAAACATAACTCCTAGTAGAAGTTTCATACATCACTAGTTTAAGTTAACATCTAATGTATCACATGATTACAGTCCCTATGCTTAGCAATACATGATGCAATGTGACAATTACATAAAATTAGTAATCTAATTACACAATACATTCTGATAAGGTTTCTAAACCTATGTGCTATCAAATCATATAATAAGCTTCCATTAGTTTCTCCTTGCCACTAAGAAGTGCAGTCCCTGAAAATATTAGTCCACAACCGGGCTGAAATATAGAATCTCAGTAACAAGAGGCAAATTCCATATATATGTACAAATTAATTAATACAATGTAATTTCATATCATCAATACCAAAATCATCAATTCAATTTACAAATGTATTAGTTGAGTTACTAATGACTACTGTCCCATATTAGTAACCACACACAACATGTTAATGGCCAATAACACTAGGAGAGGTCCATCCACAGTGCCTATTCCATAATAAGCACAACCAATGCTCAGTGCATCTAGGGTCTGATCACAATCCGGTGCCCGATCAAAGCACATGCACAGGTGGCAGCCGCACCATAACTCCACCATGGACTTGCAAGGTCCAATCATAATGACAATTCAAATAGGCAACCAATCATTTAGCATTTCAAAATCATATATGTGTAAACAATAACAGATTAACATGAACATATACATAGAATTAGAAAATTAACCCTAGTTACCTCAATGAAGCCAATTACTCTTCCTCTAGCTATCACCATGATCCAAAGCATACCATGCCTAACATAAGCATGATTGTCATCATTTAACTATCATTAGCAAGGAAATTCTCCCTATCCATAGATTAATCTTAGCAAAAAATCATTGAGAACATCTTACCTAAGTTTCCTAATGATCTATTGCACCAATTTAGGGTCCATATATCAAAGCTCACTATGATTCACTCTCCATAACTCCATTTTCGCACATGTACAAACTATACACCAAAAGTCAGTCCAAATGATGAAAATTCAGTATATATACCACATAAGAGAAGAATGAACACTTACCCATTCACTTAAGAGGTCAAATGGACTGAATTGAGCCTTAATTCCCAAAAACACATAATGGGATATTCCAAAATTTGAATTTGAGTCATCAAGCCCAGAAATTTCATTGTTTCACCTTCATTTCCTTGTATTTTTGCACAATAACAGAACCCATTATGAAAATCAGTGTTTGGAGACATTTTCCAGTAAAATAATGCATATAATGGAAAGAAAAAACTTACCTAATCATCCCTTTAACCTCTAACTTTGAAAATCTTGCAAGGAGTCACCCAAACACCAAATTTTAAATTTGAGAAGAAGATGAAAATGCCCAAAACCAGAAACTAATTGGACTAAAATAAAGAAGAGAATGAGAGGGACATATTTTATATAGATTACATTAGCCAAATCTTCCTCTAGAAGTGAGAAATGGTGGAAGAATATAGAAAAACCCTAGCCCTTCTTTTAACATGTGAATTTCTTCTTCTTGTTTTGCAGAAAATAAATGCCTTGGCAGCCAAATGGGTGGAGAGAAGACTTCTTAGGGTTTTAGTGTAAATGGACTGGTCCAATGGACCTATTATTCTTAGTGGGTTGATGCTTAACATATCGGGCCAAGGTTCATAAGGTTGGGCTACAAATTTTTTTTTTAATGTTAGGGATAGAATGTGTTAGTCCAATAGCCCAAGACCTATTTAGACTCACTTCCCTAAGTTTAGGCTAAGGTTAAATGGGCTCTTATCTCACTTAAATTCATTCATAAGTTTTGGCCTTCTAGAAAATTTAACTTGGGCTTATAAGAAAGTTAGTATTGGGTTCTCCTACCAAGCTCATGGTACAATTGGGCTTCGATATTAGGCCTCAAACATAATTAAACTAATCATAAGGCCCTAATTAAGTACAAGTCTCTCTTAATTGATTTTTCTAATTAATTCACGTCAACTCCCTAATCACCATAATTAGTTTTAATTAATTTCGGGGTGTTACACTGTGCATTTATGATCTGGGTTCTCAATTCATTGTCAATGCAGGTTTCACTCAGATATAATCTATACGATATTATTTGATAATAGAGGTTCATGTTTTTAAATTTTTCTAGTAGTTCCTATTCCCTAATCATCATATAGGTTGCATGGATGAACTTTCTACTTAGGGCATCGGCCACCATATTGGCTTTACCCGAATGATATTTCAATACATATTCATAATTCTTCAGGAATTCCATCCATCTCCTCTGTCTTATATTCAGTTCCTTTTGATCAAATAGGTATTTGAAACTTTTGTAGTCACTATAAATCTTTAAGGTAGCACCATCCAGATAGTGCCTCTAGATTTTAAGAGCAATCGCGACTAACTCTGGGTCATGTATGGGATAATTCTCCTCATGAGGCCTTAACTACCTAGAGACATATGCCACTACTCTACCCTACTGCATCAGTACATAACCTAACCCCTTCCTCGAGGCATCACTATAAACCACAAAAGGTTCACTAGGGTCAAGAATAATCATAAGGGGCAGTGGTTAAACGAAGTTTTAACTTCTAGAAACTTCTCTCACGTCTATCATCCCACACGAAAGGTGTCTCTTTCCTAGTCAGACTCGTCAGTGGTAAGGCTGTATGAGAAAAGCCCTGAATAAAGTGTCTATAATACTCTTCCAAACTTAGAAAACTCCTAAGGTCTATCCCACTGTAACATAGCTTCTACTTTATGTGGATCAACCATGACCCCCTCTTGTGATATCACGTGACTTAAGAATCTTATCTTAGTTAGCCAAAACTCACATTCACTAAGTTTGGCATACAACCTATTATCTTTCAGGGTCTCTAAGACTAGTCTTAAATACCTATCGTGCTCCTTAAAGGATTTGGAGTACATTAGGATATCATCAATAAAGACCACTAAAAATTGATCTAGATATAGTCTGAATACCATGTTTATGTAATCCATGAATACAGCGGGTACATTCATCAACCTGAATGACATCACAAAGAACTTATAGTGCCCATATCTCATTCTGAAGGCCATTTTTAGGATGTTTCTAGTTCTCAATCTCAATTGGTGGTACCAAAATCTAAGATCTATCTTAGAAAACACAGATGTCCTAACTAACTAATCTAGCAAATCATTAATTCTAGGAAGAGGATATTTATTCTTGATGGTAACCTTGTTCAACTCTTTATAATCTATACACAATCTTAAGCTACCATCCTTCTTCTTCACAAATAATATTGAAGCTCCTCAGGGTGAAACACTAGGGCATATGAACCCTTTCTCTAACAACTCTTTTATTTACTTTTTCAACTCAATAAGCTCGGTAGGAGCCATCCTGTAAGGAGCCTTGGACACTGGTCCAGCCTTAGCCATTATGTCTACAGGGAATTCTATCTTTCTCTCAAGGGGTAGACCATTAAAATTAAAATCTTTAGGAAAAACCTTCAGGAATTCCCTAACTATTGGGATCTCCTTTATCCCTTCCTCTGCCTCAGCCTAAATAGAGAAAAAGACTAAAAACCCTTGACATCCATGTTCTAAGTATCTCTCAGCCTGGGCAATAGTCATAAAGGACAACCTAACTCCTACTTTAGGTATGGTCCCATAAGTAGGTAAGGAAATGGTTCGGTGTTTACAATCAAGTACCACATTATTCGCGGCCATCCAATTCATACCAACAATCAAATTAATGTCATGGAAAGGCATACAAATCAAATCAATAGTGGTATGATAATGATTAAACTGAACAGTGACATTTAAGTAAGCATAAAACATAACAACGTGGCCTACAGTGGATGTAATGACAGATAAATCAAACGGTAAAGTACTAATAGCCAAATCTAATCGCCTCACACAATTATAAAATATAAATGAGTGACTAGCACTTGAATCAAATATAAAAATTATAGGAAAACCATTCACTATAAGTACACCTCGGATCAAATTGGGGGACGCACTGGCTTCCTATTGAGAAAGGGTGAACACCCTACCCTGGGTCTGCGGCTTAGGTGGAGGCGTTGTATTCATCTGGGGGCAATTCTTGGCAATGTGCCCTGGCTTTCCATACTTGTAGCACGTCACCAGAGACTACTAAGGAAATAACTGACTCTGAGGAGATTGCATCTTCTTGCCCTTCTATGGCCTTCTATTCCATGGCACCTTACCTCTCCTCTTGCTGCTAGGTACCACGCTAAAGCCCTTCTCATGTCTTGGTCTCTTTAGTTCTAGAGTCCCCTTCTGACTAGCTGATGTCATAGCAGGCATGATAGCTCGCAGGTTATTCTCAATCACCCTACTGACCTCCATAAGGGTATTTAACTTTCTAATCTATTGTGAAGTAACTTTGTCGCTAATCAAAGGCTTCAATATCATCTCAAACTACACACATCTCTAGGGCTCATCATCATATCTCTAGAGATAAAGGGAATACTGAGACAATTTAATAAATTTGGCCACGTATTGGTCTACAGTCATCTTATCTGTCTGCTTTAACCCTATGAATTCCATCCCTTCTTTTTCTTCATCGAACTAAGGAAGTATTTTTCATAAAACTCCACTAAGAAAATCTCTCAAGTAATCTGTATATTCTTGGTTTGCATAAGGGGTTTTGTGTTACGCCACCATCTATCAACTTCTTTCTATAGCATGAATATGGCAAGCTGTGCTTTTTGCTTTATAGTATACTCTATCACCGAAAATATTTTCTTTAACTCCATAACCCAAGTCTCTACCTTATCTGCATCTAACTCCCCATCAAATGAGAATAGACTACTCTTCCTGAATTGATTCAACAATTTTTGAATAGATGGCGGAGTCTGGACTAGCTCATAAAGAGGTGTAGGTAGAATGCCTGAGGTAGATGGCTGAGATACAAGGGCTTCTCTCCTTGCCTCTTCTTACCTGACCAAGGTATCTTGCAACCACATTATCATCTTGTGATGTTGCTGGGCAATATATCTCTACTGTTCCCGCATCTCCTGTTGTTGGCCCATCATGGTCTCATACCAATCAAGCCTCTCCATGATAGTTTGCAAAGGATCTTCAGGCCCAATAAGAACCTCTAGCTTAGCTCTCTAAGCCCTGGGTGGCCTATCCCTGCTCCGTCTAGTCTCCACCATCTTATATGAAAAGAATCACAATCTTAGTGCAGAAATACATCTCAAGCACATATGCATATATATCTTATCACTTCCATGGCAATTCACACCAAACACATAGACTAATTATACCATTCAAGAGCCAAACACCGAGTAAAAGTGCCTGAACCTTTGCTCTGATACCAAAAATGTAACACCATAAGTTGTTATCTCCCTTAGACTAGCACTTATATTTATTCATACCAAACTCTAAATAAAAAGGAATAAAATAATAACATTTTCTTATATTGTATAGCGTTTTAAAAATTCAAATTTTGCTATGGGGACCCTGTGGATTTTCCAATATCTTCCTCTACTCATATTCCATCTAAAGAAGTCATAACCATTGCAAAACATTGCATACATTTCAGTTTGGGAAGCCTCACATCAGAAAATTCACAATTTGGTCTCGGGTCTATAATTCAGATCTTTGGCACCAACTTTGGAAAACCATAGTTAATGCTAAAAAAATTAAAATCAAGCAACTCATAACTTTCTGGAAAGCTCTGGATACTAAAAATAATTTCAAGCCATAATAACATCATTTGGACCACATTTGATAATAGAAAAGTGACATAGGTCAGACTATCTAGTGTTTCTAATACAGTTTACTGATATAAATTTTAAAAATTCATAACTAATTCCACAAAAATTCAATTTGAGAAAAGTATATCAATTTGGAAAGCTATAGATGTTAACTCAAAGGGAAAAATAAGTCTAGACTAATTCAAAGCATTTAAAGCCCGAAAACTGGTGGAACAATAGCAAGAATTATTGTAGTAGGATAATGGCTAGGAGGATTTGAAAAGCATTATAGCATTAAGATTTCCAAGGTTAAGCCAAGGCTTAGCTTAGGACCCCACTACTCATCGTATTTGGTTTGGTATTGCTACCTCACATGACTTTGAAAGTCATGATGATATTATTGAGAAACGTCTTTATCAGAATATTTTTGCTTCTCATTTCAGGCAATTAGCAATAATTTTTCTGTGGACTTCCTAGAATCTCTTTCATGTAGATTGGCAAGGAAATTTTGAGCCATGGGCATATGATCCTTTACATATAAGACCTATTGCTCATGCAATATAAGTTTAGACTAATTCAAAAGTATTTAGAGCCCAAAAATTGATGGAACAATGACTGAGGTCTAACTACGCCCTTAATACTGACCTGGAATTTCAAAAACTTAGTTCTCCCTCTACATACCTCCAATTGAGGTACTTCTAGTTGTTATAGGTCACTGTGAATGTTTAGTTTATGCTTACAAAATTTTATAGCCATTGGATACCATTTTCCCTATGAATGATAGAGATGAAAATTCTGACCATTTGCACAGTACCTAAGCCAAATCTATCACAAATTGCCAACTTTGAAAATTCACCAAAAATTATCTAGAGTCCAAATAATGTGCACTTTAACTTTCCAAAAACCTCTAGACAAGGCCGATATACATGCCAAATTTCAAGCCAAGAAGATCTTATTTGGACAAATTTTGCCATAGCTCATACATATGGTCATTTTAACATCATATAAGGGTTCAATCTGATCCAAATGGACTCCCCTTACTTTTACCACAATTTGGGCAATTTTAAAAGTACAAATACAGCATATATGAGCTTCTCAAATGGTCTAAACTACCATACATCATAATTTCACTATGCCACTTGTAAGAATACGCATTTCATATTAGGTTGCCAAGTGGTCAAATTGCATTTTCTCATCAATTAGGCTACCACTTTGGTTCATACACTACATATACATACTTTTATATTTGCTCAAACATTTACATCTCAAAAATAATATTTACATGTACCCTTTGACATTTCTTTACATCCAAAACCACACAAAACTATACAATTGTCAAGAGATAGGCCTTTAAACTCCTTAACTACCATCTTTAATTTCTTGAACACCACCTAGACATGTTGACATAGAGGAGGGAAGGGGATGAGATTCATGGCATCCTAGTAGCTCAAATACTCATTCAAGAAGGCAATCATGGCATATAAACATGTCAAAGATGATAAGTATGCATGCAACAGAAACAAGAATTACTCAACACCAAATTTTCACGCTATAAAACATGTCAAGACTAAAGACAAGCTCTAGGGACTTTTGGTCTAATTTCACCCTATTTTTGGGACTTTTAGATTAGCCTTACCCTTGGTCTTGGGACTTTGGACTTAGCCTCACTCATCCAAGAGACTTTTAGCCTTATCTCACCCATTCTTAGAGACTTTTGGCTCCACCTCACCTATTTCTAAGGACTTTTGGCTTCACTTCACCCATAAGAGTAATCTTCATAAATGAAATACCATTTAGAAAGCACATTGGTACCAATCAAGACAACATCAAAGGCATGTCTCATGATATAATCACAAATACAAGTATCCATGGACATTCATATAACCATAAATGCAAGTAAGAAGGAGTAAAGAGTTACCTTGCAATCAAACACAAGCTTTCTTTTTTACTATTCCTTTCCTTTTTTAGCTATACACCCACAAGTAGTTGGAGCTTGATTTCTTGGGCCTAGACATAACAAATAGCATTTAATTACTCTCTTGGAACAAGCCAAAGCATTAGACACACACCTAAAAAGCATACTTAGTCTATTGATTCCTTTAATAGCTCCATTAATAGCCTAATGAAATAACTACCATAATTCAAGTTCTTGGCTTCATTTTCTTCTCATATCTAGGCCTCTTGGTTCCATTTAGACTCCTTGAAGTCATTACAAACTTATTTCCAAGAGTCTAGATCTTAAAGTTACATTATGGAACCTCTTACCTCATCTCTCAATCTATGGCTTCTAAATTTTTTTAAAGGGTTTCTTCCACCTTCTGCCATCATATAAAGTACCAAACTAAGCTTAGAATAAATTAAAATACTCCCTAGCCCCTCTAAACCCTTTAGGCCGAGATAATGGAGGCATTATGGACCCATGGACTTTGTAATTTTTCCTTTAGGGGAGAGACACTTGGGAAGCTTCCTATGGGTTTTAGATACTTAAACAAACACTCATATATGCTAGGGAACTCTTGGATTAAAACAAAATTTACACTAAAGTTATGAATCCCTAGCTTCTTATCTTGAATTTTACTTATTTAACTTCCAATTTCTTTGCATTTCTCAAGTTCCCACACGCTAAATCAATAGTTTCTTACTTCCTATAGGTCATAAATTTCTCCCCCTAGGATGTTTTATTTTTTACCATAACACACACTCACAAAGCAAGAAAGAAGAAAGCAATAAAGGTAGATAAATTACCTTGATTCTAAGCTTACTCTAAGAGCTTCTTTCTTTGCTTTAGCCTCCTCCTTCAAAGTCTATTCTCCTTCCTCTAGGCCAAACCCAAAACATCACCATATGACACACAAAAACCATAAGAAGAAAGACAAGGAGGAGGAGAGTAACTTTAAAGAAGAAAAAAGCTTGAATTTCCTTAAATTTCCATACCTTTTTCTTCTTTTCCCTTCCTCCTTGAGCTTCTTCTTGTGTACGCTACTCTTAGGTCTCTCTCTCTAGTTTGAGTAGAACAAAAATCAATTAAGAGAAGGGCTGAACAGGACGCCACATATAAGAAAGAAAAAAGCTAAATTTGTTGCTTGAAAATTCTCATTTTGCCCCTCATTCTTGGCTTTTTCGTTTTAGGCTCATTTTACCTCCTTTTTTAGAACCATCTTTTCCATCATAAAATTTAGGTTCTCAATCTTATATAATGGCTTTAGAAGCACTTAATTTGAATTTAAAATTTTCTTAAATGAACCGATCAAAGTTCAGGCCAACTAACATTCAAAACCATACACCGAAAGGGTTTTAACTATCCTGAGACTTCCCATGGTTTTCAAAGTCTTTGAAAACCCATAAAGCTTAAATTTTTCATTTAAAAAACCCTCTTGTGAGTTTTTCAAAAAGTGCCCATATTTATGAAAATGCCACTAGGCTTTCGGTAAATTTTTTGAACCACTTTGACCCCAGTTTCTAGACAACTCAAGACTTAAATCCTCATTTTTTATTATTTAAAATTTTATCCAAATTTTATTTGGCCTTAAATCATTGATCTCAGGAAACTTGCTTTTATAATCGACTCAATTCTGACATTTAACAAAAAGCTGGACGTTACAAGATTATAAAAGGAGACCCCCAAAATAAGATGAAATATGGTAAAATAGAGTTAGATTAATAAACAAAGTATCTAGTAATGAGGATAAGGATCTAAAGGTGGCCTGAAAACGGAGACAAAATAGCTAAACGACTTAATATGGAATGCAGTGGTAGAAACCATAATTTAGGACAACTTTTTGGAAATTAAAAAAAAGGGATTTTTAAATGATAAAGTTGAATTTAGTAGGGTTCTGAAAATTATAGGAACCATTAAAACCCTTTCGGTCTACAATTTTTTTTCAAAGGGTTGACCAGATGATTCGAGATGGTTCCAAACCCCATCAAATTGAAAGAAAATGTCTTTAATAAATTAGAGAACTTAAGTTTTCATATGAAAAGATAATTCTAAAAAGGAGCTCAAACGAGCATAAACGAAAAAACCAAAACAGATGAGCAAAATAGGAATTTTGGAAAAAGTTAAATCATCACCTTTTTTCCATATAACAACCATACCACCTTCTTCTTCATTTAGAACTAATATTTCCAGCCTTGAACCAGAACCTCCATGGCTTGAAGAGAGAGGGGGAGAGAGGAAGGAAGAACATGCAAGAAAGGTATGAAAATGACACTTTTTCATACTCTTCCTTTCACTAATTTGATTCCTCTCTTTAAGAGCTTTCTTTTGATGGTTTTAGTTCTTTGAAAAAATCATCTTTGTGGCTGGTATGTTGGGGGAAGGAAGGAGTTTGAGGAAAGCAAGCTAACCACAAAATTCTCCATCAAATAAGGAAGTTATCAAGGTATGAAACCACATAGGGTTTTTGTATTTCTTTGTTCTTCCATTTCTCTATGATTTTGGAAAGCAATAGAACCATATGAAGGGAGTGCGTTTTGCATGGAAACAAGATAGAACCAAGGGTTTTGAAACATGAGAAACAAGAATATGTAATTGGAAGCAATTAAAAAGCTATAGATTTCAATATATGGCAATTAGAATTTCAAGTGAACCATAGAAGATTTGGAACCATAGAAGAGTATTTTAAGCTATAGGAAACCATAATTAAGCTAAAAAGAAGCTAGAGATCATAGTCATGCATCAAAATCCATGAAGGAAGCAAGAAAACTCCCAATGGTACTTCGTTGAATCAATGTGTGGATGAAGCACTTAAGGAGAGTTTTTCTTAGTTTCAAGGATTTAAAAGACTTAAATGAGGAGAATAAATAATTATGAAACCAATGGATTGAATTTAGAAGCCCTAGAATAAAAGTTAAAATTTTAGGGCCAAAAATGGGGCAAAGAAGCAAGTTAGCTTTAGACCCATTTAGTTAAAGATATGATGGCTCAAATGGGTTCCATTAAGGTCATGTGGCATGTAGCCTATGGGAAATTAGGACCTAGATGAAGAAAAATGGAAGTTACTTCCTAATGAGCCTAAATTGACCCTAAAACACAAGTTAGACTAAAGTGGGAATGAGTGTTAGCTATAAGGCTTTAAATGGATTCAAATGGGCTAATTTGTATTATAGATTGATGCTTATAAGCCAAACTAACCCAAACATACCAACTTGTGGGTGTCAATTGGTGGAAGACCAAGGTAAAGAAAAAGAACAAAAATAAGGGGTTGGTGGCAATTTGAGCCTCCATCAAGCCTAAGGTAGCTTTCTTTCAATTTCTTGCATGCAATTGAGTGCTTGAATGAGTTGATATGTTTATGTGTATAGCTGCTTGATGCTTTCATGAAATATGATCCATTATGGTTTCATATGATCTTTATGAGCATTGTATGTTTATGAAAAGTTTATGTGATGGCTCTTAACTCCATAAGACATGAAAATTGGCACAGTAGCTCTTCCTTGGCTTCGAGTTGAGATTGGTTGAGCCCAACTAGTTTTATGATGTTGCCATGGGTAAAAATGAATGAGTTTTCATGGTATATGATGCACATGATTTACATGATGCGTGTGCATAACATTTTTCACTACATACATTGCATTTACTCATCGCATTCTTGTTTGCATTGAATTAGATGAGTTTATACTACTGAGATTCTCCCTGAATCTCACCCCATGCTCCTACTAACATTTTCAAGTGCCTCAAGCAAAGAGAAAGAGGTTGAGAGGCATTAGAACATAAGAATTGATATATTATGAAGCTTGTAATATAAATAGTCTAACTTTTAGCAAGTGTTTATGTATAACTAGACAATTATGTATGGATGATGGTTACTTATGTATTTAATGATGTTTATAAATGGAACCAAGTATTTGAGTATGAGAACATGTATGTTAGTTATGTGAATGTATGATTTGGCAACGAATGGCTAAGATGATGTATGGAATATTATTGAAAAGCATGTGTTAGTTAAGTGCCAAAGGGTCAAATTTTGATCTAAGTCTTTTGGTATGATATAGAATAGTTAGAAATGCCATTTAGAATGATTAAAACTTGCACCAAGTGGAGAAATTCCATTTGGCGCCTAAAATGATACCAATGTTAGGCATAAAAAACCCTAAACAACTCCTATACCCAAAGTGGCCCAAATGTCTTTGTTGGAGTTTAAGATTTGGCATGCATATAGACCCTTAAGAGAGTTTTCTAACAAGTTAAAAATCATAATTTTTAGATGTCCATAGAATATTTCATGAATTTTTAAAATTCCAGAATTTATGCAAAATAGTCCCTAATATTATTCATATGGTCAATTTTGATTTTTAGTGGATTTGAAGGGTCAAATGAATCCTAATGCTTATGAAATTTTACAACAGATAATTGACATTATAATTTTTTCTACAGTTATTGGTTTGCATAAAAAAGAGTTGTATAGAGGAAATTATGAATTTTTAAAGTTAAGGGTTTGATTATGTTTGAGTACTATAGCAACCACTGATATACAAAGTTTTTTATAGGTCAAATGAGCTCAAATGCTCTTGAAATTTTTATAGCACATATATCTCATCTCAAGCTTCGATGGTTGAGATCACTTAAAATGGAGTTATGTAGCCCAAGATATGGAATTTTAAGGTTTATATTTATCATATGTCCTCATTTCTGAACCAGGTTATTGTTCCATTGCATTTCATGGGACAAATGAACTCAATTTCACCTTAAATTTTTATAGCATCCTAAACTTTCTATGGACACTAAATTTACATAATTTGGACTTGTATAACTTAAATTATGAATTTTCATAATGTAGATTTTTTGCCATTAGGTCCATTTCAAGTTTTTGATCTTTCTAAGGGGTTCCATGAGCTAAACATGATAAAATGAGTATGAACAAAGTTTTTATGATGAAAATGAATAAAGGAAAAGATATAAAATAAATTTGGACCCCTATAGCTATATATACCCGATAAATGTACCAAATTTCAATGTTAAAATTATATGTAAATGGATGTGAATATCGTTTTTAACTTTATGATGTATATGAATAAGCTAAGGGAACTAGTTATGACACTTTAAGTTAAGATATTGATTTACAAGAGTTACTTCATTATACCACTTGATTGAACCATACATGAGCTTAAAGGTCTAGTTAACTTGTATAAAGTTTAAAGGAGTACAAACATGTTTCCATTAATAGTTTTATGCTTCATTTGATGTGTCTAAGCCAAGTAGGTGAAATATCACTTAAATGTAGGAGTGAGGCCGAGGGACTAAGTCAAAGAACAAAGGAGAATTAAGTTGAACTATTGTATTAAGGTAGCTCTTCATCCATTCTTGTAAATGTATGTTGGTTTCTTGATGTAATATCCTATGATTTGGAAATCCAAATCATCCTTAAAGAGTGGAATGAATGACTTACAAGGAATCACAGGCCTAACAAAGTCCAATATGAACTATGATAGACCAAAATTGAAATCTGAAACGGTTGTTTAATGAATGAGGACCTCGAAGAAAAGTGGATTAGAGATTTGAATGTTAATTAGAATGTCTAAAAATGTGGGTTAGAGCCTCAGAGTAGCCCAGAATCGAAGCAAAAATGACCGAACGGGAAGATACGAAGGCTAGTGGCAAAATCATAATTTTGGGCAAGTTTTAAAAAACCCAAAGAATCTTTAAATGGGAAAATTGAGTTTCTTAGGGTTCTCAGAGGCCCCAAAAACTATGGAAACCATCCATCATAATGGTTAAAACCCTCCTAATGTGCGTTTTCAACAAAGAGTTGACCGAAGGGTTTTATAAGATTTTAAATCTAATTTGGATATAACCAAAGGCATTTTATGAATTAGAAGACATAAATTTTCATATGGAAAAGACGATTCTAAAAAAGGAGTTAAAACGAGCCCAAATGAAGAAAATGAAGTGGAGGGGCATAATGAGCATTTTGAACAATGTTATAAAGTCACTTTTTCCTCTCCATATCAAACTAGCATGCCTTCTACATCCCATAACCGACCTTCTCCAGCTCTAGAACAGAAATTTAGGCATGATAAAGGAAGAGGAAGAAGCAAGGGAAAGGGAGCCTCATACAGGTAATTTTTCATGCAATTTTGCCTATCTTGCCTTTGTTAATGTTTTTTCCCTCCTCCTTCTCTCTCTTTTTATGGTTTTCATATTCTAAAAAGATGGAGTTTTGGTCTGAAACCATGGAGGAAAAAGCTTTAACAAGGAACCAAATACATCAAAATAACCACTATAAAGAGTCTTTTCATTTGATGTATAACTCATGGCATGGGGGAAATATTTCCTTGGTTCCTTATTACTCTATAGGCTCGGCCAAACCTAGAGCAATTTAGAGAGAGTTGTTTTTTATGAAATCATAATGTGAATAAGGGTTTTGTAGTGTAGAGATTAATATGGAACCAATAGAACTCAAAAAGAGGCTATAGATAACAAGTTATGGAAATTAGGGATTTGCTTACACCTAAGAAATTATGAAACTTTCTAATGATGATTTAGATTTTCTAAGAGTATGTTTGAGTTCTTAAGACATCTAGAAAGCTTTATGGATAGCAAATTCCTTAGGAAAACTAAGAAAACTCCATGGGCTTCCTAAGCATGTGAGCATCTCGACCAAGAGAGAGAACCAGCACCTAAGGAGAGTTTTCTTTGATTCCAATAATACAAATGGCCTAGAAATGAATAATAAATATCAAAGGAACCATTGGTTTGAATTTAGAAACTATGGCTTGAAAGATGAGAATTTAAGTTCCTTTTGTAAACACAAAGAAGCAACTTGGTAATTGCCTGATGGAATTTATTTGGTGGTGACTTCAAAAAGTTTAAATTGAGTCATGTGACTTAGATTGAGTGAGAAATTAGAGCCAAGACTTTGAATTATGTGAGTTACTTTATTATGCTCTTTTATGGAATCATAATGGTGGCATAAGCTAGATGTAGCTTATGTAGAGATTTTTTGAGACTAGAAATGGTTCCATTGATTTGTTTGTGTGTTGTTTAATGTGTCTAGGCTGAGCAAATCAAGTCTCTTCCAAATATGCTTGTAAGGCCAAGAGAGAAAAGTGGGAATCTAAGGGAGAAAAGTTGTGCTTCTTGATAAGGTAGCTTTCCATATTTTCTTATATGCATTTTTGGGTCATGTGATTATCATTAAATGCTTGTATATGTGTTTGAGCCATGAAACATATCTATAGCTATTGAATTGATGTTTTGATACCAATATACTTCTTGAATTGAGTTTGATTATGAAATTACTCTTTATGGGTGAGGTTATGCCAAAAGTCTCTTAGAATGGGTGAGGTGAAGCCAAAGTCCTTAAAAATAGGTGAGATAAGGCTAAAAGTCTTTGGAATGAGTGAGGCTAAGTCAAAAGTCTCTAGAAAATGGGTGAGACTAATTCAAAAGTCTCAAATAATAAGGTGAGGCTAGATCAAAAATCCTTAGAGCTTGGATTTGATATTGACATGTTTATGTAATCTTGCAAACATGATTTGAATGGTTCTTGAAAGTGTTTGGTGCATACTTGTATTCTTTGACATAATTATATGCCATGTATTCTTGCTTGAAAGGGTGATAGAGCTATTGGGATTCTTTGAATCTCACTCTTCCCCACTTTCCATTTAACTTTGTCTAGGTGAAGCCTAAGGAGCAAAGAATGGAAGCCAAGGAGTGTGAATTGCAATACTTTGACAATAGAATAGTTTTTTATGCAAATTGATGTCAAAGTATGTATATATAAGTTATTAATGAGATGTAAACCCTTGAGAATATGTAAAAGCATTTAAATATATTGTATGAACCAAATTCAGAATGAAACGTATGAGAATGTGTATTTTACACATCTTTGACCCATGATGTCTGTGTATTTATGCAAGTAGAATAGTGAATTTAAGTTCCATGAGATTTTGGACCTATTATGATGCTTCTACATGCTGTGTTTAAACTTTTGGACTTGCTCAAATGGTCATGGTATGCTTGGAAGGCCATTTGGTGCAATTTGACCCTATTATGGTCCCAAATTAGGCCATATTTTGCCCCTAAACCAAAACTAGACCAAATGAATGAGTTTTGGCATGAAAATTTACAAACATATAGATCTCATTGAGAGTATTTCATAGAGCTAAAGATCAGAATTTTTGGATCTCTGTGAAATATTTTATAATTTTTCAAAATTAGCCAAAATATGCAAAAACTGTTATGATACTATACTTCTAGATAGTCTGGTTTTTGATATTTTTGGAGGGCCAAATGAAGTATAATGCTTATAAAATTTTACAAGCATGTAGTTGGCATCATAAGCTTTCATAACCACTGAGATCATCTCATTTGGAGCTCTATAGAGAGAAAAATAAAATTTTGAATTTTCTTGTCTGCAGTAGAATGAGTTCCAAACCTATAACACTGTTCCATTAGTTTTCAAGGTCCAAAGGCTTTTGAATTAGTCTAAAATTATTTTTCCCTCTAGTTGACATCTAGAAATTTCTAGACAGCTATCATGTTCTTGATTTCAATTTTTCTAAAATTAGTTATAATTTTTCAAAGTTTATATTAGAAAGCTGCCACTGGAACCCGAGACCAACTTGTGATTTTCTAGTTTTTGGCTCTATATCCATGAGAAATGGTTCTTGTTCCGTGTTGTAGGCTTCAAATTGGGTTGTTTCTGTTATGATTGAGTATATTATGGATGAAAATAAATTAAGGAATGGAAAGATTGAAGTTTAGACCCCTATAGCTCAAAATGAACCCCTAGTGGCCCAAATTAAGTATTGAAAACTTATGAAAAGGGGTGAACTTTGCTTGAAACTCATGTAAGTTTTGCTTAAAACTCTATGATTGACATACATGAGTGGATTAGAAACTGTTAAAGACAAGTTTGGCATTAAATCATGTTGATTTGAAGGCTCAGATAACATCCTGTCACCTGGATCTAAGATCTTGTCAACAAGATCTCGTATTCTGCAGTGTAAATTCTAAGACCTTGTCAACAAGGTTTTTGCCAGTAAGTACAAAGTCTTCTTATATAATGTGTTAATGTATGTATGGTATGAAATTTGGTATGGATGGTTAAAACCCGACATGTAAGCCTTGAATTGTGATATTTACGATCCATTAAGAATGTTATAAATGGAAAATGATGTTAGTAAGGCCATATGGTCAATTTATCCTAAAAATTAAATTATTTTGGCCTTTAATAATGATCATTTCCTTTGCTAAGAGTGTGAATTTCATGAAAATGATTGTTTTATGCTGTTATTGATATTATTTGAGAAATGTCTTGATATGGCTTGATATGGTGTGACACTTGAGCGTCTTGGATTGCTTACATGTATTATTTGCAAATCATATGTATTGTTGATTTTTTGATGATAATATGTCATTACATGACATTTGATTACATTTGAAATTGGTTTGGCTATTGAATGGGTGAAGTGAAGTTAAAAGTCCCTAAATGTGGGTGAAACTAAGCCAAAAGTCTCAAATATGAATGTATCTAAGTCAAAAATTCTTAAAAGAGAGTGAGACTAAAGCAAAAGTCCCTAATTGATGGGTGAGACTAGACCAAAAATTTATGGAGCTTATTTTTGCTCTTAGTGGAGCCATGTGATCCCTAATGCATGAATATGAATGATATTTGATTGTGTAGCATACATGCTTGCTTTCTTTGACCTTAAACATGTCATATATGTATGCTTGAATGATGAATAAGCTATTGGAATTCTTTGAATATTATTCTTTCCCCTATTTTCCTTAACCATATCTAAGTGGTTCTTAAAAGAGTAAAAATGATGAGTACAAAGCCTAAGAAGACCTACTTTGACACTAATTTAAGTTTTAATACATATTATTGCACCTATGTTGATGTATATGCATACTTTGATATACAATCATTTCCACACACTCTAAAGTGTGAGACTATGATGTACAAATTATTTTTTGATGTAAATATATAAATTGGTGCCATTTGACTGTTTGAGTTCCATATCATGCATGTATATAATAGCAAGTGGGAGTGTGATTTTGAGTCACATAGCTTTTATGATATGTTAGGCTAGCCATATATGCTATGTTTATCATTAAAAACATGCCCAAATGAAGACAAGGCATAATATGGCTCAATTACAACCAATTGGAATCAATTTTGCACCTTTTAAGCCATAAAAAGTCTATGAATCAAAGATAGACCAAATGGATGAATTTTGGGCTGAAATTTAGCATACATTTATAACACATCTAGAGCTTTCCACAAAATTAAAGAATACAATTTTTGGAGCTCTTTAGAAGTTATTATGAATGCTCAAAAACAACTATTTTTTGCAGATTTTCTAGTTTACTATTTGTATAGTTCTGTTTCTATTTTTGGGGATTTTGGGGAACTAAGTGAACTTGTTTTAATCTAAATTTTTATAATAAATAATTCTCATTATAAGGTTTCTGTAGCCACTGAGTTTGTGCAAATCAGAGTTATGTAGCTCAAGTTATGATTTTTTAAATTTTGACCCCTAATATGTGTCAAAGTTCTAAAACTATGCATATGATGTAACTTATGAGTTTCATGCTTCTTTTTGTTATATTATAAGCCTAACAAACTTTGGCATGAATTTGGAGAATAATATGATGAAAATATTTATTTGTACACAATTAGATTATTTAAGACTTTTAATGATGGTAAATTTCATTGTCAAAGGTGTAAATCTCAATAATTAATGTTATATGAGAAGCATGGCTTAGGTTCCCTTTGTAAATTATAATGGTAAGGCATTAGTAAACTTAGGTTTTGTTGTTGTGATCCAAGAGACCAACTGTAACACTATGAATTCTAGCTCATTTCATGACATTCATGGGTTTCACATCATCGATTCTATGAAAGTGTAGAGAAAAAGGGAATAAAATAATGACTATTTTCGTGTTCCATCAGGTTTAAAAGTTTTCATTTAGTGTCACATGGGTTGTATGAGCACATACCATACATTCTCATATTTAATTATATGAATACAACTCATTTGCATCATAAAATGTGGCCTACAACTCATGAAATTCAAAGGAAAGCTCAAAATAGTGTGCATTTTCGGCCAGAATTGGCCTCTTTTCTGACCAAACTTTGGAAACTCATAAGTAAATATAAAAAAATTGAAAACATATATTCTTGGTCATTCTAGAAAGCTACAGATGTCTAATTTACACTAAAAATATGCCTAGACCATAACATTTATCATAGAGGATGTTTGACATCTAAAATAGTCCAGAGGTCAAACTGTACTCTAAAACTATCATAGAATTCTGCAGAAAACTTTGAAAATATTCAATTAATTTCACAAAAATCCAATCCATTCAAATGATACCAATCTAGAAAGCTGTGGATGCTAGCTAGAGGGAAAAAATACTTCCAGACCAGCTTAGGCAGCCCAAACCTCAGAAGTCAATAGAACAGTAACTCAGGTCAGGCAAAACTCCTGATACTGGATAGAATGTTCAAAAATTCATATCTCCCTCTCTAGACCTCTAAATGAAGTGCTTTTAGTTGGTACAAGTCACTATGAATATTTAGTTTCTCTGTATAAAATTTTGTGGCATTGGACATCATTTGAGCCTTGTGTGACAGATTTCATTTTCAAACCAAATAAATAGTGTAGCAGACCAAAACTAGAAAAATTGCCAACTTTGAAAAATTCTCAAATATTCTGTAGACCTTCAAAAATTATGAACTTTAACTTTCCAAAAAGATCTTAATGAGACCTAATTTCATGTCAAATATCAGATCAAGAATAACTCGTTTGGCTAAAAAGTGATATAGTGTTCCATTATAGTCATTTTTGGCTCCATATGGGATACCAAAATTGCCAAATGGCTTTCCTTTAGTTTTGGCACTTTTTGGGCAAGTCTAAGAGCACATTTAGGACTTGTGTGAGGTGCCCAAATATATCAAACCCCATGCATCTCATTTTGGCCTTTCCATCCACACATATGCACATTACATCAAACTTTCCAAAATGCATACTTTGGCATTACATATCCAATTTCTATTCTAGGGTTCATACATCATGTCCATACATTTATACATCACATAATATCATAATTACATATGTCTAAGGGGTCATAGACCATATACATCAAAGGGATACATCATATGACACAATTATGGTCTTAAAGTGGCAAAACTTAAGCATTTACTTGTCAATCTTCTTTCTTCAAGGTAATTGGCTCCCATTACCATGTCCACTTGGTCCACCTAGCATGTGAGATCATTGGAAAGGAGGGAATGAGTTTCAAAGAATCCCAATAGCTCATCTCCCATTCAATCATACATAACATATGCAAAGCAAGTTTAAAAAATGCATGCATGGATATCATGGAAGTCATGAACATTTAAAAAGCAAGCTTGGCATGTGAACAAATTATACAAGACATTCAAGAGCTCACCAAGTATTTGGATTGGCCTCACACTTTTCCTCATGAATTTTGGACTTGCCTCACTAATTCTTTAAGAGCTTTGGACTCAACCATACTCTTGGGAGACTCTTTACTCTGTCTCAACTAATCTCAAGGGTTCTTGGCTCATCCTTACCATGGTCAAGATTTCTTGGCCTCTCCACACTCAAGCAAACTCAACAAATATCATACATTCATTTGAAAGCATAACATGACATCATGAAATCATGGCATATAACATCATGCTAGCATACATTTCATGGCTTGAAAATACACATACACACATTCTAAGACAAGCTAAACACACATCCATGCATGAGAGAATGTGAAGAGAGCTACCTTGCGCATAATCACACACTTTTTTCTTGGATTTCAAGCCTCCTCTTTCGGCCACACACCCACAAATTTGTGGAGATGGTTTCTCTTGGCCTAGACACAATTTATGGAAGCCAATTAGGTTCATGAAACAAACTTTAAGATCACACAACTTACTTAAATATTAGATTGCTCTATAACCCTCATTATGGTCCATAAATGCACATAATGAAGCAACACCCCTCAAACAATTTCTAGGCTCTATTATTTCCTTTCAAATATGATTCTTGACTCCTTTTAAGCCTCTTGGAGTCATCACACAATTAAAACAAAGGGCCCAATATCATATTGCTTCTTTAGGTCATTATATAGAACCTAAAGCACCAAATCACTTTCTATGAATTTTAAATTTTTGTCAAGGCCTCTCCTCATTTTCATTCATCAAATATGACTCAAAAATGGATTTGAAAAAAATTTAAAACTCTCCCTACCTACCCTAACCTGCTTAGGCCAAGCCTATGGAGCTTATTGGTCTCCATGGATTTTGCTTGGTTTTCTTGAAGGAGGAAGCATGTGGGGAGCATCTTAGGGGTCTTAGGAGCTTATTTAAACTCTTATTTAGGCCTAGGAATCATCATACAAAATCAGATTTTACAAAGTGCAATTGAAACCCTAGAACTTGCATCTTGAAATCTAATAGTTTTTTGTTAATTTTCTTTGCATATTCTTAATCTCCATACCCCTTTTCCTTATATTCATGCTTGGTTCTGCCTAAAAATCATCTCCTCCTAGGGTTTTCTCAAGTGGGGCGAAATGGTGGAGAAGGGAACCAAAGATGGCAACCATAGGAAGAGAAATTACCTTATTTTCTTACTTTTTCTTACTTGAATCTTGTGTTCTTTGAGCTCCTCTCTTCATATCCCAATTTTTTCCTCAATTTCTCCCTTAAAACAGATTTGTAAACTTCATTTTAATCATAGGAAACAAAGAAGAATGGAGGAAAGGAGGTTTGGATGGAAGAAAGCATAGAAAACTTTCAAGAATCCATACCTTTTTCTTGATTTTTCTCCTCATTTTCTTCCCCTTCTTGTGAGCCTAAGAGAGCAGATCATATTCTATATTTTGGGTAGAAATTTCGTGGTTAAGAAGATGGGAGAAGAAAGGGGAAAAAACACACTTTTTAAAAAATTCTAATTTTATCCTTCCATAATGGCAATTTTGTTTTGGCTTCATTTTAGCTCTTTTTTTAGAACTGTCTTTTCCATTATAAAATTTAGGTTCTCAATTTAATAAAATATTTTTGGAATCACTCAATTTGGAGCTAAAACCTTACCAAATGAATCGGTCAAAGTTTAGGTCAACCAACGTTAAAAAACGTCCACTAGAAGGGATTTAACTGTCCTAGGGCTTTTCATGATTTTCAGGGCCTTTGAGAACCCTGGAGAACTCAAAACTTTCATTTAAAAAGCCCTCTTGTGTGAATTCCAAAATTTGCTCAAAATTACAAAAATACCATTACATTTCGTAAGCTTTTCGTAAGAAATTGTTTCTTCATTCTAGCTCCATTTTTCTTTTCGTCTGAGCTTGAAATTCTCATTTTTAGGAGTCTAGAATACTACTCAAATTTTTTGGGACCTTAGCTACATTGTTTCGGGGGATTTCCTTTTGTATCCGATGAGTTTCGTTCATTTTTGGAGAAACCATACGTTTCAGAAAATCAAATATTACACTAACTTAAAAAAAAATACAAGCTCACTCTGCATGTTATTCTCCATGGAAAAGAGTGTGGAAGCTTCCGATTCCTCCTAAGGTGAGAGTATGCTTTTGAAGGCTTTGCCACAACTTACTAGCCTTGCATGGAAAGTAATGAAAGATCCTAATTTGTGTATGAGATGCTACACTAGAAAGGAGAATTTAAGGCACCAAAGTTGTATGGTGTTTATTGCAACACATTAAATAATAATAACTTAAACTAAGAATTCAGTTTACTAATTCTAGATAAAATATTATAAAAGCATAGAAATTTGTCCTTAAGTGTCTAAAACATGGACAAATTTAAGCTTTAAAATAAATTTACTTTACCATTGCTCATATATTCATCCTTGAGGTTTGTTCTACTATTCTTGAAGTCATTATTTAACAATTTATAAGAATACTAACTAGCTCAGAAAAGTTTCCAAAATACCTCTTATTAAGTCTAGCCTTCTCTTATTTTTATTCTAAGTTACCCACTAGATTGCTCAAAGTAATCCTTATCAAATTTGCATTAAATCTCTCATATTGAACACCTTGGTATTAGGTATGCGAAAGATGGAAATTGACTTCATTAACTAAATTTTCTATCTCATAGCTCTTACCAAACTCCATTATTAAAGTTATGCTAGCTCCATAAAAACTTCCCTAGTATAAGAATTTATTTATCTAATTTACTTCCATTAAACACTCTTTAACCATCCAACACTTCCATCATACTCCCTAAGATGTCCTAAATAGTTCTATTCATGTAACTCAAACTTAAATGACTAAAAACTTCATTAAAAAAGGAATAAGTACAATGTAATGTCCAGTTTTCGTTAAACAATGAAAACGGGTGCATTTTCAAAGCAAGTCTCCTGAAATGAATTAATTAAGGTTCCAAAAAATTTGAGAAACATTCTAGACTCCTAAAAATGAGAATCCTAGCCTTAGACGGAAGGAAAAAAAAGAACTAGAATGAAGAAACAAATTTTGACAAAAAACTTACGAAACGTAATAGTATTTTCGTAATTTTGGGCACTTTTTGGAATTCACACAAGAGAGCTTTTTAAACTAAAGTTTTGAGTTTTTTGGGATTCTCAGAGGCCCTAAAAACCATGGGAAGCCCTAGGACAATTAGATCCCCTTTGGTGGACATTTTTCAATGTCGGTGTACTCGAACATTGACGGATTTATTCGAAAAGGTTTTAGTTCCAATTTGAGTGATTCCAAAGGTATTTTTCTTAATTGGGAACTAAATTTTATAATAAAAAAGAAGGTTCTCAAAAAGGAGCTAAAACGAAAGAGAAACAAAAATGCAAAGTATGAAGGGCAAAATTAGAATTTTTGAAAAAATCTTTTTGCCCTAGCTATATATAGGTGGTGCCTCACACTCTCCCTCATTTAGCATCAGATTTTTCAGCCCCAAAATAGAAGCAAAGCCCTAGGAGAGTGGCACACTAAGAGAGGAAGAAGGAGGAAGAAGAAATCTAAGCTTAAGGTATGTTTTCATGGTGCTTTTCCTTGCTTTTCTTCATCTACACCTCCTCTCCTCCCTTTTCCTTTATTTTCTTGGATTAAAATGAAGTTTATAAATCTAATTCAAGGGAGAAATTCAAGGGAAATTTTGGATTTAAAGAGAGGAACTTGGAGAAAGCAAGATTCAAGCCAAACTATCTAAGGAAACAAGGTAAATATGCATCCTATGGTAGCTATATTGATCTTCCTTTTTTCTCCACTTCGACACACGCCAAGAACCCTAAGAGGATCCGATTTTCAAGCCCAACCAAGCATGAATCTTAGGTATTTGATAGAGGAGAATAAGAATATGCAAAGAAAATCATGAAATAGCCATTAAAAATTAAGATGCAAAACTTAGGGTTTTATGTGCACCTTCTAAATTCTGAACTTATGTGATGATTCTTAGGTTTAATTAAGAGTTTATGTAAGTTCTTGAGACACCTAAGATGCTCCCCACAAGCTTCTTCCTTCAAGAAAACAAAGAAATCTCCAAGAAGCCCTAATCCATGCTATGTCTAGGCCAAACCATGTTCATGGTGCTAGGGAGAGTTTTAAATTTTCCTGAGGCCATTCTTGAGTCATATTTGATGAATGAAAATGAAGGGAGGCCTTGGAAATAATTTAAAACTCATAGAAAGTGATTTAGTGTCTTAAGTTCCATATTATGACCTAAAGAAGCAACATGATGCTAGGCCTTTTATTTTAATAGTGTGATGACTCCAAGAGGCTTAAAAGGAGTCAAGAATCATATTTAAAAGGAAAGAATGAGGCTTAGAAATCATTTGAGGGGTGTTGCTTCATTAAGTGCATTTATGGACCATAATGAAGCCTATAGAGCAATCTAAGGTTTAAGCAAATTGTGTAGCCTTAGAATATATTTCATGAACCTAATTGGCTCTTATAAATTGTATCTAAGCTAAGAGAAACTATCTCTACCAATTTGTGAGTGTGTGGCCGAAAGAGGAGGCTTGAATCCAAAAGGGAAAGTGTGTGATTGTACACAAGGTAACTCTCTCCACCTTCTCTCATGTATAAATATGTGTTTAGCTTGTCTTAGAATGTGTGTATGTGCATTTTCAAGCCATGAAAAGTATGCTAGCATGATGTTATATGCCATGATTTCATGATGTTATGTTATGTTTTTAAATGAATACATAATGTTTTCTTGAGTTTGCTTAAGTGTGGAGAGGCCAAGAACTCTTCACCATAGTGAAGATGAGTCAAGAACCCTTGAGTTTAGTTGAGACATAGCAAAGAGTCTCCCAAAAGTAAAGTGGGCTCTCAAGAGTATAGTTGAGTCCTCTTAAAGAATGGGTGACGCAAGTCCAAAATCCATGAGGAGAAGTGTGAGACCAATCCAAACACTTGGTGAGCTCTTGAATGCCTTATATAATTTGTTTATATGCCAAGCTTGCTTTTTAAATGTCTATGATTTCCATTTTCTCCATGCATGCATTTGTAAGGCTTGCTTTGCACATATTATGTATGATTGAATGAGAGATGAGCTATTGGGATTCTTTGAATCTCATTCCCTCCTTTCCAATGCTCTAACATGTTAGGTGGACCAAGTAGCTATGGCAATGAGAGCTAACAACAATGAAGAAGGAAGATTGACAACCATATGCCTAGTTTTACTCTTTTTTGGAACCATAATGTTGCTTCATGATGTATATGATGTTGTAAATGGTCTATGACCTTTGAGACATGTGTAAATATAATATTATGTGATGTATAAATGAATGGATATGATGTATGAACTCTATAATATAATTTGAGCATGTAATGCCAAAGTATGCAATTGGGAAGTTTGATATAAATATGCATAAGTGTGGGTTGAATGGTCAAAATGAAATGCATGAGGTTTGGGACCATTTTGACAGCTCACATATGTCTTATATGTACTTTTGGACTTGCCCAAAAGGTGCCAAGACCAAGGGAAATCCATATGGCAACTTTGGTACTTTATATGGAGCCAAATTTGACCATAATGGAACCCTATGTCACTTTTTGGCCAAATGAGTTAGTCTTGGTATGAGATTTGGCATGCAATTAGGTCTCATTAAGATATTTTTGGGAAGCTAAGGAGTTCTATAGAATATTTGATGATTTTTCAAAGTTGGCCATTTTTTTGGTTTTGGTCTGAAATTGAATCCTGTCATACGAGGCTCAAATGATATCCAATTGCTATAAAATTTTATACAGCAAAACTAGATATTTACAGTGACTCGTGACAACTAGAAGCACCTCATTTGGAGGTCTAGAGAGGGAGATATAAATTTTTGAACATTCTGTCCAATATCAAAAATTTTACCCTGCCAAAGGTACTGTTCCATTAAATTATGAGGTTTGGGATTGATGAATTGGTCTGGAGATATTTTTTCTCTCTAGTTAACATCCATAGCTTTCCATATTGGTATACATTTACATAGATTGGATTTTTGTGAAATTAATTAGACATTTTCAAAATTTTCTGCAGAATTCTATATCAATTCCAAGATGCAGTCCGACCTTTGGACCATTTTGAATGTCAAACATCCTCTGTGATGAATGTTATGATCTGGGTGTATTTTTAGTATGAAATAGACATCCATAGCTTCCTAGAATGATCAAGATTTTATTATTTCAATTTTTTTATATTTATTTATGATTTTTCAAAGTTTGGCCAGAATAGGGGGCAAATCTAGCCGAAATTAAACAAGCCCATTTCATGCTTCATTTCAGTTTCTATGAGTTGTGGACATGATATTGTGATACAAATGAGTTTTTTTGATGTAATTAAATATGAGAAGATATAGTATAAACTTACACGGTCTACGTGACACCGATTGCAATTTTTAAGTATGACGCAACGCAAAGAATGTCAATATTTATTCTCCTTTTTCCTTATATTTCCATGAATAGAATGATGTAAGGCATGTTTACATGATGAGATGAGTTAGAATTAATGGTGTTACATACAACCCTTGGCTTGCATAAAATTTTTCACATGCAGCGAAATATTTAACCTCCTAGGTAAATTTTAAGATTTAACAAATTACCAAGACCAAGGTCTTAACATTCAAGACTCAAAAGTTGAATAAAGAGGGTGAATAATATAAGTTATGATTCTCTTAAACTCATGAGCCAATCCAAAGAAAAGTCCCTATGTCTCACTAATATACAATTTAATTATCCATCCTTTAAAAGTGTTCACAACAAAAGGATTGACACTTTAAAGCTTCATTTTTGGACCTTAACACTACCATTTTTTTCATGATTTCAAATTAGAACTTTTACCTACTTTCTTAAATTCCTAGGTTGGCCATTAAAGCACATAAGCTCACCTAAAATTTGACCAAAATAGCCCCTATAGTCCATGACAGCAATAATAATAAAATGATAGCAAACTAACTAATTTAAGTGAGCAAGATGCCACCTAAAAACCATTTTTACAAGGTTATATGCCCTTAAATCTCTTCCAATAAGTCATTAGTACCTAATTACGTATGTCTAAACCTAGAGCTCCTTAAAACTATGAAAAATTCTAATTCAGAACCTATGACAACCCTTATGCCACGTTAAAATGTTTATGACAACAAAAACACCATCCCTAACTAATGGCATACCTAAGTTGAGCTATACACCTTCTAAATTAACTAAACAACTTGAGCAATTTTTCAAATACCTAAAGAAATATGTCCAAACACAAAAATTCCAATAAAAACTTATAAAACAAAATATGACTATATACCTCATTTTGCACCCAAATATACAAAGCCAACAATAATAATCTCCTTACCATTTGGGTTTCACATACCCATAATCCATAATTTGAGTCCAATTGACTCCAAACCCCCTCTAACAACCTTAAAACACAAAAATAAAATTGTCCAAGACATTAGAACTCAATTCAAGAACTAATACTAAAATGTTTCCATGTCAATCCACACATATAAGATAAAATATTAAACACCAACATAATCCTTTTTTTCTTTGTCACTATTAACATACTAAATTGACACTTCACACATACATGGAAGTCTATATACCTCTAATACCTTTTAACTAAATTCAAATAGAAGTCATACACTATATGTAATTTCCAAAAATATCATTAACATTCTTATTTTGGCATTCATGCTTATTTACAAGTAACGTTCCCAAAATAAAGCTATAAAGGCCATAAATCACATGTGCCTTCTTCCAAAAATAGACTATGTATACAAAAGGTTAGGCAAATAGCCTATATGCTCACACATAAATAACACAAGTTTCACTTCTCAACTTGTGGCTCCTTTCCTCTACTTAGCTTTTTCTTGAAAAGTAAAATAGTATTCCTTGAAGAGGTGAGATAGAAATCCTAGCAACTAACTAATCTTTCCAAATATATTTAAAACATTATAAGATAACCATTAACTAGAATAACATGTGGAAGTAATATCATATTAGACAAAGTTTCAATGTAAGAATGTAATACATATAAGCATATTACATATTGGCCAATTACCAAGAGAAGAGCAACCTCTATTGTAACCTAAGCTAAATCATTCTATTATCATAGGAGAGCAACCTTTGTTTCAACCCAAACTTATAATCAATAATGCCATGGGAAGAACCTTTAGTCTTGCTGAAGCTCAACATCAATTTTCCATAAAGAGCAACTTATGTCTCATACAAGCTTATTCTTAACTAAAACTTAGTTAATCTAGTTCGATGCAAATATAAAAAGAAAGTAGCTACCTGACAAGCTTGAGTTAAAGCGATTCACACAAAATGGCAAGGCTTAGTAGTCTCCATAGGGGGTATATCTAAATGCATACTTAGAGTCATCAATTACCATTCATCTTGTTTTCTTAACAATTAAGGTTTACAATTTGCAATAAAAATATATACCTAATTTAAAGAGTCTCAACCCCTTTCATTAAGGCTTCACCTCCAAATTGCCTTCATTCATCTAACCATATGCAAAAAAGTATTCAAATTCTTAGCTCTTAAATCTCTACTCCATATTTTAGGCATTTAGGCAATTAATTATAGGACTACTCACCACTTAAACTCTCGTTCTTCCTACTCTATAAGTATTCACACATTAGGTCCACAAATTTTCCTAATTTCTTTCCATTATAACCTACCATACAAATAAATTAAGTTAGCTAAACTCAATCTTTCAAAATTTCATAACAAATTCAAAAGTATAAGGGAGATTTTACTTTCCTAATCCAAGCATCGACTCTTCAAGCACTAAACACAATTTCACAAGCTCTCAAATGAAAATATCTGTTCCTTTAGCCTTGATCATTTTGGCTAATAATACCAAAGAACCCTAATCAACAAAATAATCACTTTAACCAACATGCAAGAAACCCAAAAGATGTAGAAATTTACCTTGTAGCAATTTCCTTCAAGAATCCCCACCAATTTTTTCACATGAAACCTCCACTCCATTAACCCTAAACCATTTTAAACCCCGTTATTCTAGAACCCAAATAGATGAAGAGGAAAAGCAAGATGAGAGAAGTTATTTTGGTGAAGAGTGTTGGTTAAAACTAAAAAATCCCTTACCCATGCAAAGCCTTTGAGTCTCACGCTCCATGGCTACCCCACAGAGCTCCTCTCTTCCTTATTTTTCTTTTAAATTCTTGTGCAAGCTACACCTAAATGGAGAAAGAGTAATTTTATTTGTTTATTGTTCAGTTATGGGCTAACTAGGCTGGTGTACAAATGGGTCAAAGTTTTTAATTGGACCTTTAACAATTATTAACATCTGGGCCTCTTTAAAATAATGGGCTTACTTAAATCATTTTAAATCCATTACCTCAACTTTATTTATTTTCTTCTCCTTTCTTAACATATTCAAATTAAATATTATGAATAAATTAGGGTATTACATTTATCCTTTTAAAGTTTTGGCCCTCGCCTCACCTTAATGGTTATGGGAAACAACATAAAAAATAGTGTAAGATGTAATATGAATCCTCTACATTTAACAAGTAAATATATGGTGTGCGAATGGAGAGAGATAAATTAAGGGTGTAGGGCCAAGTAGCTTCCAACATTAAAAGTCTGTCAATTTTTCTCTCTTTAACTACAATCTGCATGGTACTACAATTGATCTATTTCATTGAAGAAGTTGTTTGTTGGCTAGCTAGCTGGCTAGTATTAATTTTTTTGGCAATTTTTTCTATTTTCAGGAAGGAATCTTACTTATGGCCTTAAACGTCCTTTTCTATTATCAAAACACCAAGCATGTAGCAGCCACAAAACACATGTTGCACCAAGAAGGAAATAATGAAACTTGGAGATCTTGGAATTCTCAAGATATGTTGTACTTAGAGATTTGTTTTCCTTCATATGTTTTACGTTTAGCCCATTTTGAGGACCTTAATATCCATGCCATGAGTAAAAGTATTGTAACACCATAGATTTCTAGCTTATCTTATACTATTTTCATGTCTCACATCATATATTTCATGAAGAAGCAAGAAAAAATGGTATGAAATAATGAATTTTCTTGTGTTACACCATGCATAAATTTTTCTTTCAAAGTCCTGTGGGCCATATGGACTTATATATCACATTCTCATATTTAATTACATAGATATAACTCAATTCCATTTACCAAAAGTGGCCTACAACTCGTGCAAGGTAAAGGAATACATGAAATTCATGATAGTAGCCTCAACCAGAAATTTGTCTTTTCTATCACAAACTTTGAAAAATCATAACTAATTTTAGAAAAATCAAAATTATGCATTCTTTACCATTCTAGAAATCTACACATGTCTAATTTATGTAAAAATATGAACAAGCCTTAAAATATCACACAGAAAATGTTTGATATTCAAAAAAGTGTAGAGATCAAACTGGCTACTGGTACTGATACATGTTTCTGCTATAAACTTTAAAAATATCCAATTAATTCTACAAAAATCTAATCTATATAAATGATACCAATCTGGAAAGATAAGGATGTTGGCTAAAGGAAAAAAATAACTATAGACTAGTTTAGACACGTCTAAGACTCAAAAAATAATCAAACAGTAACATAGGTCAGTCTAGACTCCTAATATTCGATAGAAATTTCAAAAATTCATATCTCCCTCTCTAGACATCCAAATAGGGTGCTTCTAGTTAGTACAAGTCATTGAGAATGTATAGTTTCTCTCTATAAACGTTTGTAGCAATTAGACATTATTTGCCCCTTAAGTGATAGAATTCAATTTCGGACCAGTGTGAACAGTATCATGAACCAAAATCAGAATTTTTCCTAACTTTGAAAATTCATCAAATATTCCATAAATTTCCAAAAATTCTACACTTTAGCTTCTCAAAAAGCTCTCAACAAGTCCTAAATTTATGCCAAATATTAGATCAAGAAGAGCTCATTTAGAAAAAAAAGTTACATAGGTTTTCAATATGGTCAATTTTGCTTCATATTAGATACCAAATGTGCCCAAATGGTCTTTCTTGATGTTTGGCACCTCTTGGGCAAGTTTAAAAGTATGAATATGATTTGTATGAACTACCCAAGTAGTCCCGAACCTCATGCATCTCTATTTGACCATTCCACTTCCATTTATATATACATTTCCATAATGCAAGTTTTCCATCATATGCCAAAATTGTACATTTCCATACATATAACTTTGAATCTCATTTGTACATAATACATTAGCATAATTATACATGTTCATAGCATCATAGGACATATACAACAATGGATTACATCATTTGCCACTCATATGGTCTTAAAGAGACAAAATCTATACACTTTGATGGCACACTCTCATCTTTCGAGAGGTTGCTTCCATTTCCTTGTTTTCTTAGTCCACCTAGCATGTTAGAACATTAGAGAAGAGGGAATAAAATTCAAAGAATCTCAATAGCTCATCTCCCTTTCAGTGACACATAAAAAGATGCAAAATAAGTCTTGCAAATGCATACATGGGCATATTTACATGTCATTCAAGAGACATTTTAAACATTTGAGCAAGTCATAAATCGCATACAAAGGCTTGCCAAGTAAGTGAATTAGCCTCACCTATTCACTTATGGATTTTGGACTTACCTCACCTATTCTTTAAGAGGTTTTTGGACTCAACCTTACTCTTAGGAGTCAACCTCACTTTTAAGAGACTTTTTACCTTGTCTTAACTAATTTTAAGGGTTTTTGGCTCATCCTCACCATAGCTAAGAGTTCTAGACTTCACCACACTCAAGCAAATCAAAGCAAGTATCATAAATATCATTTAGAAATATAATGCATCATCATGGTACCATGGCATATGAAATCATGCTAGAATACTTTTCATGGCTTAAAACACACATACACACATTCAAAGACAAGCTAAGCATACATTCATGCATGAGAGAAGGAGGAGTGAACTACCCTACTTGCATTTACACACTTTTTCCTTAAATTTCCCTTCCTTCTTCTCAACCAAACCAAAAGGTTAGGGAGCATTAACTTCTCTTGGCCTAAATACACCAAAAGAAACATGAATTACTCATAAGAACAAGCCTTGACATTATACACACTTTACATGATGCTACTTTAGTCTATGGCTCTATTATGATTCCATAAGGCACTTAATGAAGTAACTACAAAAATTCATGATCTTAGCTGCCTTTGCTCCTTCAATTTATGATTCTTGGCTTTATTTAAACTCCTTGGAGTCATCACACAATTATTTTAAGGAGCCTAACTAAGAGTTGTTCCATTATGCTACATTATGGAGCCTACACCTCTATCTCACTATCTATAGCTTCTAAAATTTTTCTAAGGCTTCCTCTCATACTCTCCCATCATACATGATGCAAAACTAAGCTTGGCAGCAACTAAAACACTCCTTAGGTATTACTTCTGTCCTAGGCCGAGGCAAGGCTTCCTTAAGGAGTTCATGGAGTTTCTTTGCTTTCTTGTATGGGAGGTGCATGTGGGAAGCTTTCTAGAGATCTTAGGAATTCATACAAACATTCACATAGGCTTGGCAACTCTTAGATAAAATCTTTTTGGTTATATTCACAAACCCCTAGCTTTTCTATCTGATAAATTCATGGTTCTTTCTTTGTTTTCTTTGCATATTCTTGTTTCTTATGCTTGAATATTCTTGTCTCTACCTTGTTTTGGCTTGAATTCCTTCCTCTCTCTAGTTGCTCTCTCTAGACCTAATATGGAAGCCATTGGAATTCAAAGAAAATAAGTTGTTCTATTGCATATCATACCTTATTTGAAAGCTTGCTAAATGATTATTCTCTTGCTCTATTTGGTTGCTCCAAACCTCCACTTTTTCTCATGAGATCAGCCACCAAAATCATCCTTTCATGAAGTTGAAACCACCATTAGAAAGAGCATGAAGAGTAAAGTAAGATTACTAACTACCATAACATGAGATTTTGCATATATGCTTACCTAGTTAACTTTCTTTCCTTTCTCTCTCCTCCCTCCCTTTATCACGCCATAGCTACTGGTATTTAGCAAAGGTTAAGTCAGCAAATCCAATAGAGAAGGCGTGGATGACATAAAGAAAAGGTCGGGGGAATAGTTTTAACTTTTTTCATAATTACCATTTTTGCCACTACACTTTGACTATGTTATTTGAGCTCGTTTTAGATCTTTTTTTAGAACCGTCTTTTTCATCATAAAATTTAGGTTCTCTAATTTATAAAATTCCTTTAGAATCACTCAATTTAGATTTAAAATCATTTGGAACCGTTTGGTAAAATTTTTGGTCAACTAACGGCCGAAATTACTCACCGGAAGGGTTTCAATTGTGCCGAAAGTTCCCATAGTTTTCAGGGCCTCTGAGAAGCCCAGAAAACTTAAAATTTCTATTTAAAAAATCCTCCTATGAGTTTTCCAAAAGTTGCCCGTATTTACAAAAATACCACTAACTTTTCGATAATTTTTTTAAATAATTTCAACCTCAGTTTCTGGACAACTCAAAGCTCAAATTCTTATTTTCTAATATTTAAAATTTTATTCTAATTTTAGTTAGTTCCAAATCCTTCTATTTCGAGAACTTCCTTTTATATCTGGCCCATTTTTTACGTTTATAGAGAAACCAAATATCGCGTTTCTTGCGTTTACGGATGGACCAGATATTATAGGTATGGTGCCTTTTATTTCTAAAAAAATAAAAAATTGTATCATACTGCTTTAATTTATTAATGTTTAGAGTAAATTATTCTCCCCTTCTCTAAGAGATGTTTAAATTACTTATCTCTACATTTTATTATAAAAATATACACAAATCCTTCTGAAGCTAAAATATAATCAAAATATCCTCAATAGTAATTTTAAAAAAAATATTTTAACAATTTTTATTTTAATGTTATTTATTTTATGTTAAAAACTATAGATTTAATTATTCTAAATTTAAAATTTAGACTATTTTTATATTGATTAAATACATATTTAATAGTTGCTATATACTATATAAATAATAGATATAAATATATTTCGATAAAAAGAATGTAAGTAAAATTCATCTTTTATTGCAAGAAGGTCAATGTAACATATTTTTTTTATTTCACGAAAGAAAAATATAAGTTTTTTAAAATGAAGAAGTTGGTCATATAGTTTTAGACATCTTTTGAAAGAAAAATATATAATTTACTCTAATGTTTACATTTATTATTGATCATTCATCCTTAATAATAATTCATATATTAGAGAGCACTAAAATTTTAATACTACTTTGCTTAGCAACAATAGCCACTGAATGTGACCAATTTTCAACTACAGCTCAGTGATCAAATGTAAGCATGTAAATGAATCAAATATGGGTAAAATACAATTTTTTAAGAAAAACATCCATACCCACATCTACATGGGTCGGATATATAGCCCAATTTGCATAGCTTTCAAATATCCATCCATAGGCTGAACATAATATACATGTCCTCGACTAGGGGGAAAAAATGCACAATAGCCACATGCTAATGTAAAATTCAAAATTCCAATTCCATAACCCTGTAATTTGAAGCTGCGCATGAACTCCAATTTTATAATGGCTTTGACTATATTTGTGGTCCGTTAGTCTTATTAAAGTTTTAATTTGATTATTTAGTTTAAAAGTGGGCAATATTACCTTCTTAATTTTTTAAAACGATTAATTTTATCTCCTTATTATATCATTCATGTAAAATTTCATGCCAAACTCAATAGCTTATTAATTTAGACATTATTTATTTATCTAACACTATTAAGTCACACCCAAATTGAACGTCCAAATCAACAAATTATTAATTTTGGCGTTAAATTTTAAGAACACATGTGACCAAAGGACAAAAATTGTTTAGAAAAAAAGATGATATCATTGCTTTTTTTAAAAAAAAACTAGAAAGACCAAATTAAAAGTTTTTATGAAATTAGGGGGACCAAAAATATATTTCCACCTATCGATATATATATATATATCAAAGCTTTTCCTTTTATAGTTTTTTCACTGTTTATAACCGTTCACAATATGACAACTTTTTTTTTCATTGCATTTTAATTTTTCCTGTTTATGTACACAATTTTTTCGACCCCATGCAAACCCTAGTTATAATTAACCAGGAAAAAACTTAAAATATAATTCTTGAATTTACTATCAAAATTTCTAATAAAATTATGACAATAAATGAAATTCTTTGAAATAACCAATAACACAGTACCAAGTAGTAAAAAACTGTCCATGTGAGACATGATACTAAACAACTAAAAAAAATTTCCTTAAATTTTGGCCTTTTAATAATGCTTAGCATTAACAAATAAAATCTATTAGTGCTCGCAACAATAGTGATCAATAAGCAGGCACCACCATGTAACAAAACTAACGGTACTATTATAGAAACACATTCTTCTTGCTCATGAACTGTGGCTTACCGCTTATATTCTCTGAAGTGACAAGAACCTCATCTATGGCACAAGCAGTGATATTCTTTTCACCATTGGTCGTCATTAGTCATTACATTTCATGGTCCTCAGTTCATAAATCAAATTTTACTATACAACACAGGTAGCATGTTGGGTTGTGGCTTCTCTCCCGTTTACTATATTCATCCTGTCATGGTTGCTGTATTTTTTATTTTTTGTTTTGTTTTTTAAATAAAAACAAAGTGCAGAGAAACTTCAAATGGTGTGAGACTGGACGGACAGGACGCAACCCAAACTGAAGAGAAGCTGACCCCGCATGTTGCTAAGATATCAGAAAAATTATCAAATATGTACAAGTGGGCAAGAGTTTTTACCTATGTGGAGGATTCATACTCAAAGGAGTTATATCAGTCTATAGAAAAAAAAATTATTTGATAGGGCAGATTGTGGTATATGTCTTTCCAACAATGAATGGCAGTATGAAATCATTATGCGATAAGGGACAGAACGAGAAAAAAAAACATGGTGAGAGAAAGAGGGGGGGGGGATTTCAGGGGATAGATTAAAGCATGTGTTAGAGATTTTAGAAAATAAAAGGAGGCAGATTAAAAATTTCAGAGGGAGTAATGCTATTATATACATAATACCCATTAAAATTCACGTGTATAAATATTCACATACATGATCACTAACAATTGAGGGATTGTTAGGAAGGCGGCTGCTAAATTCATGCATATAATAAATACTCATATTCTGCAAAGGATCAATATATAATGTCAAATTCTTTATATGTCGGTGGACGGTGACTGGCCCTGATTCTTTAAACCTGGGTCCGTCCCTGATATGTGATATTACGCATCCACGTCTGGACCTGGATATGCCGGTAGGCTCATTATGCGCTTGTCTAAGACAGGACCTCCGACAGTAAAATGATAGAGACTCTGGAATTTTGACCCTTTCAACCCAAGTATCTGATGCACTGCAGAAGAACAAAACGTTAGATTTGCCAGGATTATATGATGATACAGCAAGAAATTTTTTTTTTTTTTAACACCCGGTCTATAAAAATTCGTAGACCAAAATTACTGTGAATAAATATAATATGTCAAACACACTTTTTATTAAAGAAAAAACTATTTTTAACATATTTACATGTTCAAATCGAACGTGCACATTTAAGTTTTTTCCTGAGATTTTCTCTTGCCAGAATATTATATGCACATGTTCATTATTAACATACACATTGAGGTTCATAAAGTTTGAAGGATTGATTGTCCAATAATAGATCATGGAATGACTTTATAATCCGAAAACTTCCTAACCTTTGCACTAGTATCGATGCATCATTACTTCTGAAAAAATGTAGTTATATTTAACAAAGGAATCAAAAGTTAGAGTCTCACCTATTGACAAGCAAGAGTCTTTCTACTGTATTCCAGTATGTTCTCACTATTTGGCCTCATGGTTGAGCATACTAGTAGTACCAAATCAACCTTAATAATATTATTGTCTCTTTTTTCCACTCTACCCTGAACAAATTTTTGTGGACCAAAATAATATTTCATCTACAACTAATGCAGAAATGTGCTAAACTGACTACCCTTTAGCAAATAGCGATCCCTCTGTAGCTCAATTTCTTAAAAAAATAAAATAAAATAAAATAAAATAAAAGCAGCATAGAGAACATAGAGAAACTCAAAGGATCCTAGAATCTAGTTATTCATTTCAATACTATTATCTAAATAACATGGAGTTCATATGAAATACACACTTTGCTATTGCTACCACTTGAAGTGTCAAAAAGGTGAAGCAGGAAAAAGTCAGATTCTAAAGGCAATAGATATGATTTATGAATGTGGTTAATAGCAAGGTCTTCAACAAAAGGTCGGAAACATGGGGTAGCTTTAAGTGAGTCAACTGACCAATCAGATATTGACAGCCACTGAGGTACAATGTTATTGGTTAGCAGCTATGATTGGACCATATGAAGCTTAGAATAAACCAATATTCGAAGTAGAATACTCCAATCATGAATTTTCTACATTGACTATATTTGGTTCTGCTATAACCAAAGAATGACTAACTAGAAGTGATTCTTTTTAATTTGTTCATAGGAAGGAAAATAACATATTGTAAATAGACTGTCCAGGGATCTAAATTCCAAATAAGTGACTTCTTCAAATCAACGCATGCAGGATCAAAGTCAAACTACTTTGTATTAGATAAAATTCCAAGAGTTTCAACATGCAATAATTGTGTAAATTGAGTTATGTTCTGGATATTAAGAAACTGTCAACAAGGTTGTACTACCACCAAAATTTTTATTAGGGACCACGATGAAGTTTCTCACTATCTATATGGACCTTAAATTAAAATTAGAAAAGGATTAGAAACTTGACATTTTAACAAGTAAACTATAACATTTCTCTGCAACATGAAATATGGAAGTATGATTCAAATTATATTTACCAACCACTAAATTGATGCAAAATGCAATTGCCTTAATGACAATTTGACGTTAATAAACATTATAGAGTTCAGTTTTGAATTTTTGGACGACTCATCTTTGGATGAACTCCAAGCAACATCCACAAAACTACCATCTGAAACAGCCCCAGACCAAGAGTTTTCAAAGAAATAGTAAGGAAAAAGATCATACCAGGGTCATCAAAGAAGCAACCAATTCCAGTTGCTGAGATTCCAACAGCATGTGCTTCGAGATACAACACCTGTCCAAGGACTCCAGTCTCCCAAAATAACCGAGAATACATCCACACATTCTTCTCACGCAAAGCAGGCTCAAAACGAACCACCATACCAAGGCTGAAGCAACCATCACTTGCAATTTCCTGCAAGTAAGGAGTCACATTTAACAGCAAAAGAAATATGTATTAAGTTCAGCTTATGATTAGAAGTAAAACTATCATTCAAAAACCGCATAAACTAATGCGTTTCAGATATTAATAGACAAAGTGTAAACAGAACCCCAAATAATTCATATCCCAGAAATTTTGTAACTCTTAGGACAATAAAACAAGAGAACCATTTAAATTTTTGATATCTCCTGTTCAAATATTAAAATATTAGTATTCAGACAAATTAACAACAATTTACTCACCCAAGAGTTACCAAAGGCTACCAGATGGATGTTATGTCTGAAATAGTTTGCAGATTACCTACTGCAGTGAAATATTTCACTAAGCCAGTACACCATACTATGAATAATATAATCTTTTTTTTTTTAAATATTGCTCTTGAGTAAAAATCCAATTTTGAACACGTTTCCAAAGAAGGAACTAAAAATCCCAAAGAAAGAGAGACTATTTTTTATGTCATTTGGTGCGGAGCCTGGCTCTCTATTCATCTATATATATATATATATCAACTGGAACCAAATAATGATTTAGCAACACAACCACATATCATTATTCACCTGATGACATGAAAGCTGCTTGGCAAGCTTCTGACAATTGGATCTATAGAGTTCATATAAAGGTAGATCATCAGGGCAGCCCTCTGGTTTGGCCCAGACAAAGTCAGAGCTCATAGATTTCTTGAGCTCATTAAAGTGATTTTCATTCCTCACCAGAAAATACAAGCCTTGTGGTAACCCCGACACTCTATGGACAAATAAAGCAGCATGCACCTCAGCATCCCATGGAAAAGCCCGGAATGGCAATGCAAGCTGTCTCTTTTGCTTCTCTCCAGTTTGACAACCTGAAGGAAGACAATGTGATAGAATCTGATAAAATGTATCTCTTCCCATTTCAGTAACTCCATCCATATCAACAGCACTTCTACGCTTCCGAACAACTTGCCTCATCGTAAAACCCTTATATGAGGCTTCACTATAAAGACCACTTTTCTGAAATGGATCAATAAAGAATCTTTGTCCCAATGTCAAAGGCTTCTTCACAATCTCAGCAGTCCTATAGATAATATCCCAACATATATGCTCTTTGCTAAGCAAATTGGGCTTTCCTTTCCACTCTAATTTTGAAAATTCGGATATGGCAGAACTTAATTTTTTACAATCCACATCAAATTCGCCGACTCCGTTGGGATAAACTAGTAAAACACAATCCGGATGCTCAAACTCAATCTCTGGAATCCTTCCTCTCACAGGTCTTGATGGAATTTCAAATTCAGGGAAAATTTGAAGACCCATAAGATTCTTCAAATCCTCATATCCCAATCCGTTTATAAGCTTCACATCCCAACCAAGCCCTGCAGCGGCCATAGTAACCGCAGCTATAGCATGACCTACATCATGATTACAATACCTAAACGCGCGCTCGCCGTACTTCCACGCCTCCCGCCAGAAAATCGATGACAATCCAACAAGAAACGAATTCTGGGGAAAGAATTTTTCGAAGAACCCTGATGGAATTTCAGCTCTAACCTCCAAGCCATGCTCCTTTGGGGCATAATGAGCAACAAAAGGTGAGTCAGAGAGAGATTCTATGGGAGGGGCAATAATATAGGCCTCCGTTGGATGCAAATTACCACTACTTGGGTTAACCCGGAGCGACCAAGTGGAGAATCCTGTGGTTTTCCAAGCAGAAAGACCGAGAGAATCATAGAAGAACTGAGAAATGGTGGATTTGGATATGGGTTTTGCAGGAGGAAGAGAAAGGAACAGAGAAGAGTATAAAGGGGGTTCAATTGGCAATGATGGGTAGTGTAAAAGAGGAAGGAGAGGAGAAGACACATACCTGCGAAATGGGTTTGGTTGGTTGGCCCAATCGAGGCCGTAAGGGCCTCTGGCGTACTTGTTGAAGGAGTGCTTGGTCTGGTTGTGGTACTTAAGGACCTGCAAGAGTTTGTGTTCGTCCAAGTCTTGTTCTTCTATGGGGTTGGCTTTCGAAGGTGAAGCGGAAGAAGAAGCAGAAGAGAAGGACATGGTGGGGGTTAAGGGTTTCGGGTAGGGAATCACAAAGTTGGTTGCAGGAAGAAAATGGAATAGTGGAGGGTTGGGCGACAGGAAGAACCTGGAAGGCAGAGGCGGCATTTTTGAAGGTACAACAAAGTTTATGTCCTCATCATCATGCCTCTAAAATCTTCCATCAGCCGTGTAATACATTGGCAAAATTAGTTGAAAACATTTACATAAAGGAAGCTAAATTCTGATATTATTTTAAACGATTTTATACTGAAAATTTAAATTATGTATAAAAATTATTGTTTAAAATTAATAGTTACAAATTTTTTTAATTTTTTAAAATAATTTTAAAATTTAAAATCTTTTAATATAAATATATTTAACTTAGAGTCTTTAAATTTATTTTTTTAATATATTTTAAAATAAGCTAACATATATTATTATTATTATTTTATTTATTTCAAACTTTACTTTTATTCTTTAATTTTATTTTATTTTAATATAATTCTTTATTTTTACTTAAATCTTTTCATTTCTTAATTTTATTTTAATTTAATTTGATTTGTTTACTTACAAAAATCATTTAAAATTTTTTTTAACGTTATCAAATTATTTAATAAAGAAGTCATCAAAATGTCACTAAGGAATCACACAAAACATTTCTACTAAATATTTTAATTTGATAATATTTGAGAGCAAGAAACATGTGAATAATTTTTAAATTTTAAAAAATAAAATTAAAATCAAATCAAATTATAAAATAAAAATAAAAATAAATAATTAAATTAAAACTAAATAAGATTAAGAAATCAAAATAAAACATGAGATTAAAACCGAAATGAGTGATAAAAGCAAACGTTTAGATAAAATTAAAAAATCAAAAATAAATTTTTGCCTTCAAAAATATGTAAAGTTTCAAATATAAACATAGACCCCATTTATCCATAGATAGCATTGGATAATAAAATAAGACTGAATAAGACAACTTTCAATTATATGAAATTTCTATACAATGTTAACGTTGGATACATTAAAGTATAACACATTCAATTGTATAAAAGATATTAATTTGTATAAAAAAAGAGAATAAATTACATAAAATTTTTTTAAATTCTATTAAAATTATATAAGTTTTTCTTCTATTTTTAAATATATATTTTAGTTTAATTTTAAATTTTTTGAGTAAAATATCTCCTAAAAAATATATAAAAAGGTATTTTAGTTAAAAAAATATGTGTATTTAAATTAATAGAAAATATTTCAGTTAAAAATTTTAAAATTAGATTAAAATATAATATAATTTTTTGTTTCAAGAAAATCTATCTATATTTTAAAATTAGAAAGAAACTCTTAATAAGTCCAATAAAATTTTAAAAAAAATCTTTATAATTTATTCAAAAAAATGTTTATTACTATTTTTTAATTAAATTTTTATAATATACAAACAAGTTATGCTGGCGTGCTAAAAGAATTAATATCTATCTTATTTTTTTCGGCCTATTCATCAAAAGTTTTGGTGCCAGATTAGTTATGAACATCAATATTATTTGTGATAATAAATTAATATAAGAGAAATGATACTGAGTCAATGAAAATTTTTTTCCGTATAAGGTCACTCCTATTTTTTTTGGTACTAGTTTATCATACAAACAATATCAATATAATCTATAAAAGATAAAATAAATTTTACAATAATACATATTTTAAATTAATAATTATTATATTATAATAATTAAAATATATATATTTAATTTAATTTCATCACTAACAAATAATATTAATTCTTGTTATATTTTTAATACCTGTGCATGCTTGTTAAGTTTTGGTCTGGTGTGGATAAAAGCGAAGGGTGAAACAGTAATTGTGCCATGCGTATTCTCACAGTACTTCCTCGCACTAGAGAGATGACCACCGGGAGTAAAATTGCAACTCCATTCCCATCAATCTCCGATTATGAGGAAACCAAAGCTTTAAATCTTCCGCACAAGCATGTTCATGAATTCGTTTTCCACAATCTTCTTCCGCCAGGTTTCCACCACTACCACAAGGAATCTCCTGAACTCCTCAAAAATACCCAGAAGGTACCAAAAACTCGCTGTCCGTGAAGCCCAGAAGGTTCTCACCAATTACCTCCACGAAACTCGATGCTTGCCCTTTGTATACGCGGATCAGATTGGCAAGAACTCCCTCCTTTCCCTAGCTAATCTCATTGTGAAGGTAGACTTTTCGGCCTCCACTTTCTCGGAAAACTTAGAGAAATACCTCAGGTACCACCCCATCAACGAGTTCGAATTTTTCTTTGAAAGCATAGGCATAGACTACAATGGCGTTTCTGGGTTGTTGCCTGCGAATAAGATTTTCTTTTCCGAAGATGGGTCAATTCTCGATGCGGCTTTTGCGCTTTCAGGGTTTGGGTTTCCGTGGGATAAGTTGGGTAAGTTGTATAAGGGTAGTAGTTCCATTTTTCAGAGAAGCTCCGAAGAGTTGAAGTCTACGCTCTGTGAGTTTAAGAAATATGGGTTTGGTAATATTGAAGTAGTTGGTATATGTCTTGCTTTCCCTTATATTTTGAGTGAGGAAGGTAAAGAAGTGGATGGTGAAATTGATGGGTTGTTTACTGATCTGAAGTCAGTATTTTTAGATTTTGAGTTGGCAAGATCTGTTGAGGGAAATGTAGATTCTTGGCACGAGGTATGTCGAAAAATTCGGGTGTTTTACAATTTAAATGGTGAGAAGGGAAAGTTAGGGAAGCTCATGGGAAGGGCAAAAAACATCTTTATTGAACATGGAGAAGAGGAGTTAATTCAAAAGGCAGAGTATTTCTGTAGATTTGGTGTCAAGAAAGAGGAAGTAGCTCTTTTACTTCTAAACGCCTCAGAATTGTTGAATCTTGATTTGCAGATGCCAGTGATTTCTGTGTTAAAGCTATTGAAATACTTTGGTTTGAGCCCTAAAAATCTGGGGGATATCAGTAAAAAATATGATTATGTATTGGGGACAAACAAAATGGCTAATCTGCCTAATGTAATGAGAGCTTTGGATTTACATGAGTGGTTCTTCAATAAGATGAAGCATGGAAATCATCAGCTGTTAATAAGTTATCTTGCAACCCATCCTAATGAAGACCAGGATAAAGAATATAGAGCTGGCTTAGGGATGATTTGTGCTTTAAGGTCCCGAGATCATAGAATGAGTAAATTGAATTTCTTGCATGGCTTGGGCTTTGGAGAAAATGCTTTGACTATGAGTGTTGCAGCTTGCTTGCATGGCTATCGTAGTGAGTTAGAGGAAAGATTTGAATACCTTCTACATTTAGGGTTTAAATTCTCAAAGCTCTGTATGATGGTGAAAAAGGCACCTAAAATTCTAAACCAGAAATCTGAAATTATAGATGAGAAGGTGAATTTCTTCTGTCAGGAAGTGGGAATCCCTTTACAGTGTCTGACCCCTATGGCAGCAGTGTTGTATTATAATTTAGAGAACCGCATTAAGCCTAGGTACAGATTCCATATGTGGCTTAAAGAAAAGGGTCTGCGGGGAAAAAATTATTCCATCATAAGTGTAATTGCTTCCAGCCACTATGATTTTGTAGCCATTGCTTTTAAAATTCATCCAGCTGCTCCAAAACATTGGTTTGAGCAATTCTATATAACTGCAAACACTTAATGTCATAATCATTATTTGTTGCCCATGTATTGTGAATGAACTGAGGGACATATTCTGACTGACTTTTTACACTGTTTATCTTTGCTACTTCCTGTATATGGGAGTTTAAGAGTATTGATGGCAAACATGTGACAGAGTTATCAAGAAGGAAAGGGAAATATCTAGTCTTGCTTTGCTACATTTCCTGTGACAAGATCCTAAATGTTGAGAGTTGAGAGATACTAAACCCCAAATGCTGTACTTAGTCATACTTCTTCAAACTGGTTATATCAGAGGTAATACAGGTAGGCTGATTGCACATCAACTTGGGTTTCGTTGATGTCATATTTTCATATGAACTTCTTGTTTCTTTATATTCTTAATTGTGCATGTATGATGGAAAAGTTTGGAAGATTATTTATTGTCATGATGTAGGCTACTGACATGGAAGCATCCTTTTTCTTTTGTAGTTTTTTTAACTTTTTTCCCATTATGTCTATATAAAATAGTAATATATCTAATTTAAAAAGCAAAAAGCACCTAAAAGATTTATTTGTTTGGAAAATTATTTAGGAGCATGTTTTTGTCTCCACTACCGATAAAAGCAGTTCTCTACTTACTGATCAAGCAAGAGGGTTGGGAGAGTAATACATGCATGATAAAAACTCCACAGCCGCAGTTGTATAACAACGGCGGTGATTTGGTTTTGTGTGCCATTTTTGTAATGGTACTCATGGTTAGTATGAATTTATTTCAAATGTTATTAATGTTTGTATTAATTTTTTAAAATAGTGAGTCATGTCAAATCATGTTAAAGTTGAAGAATTTCATGTCGTGTCCAAATTTACCACTTTAAATATTTAGCTTAGTATGCCACTGCACATGAAAGTAATATAGGCTGAAGGCCACTTTACCTTTTAACGTGTTTATACAGTAACATCTGGTTAGAATCTTAGCCAATCTTATAACCAGGATAACTGAATCTAATTTTGAAGATGGCTAAAAGCTTGTGGAATGGATGTGGAAGTTTATAGTCCCTTTCATTTTCCTCCCAAGGTGAAGCTTTTTCTATGGTGCATCATGTTTAAATTATTTGCATTTTGTGCTGGGGTGTTAAGGGGGTGATGGTTTGGTGGGCCATGCTCACAAGGAAGATCCAATTTAAGGTATTAATTGGTATAGTGTAATTTGCAGCTATTAAAAACAATTATATCATTTTTATACTCTATGTATGGTGATTCCTGTACCCTTAAGAAAGAGAAAATCATGTAGGACACAACATTTTTGCACCATATGCATGTCTCATACAAATCTAGTTAAAAGCACCCATGCGAGTAGTCCTCACTTGGTAAAGCAAATCTTTTTCTCTCATCACTTTGTCTAATCTGCATTTACTTATCAGAAAAGCAAGCACCACATCACTTCACTTTGACCATATCTCACTTTCTCTATCTTTCACAGTCTCTCATGCAAAGGAATAAGCCATCCATTTTTCATCTCTATTTCACACACGATTCTCAGCATGCTATTGACCCATGGAGAAGACTCCATTGAAGGTCCTAGAAGTTTCTCTCCTCTTCCTCAACTTGTCCCACTAGATCTCCTCTTATTTCTTCGACAAGGCACAAATGGTACTGATCCTCTTTTGGATAGTTATCAGATTTGAATTGTGAATGGTTCTCTATTTTGAATTGTGATGGAATGGGTTTTCACACAAGTTGCCTTACATGTAGTGTATAGATGGAATTACATGTGTATGACATGGAAAGCTGACTTAGAACATTTATGCTAGAGGTTTTGCATTTAACGCGCTTGAGTGAACTTAGGGGAGTAATCTAATGTCCTTTATAAAATTGCTGGTGAATTCTTCCATGGAACTGTGATTTCAATTCAATGAATTAGGGCTAATAATGGGCAGGATGGAGCTGGGCATTTAGTAGGACCGATTCCTGGCCCGATTAAGACATTAGATTTGTTTTTATACCTGTAGCCTAACTTAGGCTAAATAAGCTCGATCTTATATTGGACTAGAATGGTTTAGGGTTGCTTGGGCCAAAATTTTTTTTTTCCTTGTGAACTGATATTTGCAATATAAAAATATTTTTTTACAAACTCATAAGCATAAATTTCAAAATAATAGTCTTCTGGAGCTTTCAAGTTTTTATCAGTAAAATACAACAACAACAACAACAAAGCCTTTTCCCACTAAGTGGAGTCGGCTACATGGATCAATCGACGCCATAAACACATATCGTAAATCATATTTTTAGACAAACCATTTAAATCTAAATTTCTTTTAATAATTCCTCCTATAATTTTTCTTGGTCTTCCTCTACCTTTAATTATTTGACTATTCTCCATCTAATCTACTCTTCTAACTGGGGTTTCTATAAGTCTCCTCTCAACATGACCGAACCATCTAAGTCTTGATTTTACAATCTTTTCCACAATAGGTGTGACTTCCACCTTCTCTCTAATGTATTCATTTCTAATCCGATCTCATCTAGTGTGTCCATTCATCCAACGCAACATTTTCATCTCTGCAACATTGAACTTATTCTCTTATTGACTTTTTATTGCCCAACACTCAGTTCCATATAACATTGCAGATTTTATAACTGTACGGTAGAATTTACCCTTAAGTTTGAGTGGTACTCTTCTATCACACATAACATCTGAAGCACTTCTCCACGTCATCCACCCCACTTGAATCATATGTGTTACGTCTGCTTCTATTTTCCCGTTATGTTGTATGACAGATCCAAGATATTTAAATCGTGTAACTTGTGGTATAATATGTTCTTCAATTTTTACTTCTGCGCTAGAAGTGGTGTGTCTCTTACTAAACTTACACATCATATACTCCATTTTACTTCTACTTAAACAAAATCCATGAGTTTCCAAAGCTAATCTCCACCTCTCCAACTTCTCATTCATTTTCACTCTCGATTCTCCAATTAAGACAATATCGTCTGCAAAAAGCATACACCGTGGCACCGGTTCTTGGATATGTTCAGTAAGTACATCCAATACTAGAATAAAAAGATAAGGACTTAGAGTTGACCCTTGATGTAGACCAATAGTTATCGAAAAATCTTTTGTAGGTCCACCTTTTGTTACTACCTTAGTTGTAGCCTCATCATACATATCTTGTATTGCTCGAATATAAGTTATACGAACTCTTTTTTTCTCCAGAGCCTTCTATAGAACCTCTCTTGGTACTCTATCATATGTTTTTTTCCAAATCGATAAATACCATGTGTAAATCTCTTTGATTCTCTCGATAACGCTCAATTAATCTTCGCAACAAATATATTGCTTCCATAGTTGACCTTCTTGGCATAAAACCAAATTGATTCTCCGTAACTTGAGTCTCTTTCCTTAATCGTCGCTCAATTACTCTTTCCCATAATTTTATAGTGTGGCTCATGAGCTTAATTCCTCTATAATTTGCACAATTTTGAATGTCTCCCTTACTCTTATAAATATGAATTAAAGAACTTCTCTTCCACTCATCTGGCATTTTCTTAGATCTCATAATTTCATTAGATAACTTTGTAAGTCAACTTATACCTTTCACTCCTAAACCCTTCCATACTTCAATAGGTATATTATCCGGTTCAACTGCTCTGTCACTTTCCATTCGCTTTAATGCTTCTTTTACTTGTCTCACAAATCCTACGATAACAGGTATAATTTTGATCCTTTTATCTAGTATCTAATCTATCCGATTGCAATGAAATTTCATGGCCTTCATTAAAAAACCTATGAAAATAACTCTTCTACCGTTCTCTGATATCTCGTTCCGTGACCAAGACTTTCCCTTCTTTATCCTTAATACATTTTACTTGGTCCACGTCTCTTGTCTTTCTTTCTCTACTTTTAGCTAACTTGTAAATATTTTTTTTTTTTAATTTTAGTATCTAAAGATTGGTATAACCCATCAAATACCCTCGTTCTCGCTTCGCTTACTACCTTCTTAGTATTTTTCTTAACTATTTTATATTTCTCCCAATTTTCATTACTCTTACATAATGATCACACTTTATAACACTCCCTTTTTACTTTAACCTTATCTTGCACGCTTGCGTTCCACCATCAGGATTCTTTATCTCTAGGTCCAAAACCTTTTGATTTACCTAATATTTTCTTTGCCACTTTCTTAATCTCTTTAGCCATTCCATTCCACATATCTTAGCACTTCCTTATATTTCCCAAGGTCCTTCTTCCACAATCCGTCTCTGCACATTCTTTTCTTTATCCCCCTTTAGTTGCCACCACTTAGTCCTTAACACTTTATTTTCACCTTTGCTTTTTACTCTCCTCCTAACTTGTACATCCATAACCAAAATTCTATGTTAAGTAGTTAAACTCTCTCCAGGTATAACTTTGCAATCCATGCAAAGTTTTCTATCTGATTTCCTTATAAGAAAGAAATCAATTTGAGAACATACCATTCCACTTTTGTACGTGATAAGATGTTCCTCACGCTTTCTAAAACAAATGTTACCTAATATGATATCGAACGTCAATGAAAAGTCTAGAATAATTTTACCCTCTGCATTTGGTTCCCCTATGTCATGTCCTCCATGAACACCCTCGTAACCTGAAGATACACTTCCCACATGACCATTTAGATCCCTTCCTAGAAAAATCTTTTCTCCTAATGGTATTTCCTGAACTAAACATTCTAAATCCTCCCAAAACTTTACTTTGTGATATTCTTCTAATCCTACTTATGGTGCATAGGCGCTAATAACATTAAAGATTTCCTTTTCCACTACTAACTTTAATGCAATGATTCTATCTCCTAACCTTTTTACATCCACTATAACATTTTTCTAAAATTTATCTACAATTATACCTACCCCATTTCTAGATTTAGCCTTCCCAATGTACCAAAGTTTAAAACCCGTAGTGTCTAATTCTTTCGTTTTTTCTCCTACCCATTTAGTTTCTTGTAACATATAAAATTAATCTTCCTCCTAATCATAGTATCTACTATTTCTAATGACTTACCCGTAAGTGTACCTATATTCTAAGTCCCAAAACCAATTCTATTCTCGTGAACTAACTTCTTTACTCACATTCGTTCACGAAAATATGAAAGCCCTTGTTTATTTTTCACTATACTCAGGCGACGATGCAGCGACTTTTGCTCATTTGTCACTGTACTCGAGCTATACAGCACGTTATTTCCGGGCAACGCCCTAGCATTACGTTTAATATATCGATTGTCCATGTCATAAAGATTCGATAAAGTTTTACGTTGACTGTCGATTGCTTAACACAACCCTCCTCTTTTTTCTGTGCTTGGGACCGACTATAAAAAATAATTTGCGTCAAGGTTCATCATAGACAGAGTTTATCAGTAAAATAATTAGCCTAATATTATTAAGCAAAACACAAACTACACTAGCATAATTAGTCTTAGGTGAATCAGTGTGTTTTTTTTGTTTAACAAAAGAAATGTCAATAAGTATACACGTCAATGACGAAAACAATTAAAAAATAGAGAGAGTATGGGTGAGTAATGAAAGTTGCATCTTGTAGAGAAAATCAAACGAAATAAAAATAAATAAAGGTATAAGATGGTAATATGTTGATAACAAAAAAATGATAATAATTATCGGGCTAAGTTGGGTAGAATATGTTTCCACCCATGACTCTACCTAACTCGGTATAATTTTATTAAAATTTTGGTCATTTATATTTTTGGTCCAACTCAACTTAATGGGCCAATGAACACTACTAGAATAGATGGAACCATATGTGGCCCAATCAAAACATAAACACCTTAGCACCACGTGGATTAGTATGCTTATTAGGTAATAAGTTTCCAAAATTAAAAAAGAAAAAAAAAGCTGGGTTATAAGAAAATAAGCTCATTATTGTAGAGATAAAAATATTGTATTGGATGAGTGAATACACTAAACAAGATAAAATTAGAAATAAATGCATTAGAGAAAAAGTGGAGGTCGCACCTATTATAGAAAAGATTGTAGAATCGCATGTTAGATTATTTGAGCATGTGTGGAGAAAACCTATAGAAATTTCAATAATGAGAGAAGTCCAATAATCAGAGGTAAAGAGAGACTAAAAAAAACTATAAGCGAAATTATTAAAAAGAATTTAGATTTAAATGGTTTATCTAAAAACATGATTTACGATATGATTTTATGGCATTGATTGATCCATATAACTAACCCCACCTAGTAAGAAAAAACTTGTTGTTGCTATTATTGTTTTGGTATCTTCTATGTAAAAATAATCTCTTTACATAACTCTTTATGTAATGACTATTATGTCCTTGTTATTATTACTCAACACTGTTTTATTACTCATTTAAAATAGAGGTAGGAGGTTATTTTTATTCTCAAAATTACTTCTTTTTAGTCCCTCTGCAATATCGTGTTTTTACATTTTGCATGTCAAAGGAGTCCCAGTTAAATTTAACTCCTTTTGTGTGCCATATTATTGGGAAATAGGTTTGATTTTCTTAAGAGACAATAATTTAAAAAAAAAAAAGAAGGGGAGATTAGACCAAACATTTTAAAGGCTAGATTCTTTAAGCAATTTGCTTTACCCTTTGTTCTACTAATGGGCTTATACATGATAAGATATTGTTGAGAGAATATGTATGAGTACAAGCCTATGTGCTTATGATGCCTCTCACATCACGGAGTTGCTTCTACTCACAACTTCTAACCTTATATTGTACTTGATTTTCAATGTTGTCCACCTAAATGTATTCTTTATTCTGAAACTCTTAAAATAATTTAGTGTTATTAGCAAGTGAATAGCAGGAAAAGGATAATATAATAGGTTCCACAATAAGCTTTTTGGTTTGAGAAAAAAAAGGGGAAGGGATTCACAAGGGATGTGGGGAAATGAAAATATTAAATATGATTATGGATCATTGCTCTGCTTACCCTTTCCCTCCTAGCATGTAGTTAGGTTTGCTGAACTCCAACCTCCATGTTGGTTGGGTGGGATCAAGCCATGCATATGGTAATGTAGTTAGCCCTCTTTTCATTCCCTCCTAAAGTTAGTGATTGGATGACTAGCTGTTGAGTAGGATAAGCCTTTACATGCTTTTAATATTAGTCAAAATATCTTACTTGCGGCTCTAACTAGTCCTATTGTCTTTTTTCTGGCTCAAGCTAAAAGCATCCCATGAATTAGGTAATGTAATTGGTGTTGACTTGTGCTTGAACTTATTGGAGAATATCGTAACCCATGATTTGTCAATAAGAAGTACTTTTACTTCGTGATTTTGCACCCTCGAGTCTGAGACTTTACAGTGTTTGATGGATTATTCTTTAGCGTGTGACAGAAATGATAAAAAAAATTAGAGATATGATGGATACTCATTTGCTTGTGCTAGAGAAGAGATGTGCAAGTTTAGGCAAATATGAAGCCTCTATTCTTGTAGCAAATAATGATTTCATTGGATCTTATCAATGTTTTGAAAAAGTGAGTAATTCTTGAATCCATAGAGATATTAGTTTAATTGTGATTAAATTAGTGATAATTTAATATATATATATATATATGATATAATTTCATCTTTATTTTTGTAAATATATTTATATAAAATTTGTCTAGCTAAATAGCCATTATAGGAGAATTATTGCATCCTTGACACAAGTTCAATACTAGATGATGTAGAATGTAATATTTTTTAAAATTAGACTGATCATTGAAGTAATCACAGTTGAATCGCAGTTGAATTAATAATAAGTAAACAATATTTTTTTAATTTTATATATTAAAATTTTAATATAATAAATAATAACAAATAAATTTTAAAAGAAATCACAATAATTTACTCTAAAAGTTCATTGAAAGGTGTTACATTAAATAAATTTAGTTATTGTTAACTTTTAACTAATTATTTGCTATTATTTGTTCAATGTTTAATCTAGTTTGTTTCATCTTAATTTATTTTTTAACTAAAGGGAGGTATTGAGACTTGAGATAGTCTTATTTACAAAATTTTGCCATCTGTCACGCGTCTCATCTAGCTTGAATATCAAAAAATAACGATGGAAGATTGCACCAAAAAATAATAGGTGAAAAAGTAATTACCACAATGTAATAAAATGGTTGAATTCGAATTGGAGGGAGCCAAATTTGATAGAATTTTGGATTGATACGTTTTGAATTCATGAAATTTTTTTTATTTTATTAAAGGAAATTCAGACTGAGTCAATCCAAATTCCCTTATATATATATATATATATATATTTAATGCTTTGTTTGAATAAAATTACTTAATATTTGTTTTATTAAAAATTTATGTTATTAAATTAACTTAATATTTATTTAATTAAATTAATTTAATATTTAGTTATCATTTTTTTAATAAAACAATTATTTTGTCATCTTCTATTAAAAAAAAAAGTATTTCTGTCTCAAAAGCAATCCTCTTATATTTTCTTAGTAAAAATAATGTTTTATCAGAACAAAACATTCAATAATTTACTAGTATTATTAAATCCTTGAGTTCATTGTCTTCTGATTTTAGATTTTTGTTGCACAACAATTGTGCAACATAATAGAAATCATTTTTAAAAAATTAAATTATTTGTTTAGTTTTTGCTTTAAAGTATTAGCTCTCATGTTCAGAGATATAAAAACCAAACATAGGAGTTAGTCTTTTTTTAAGTTATATAATTAGTTTATCTTTAAATTTTATTTGGATTATTCCCCTCTTAAATAATTAATTTAAAAGTGGATTGTTTGAACTTACAAAAATACTATTTGATTTAATGTGACATTTTGATGTACAAGTTTGTAGTTAAACTAAAAATTATATTATTATTTTTGTGAGTGAACGTCATGCTTGATATAGTAAATGATTAATATTTGTTTTATTAAATATTGGTTTTATTAAAATAACTTAGTATATGTTAAAGTAAATTAATTTAATATTTAGTTAGTGTTTTTTTTGTAAATTTCATTTAATATTTTTTAATATAAGGAGAAATTAAATAAGAAACAATAATTAATTAATTAATAAATTATGTAAGATTTGATAAAAAGTTACATCAATAAAAATATTGTAAAAATGTTTATAGTAAATGACTTCCTATGTCATAATGAGATTTCCTCTTTTTACATTGTGGTCATTGTTGGCCTAATTTTTCTAGTTGCGATTACTCCTGTAATGTAGGATTTGTGTTTAAATTTAAAGATGAGGATTGAATTAGAAGAATTTGCTCATGCAGCGTCATAAATTCTGATTGTAATGATCTTTTAGATTCAAAGACGCAACTACCATACATGGCATTGAATGTAGATGTATCAAACAGAAGATTTATGAATGATTCAAAAGAGTTAGACATTTGTTGAAGGGTTTCAAAAGGAGATGAAGGCAAGGGTTACATGTAAGAAAAGGGACCTGCTCCACCAATGTTACCAAATTAGCTTGGTGGCATAGAATAAGATGGACCAGGCATGCCAATATCCTGCTGCACTGAAGTTAGGATTTATGATGATGCACCAAGAATATCAATACCAATATCCTACTACTTTGACCCCTATTATTGGTGGCTATTTCCTTCAACTGTGGGTTGTTAGGTTGACAAGTAACCTTGATGTATATTTTTCAGATGACTTATCAAAATCTGAGGTTTGGGTAGATCCAGTGCCTGGGCAACAAGTTGTAAAAAAGTGAAAATTGCTATTCACCATTGGTCGACGATATCAAAAAATCTACATGCAAATAATCTAGTAAGTACATCCAATAAAGTCTCTCTGTTAACTAAAAAATATTAAAAAGAGACGAGAAATTAAATATCAACATACAATAAATTAAAAAAATAATGATGATATAGGTAACAAACTATAGAAAACTCCATATATCCAATAGCAACACTGGATATTTGGATTCATTCATAAGTGTATTGTCAGTACCATCGCATGTACTCAGACATGCAATCAAAGGGCTCATTAGTGATAAGGAACTAAAACATAGTATTTCATCATCCGTACCATCGCTAGAAAAAAATGCTATGCTTATATACTTAATTTGTTTAGGTTCTTCCTTCGAAAATGTATATTATGAAGAGAATCCAATTTAACTGGCTCTTAAAGAATTAGTTGGTGGCAACCAGATTGTTGTATGATGCGATCTGGATGGTATTACTCTATGATAAGTTAAAGTTGGATACACCTCATCATCCCTCGTTACATCAAACAAAGTTCTGTATAACTGGAGGGTTCTAACACTAGGACGAAGGGATTGTCCAACATTCTTCTATCTGTTACAATTAATAACACATGCAATAAGTAATGAGTAATAAATAGAGTCAACATAGTTAAAATAAATATGTGAACATTTTAATACTATTTTATACTTGAAATTTAAAGGTGGAAGTATAGAATAATCCTCAATGCGAGAGTCAAGGGTGAATGGTCTCTCAGATGCGAGCATAGGGAATTAATCTCATGCCCACATATATAACAACGTTAAACATCTAGCTATACCACAATTATTCTTATAGGTTGCATTACAAAGCTTATAGGACAAAAAAATTAACACTACTGATCCCTAACTATTAGGTGAATTCTATAACTCGATCTATTTGGCATCAACTAATTCTGATTATACAAAGAATATAGGCATGGGTGAACTAATATACTACCTTATCCTCTATGTCATTCAATAGATGTGCAAAGTTTTGTACTAACTAAGTAATGGATAATCACTATCCATCAATCTAATCAACCGGTGGCATAATTCTTATAAGCCACTGACACACCTCTGGCCAATTAAAACTCCTCCCCTCCATAACAAGATCCTCGTTGATTGGTAGGCTTAATTGTACTGCTATGTCCTTAAGGGTGATCGTGCGCTCTCCTCAAGTGATGTGAACTATATGTATCTCGAGATGCCATCATTCAACTAATGCACTGACCAGTGATGTATCATGCTCGAACTGGTTGACGCTTGCAACATCATAAAAACTAGATTGATTCCACAATGGCTAATCGAATCACTTAAACAATCATCATGCTAAACTTATAGTGGGTAGAGTATCCAATCATCCTGTAAATAAAGATAAATCACAAATATTCTTCGTATAATCAGGAGATGAGGCAATGTGTCAACTCACTTGTGCTTATATTCTTCATATGATTGGGGGTTAGTTCATACAAATAAATCGAATTATAAAGTTTACTTGATGTATCTACCCTTAGTAGATAACTTTGAACAAGCTAGTCATTAAAATTAAGGATTAGCAGTGTCTATATAGTGAACTTTGTAACACAACCTATAAGAATGATTGTGGTATAATTAAATGCTTGACATTGTTACATCTATGGGCATAGAATTGATTACCTATTCTCATACCTAAGAGACCACCCACTCTCGACCCTCACATTGAGGAATACTTTATACGTCCACATCTGAGTTTCAAGTATGAAATAGTATTAAAATTTTGACATATTTAATTTAACCATGTTGACTCTATTTATTATTCATTACTTACTATATGTGTTTATTCATTGTAATAGATGGAAGAATATTAATATTAGACGACTTTCTCGTCATAATGTTAGACTCCTCTGATTATACTAAGTTTGCTTAATGTAATAAGAGACGATGAGGTGTGTACCCGACTTTAACTTATGATTTGTATTATTTGTTAGCTATTTAATAATTACTTACTCTTTTATCCTATGTTGTTCATAGATTGTATAGCGCTCATATCAGCCAATGCAAAAGTTGATTCTAAAGTATTGTTTGACTTCTCCAAACATTTGGATTGTATCGATGTCATCATATACTTCTGGATCATAAAGTAGCACCATCTAGATCATGCCTTATGACAATTTGGTTGTTGCTAGTCAATTTCTCAAAAGTTAATTAGATTAAACTCTTTTTATAATCTACAACTTTAAGGAAGAACTCAGACCAACTAAGTATCTGAGTATAGCATTTTTATCTAATGATAGTATAAATAATAAGATATAATGTCTCAATATCCCATTATTTAGAAGCCATTTGATTGTACATTTAAGTACATATGATGGTTCTAGCAATGCACTTATCGATGAATCCAGAAATTGAGTATTACTACTAAATATGCGGTACAGTTTTCTACAATTCGTCACCTTTATCATTATTGTTTTCTTAACTTATTACATATTGATATTTGACTTCTCATCTCTTTTTTATTTTTTTTGGTCAAGGTAATTTAGAAAAGAGGTTTTATAGGATATACTTACAGGATCCTTTGCTTTTAGATTTTCATAATATCGTTGGTCGTGACTCTAACAATATATTACATGTTCTCGGTGAATAGCGGTTTTCACTTTTTTTCCAACCTGCAAACCAAGCATCGAATCTACTCAGGCCTCAGATTTTGATAAATCGTTTGAAAAAGAGACATTAATTACTTGTTAATCCAATAGTCCATAGTTGGAGAAAATAACTAGCAACAACAGGGGCCAATGCAACAAGATATCAGCATTGATATTCTTGGTGTATCCTCATACATTTTGACTCTAATACAACAGGATATTAGCATGCCTAATCCATCTTATTCTATGCCACCAAGATAGTTCAATGATGGTGAAGCAAGTCCCTCTTCTTATATGCAACCCTTGGCCTCATCTTCTTTTGAAACCGTTTAACAAATGTCTAGCTCTTTCAAATCATTCACAGATCTTCTATTTGATATATTTACATTCAATGCCATGTGTGTCAATTGCTTCTTTGAGCCTAAAGGATTGTTGCAATCAAGATTTATGACACTGTATGAACAAATTCTTTCAATTTAGTCTCCATCCTTAAAATCGCACAACACAGTAGTTACAGTAACAAAAAGAATTAAGGCAACAATGACCATGACGTAAAAAGAGGAGACCTCATTATGCACAAGAAGGTATTTACTATAAATATTTTTACAATGTTTTTATTGATATAATTTTTTATCAAATCTTACATAGTTTATTTTTTTTTCTTACATTAAAAAATATTGAATGAAAATTTTAAAAAAATACTAACTAAATGTTAGGTTAGTTTAATTTAACATATATTAAGTTAATTAATAAAACCAATATTTAATAAAACAAATGTTAGTTATTTATTATAACAAGTATGGTGTCCACTGTAACACCATAATGACTTAACTCCAACTAATCTTCCTCTAGGCTTGATTCTATATGATTTCCAAAGAATAAATACAAACCATGGCATTTTCAAGCTATAAAACGGGGTTCAAATGCTCATAATTTGTCCCATGGGTCCCGTGAACCCATCATTCACATTTTCTACTCAAACACCCTTTATACAACTTGTACATAACCTCAAACAACTCATAAACCACAGATATGAAGCCAAAAACCAAGAAAATGTAATTTCTCACATGAGCCCAAAAGTCAGATTTGTTGCTCTAACTTTGGAAAATCATAACTAACTCTAGAAAAATAGAAATCAAGAAAATCATAGCTCTCTGAAAAGATTTGGATGTTAACTTCACACTAAAAATAACTCCCAACCACAATCTCTACGTTGGGACCGTGTTTGACATCGAAAAAGGGATAGAGGTCCAACTATCCCTGGTACTGGTGCAGCTTGCTGTCATGAACTTCGAAAATTTATAACTAATTCCACAAAAATCCAATATGGACAAACTATACCAATTTGGAAAGCTACAGATGTTAACTAGAGGGTAAAAATAATTTTAGATCATTTCAGAGGCCCTTGGACCTCGAAAACTGATGGAACAGTAATGAAGGTTGGATGGCTTCCCTGATATTGACATAGAACTTCAGAAAGTTCATTCTCCCTCTACAGACCTCCGATTGAGGTGCTTCTAATTGGTATAGGCACTATGGATATCTAGTTTATACCCATAAAATTTCATGACAATCGGATACCGTTTGGTCCATGAATGACACAGATTCATTTTCAGACTTAGTTGCACAGTATAATAACTAAAACCAGAAAATTCTCCAATTTCAACAATTCACTAAATATTCCCTAGACCTCTAAATATTAACCACTTTAGCTTCTCAAAAAACTCTCAATAAACTCTAGAGACATGCCAAATTCCATATCAAGAAGAGCTCATCTGGTTATACTTTGACGGAGCTCACAAATATGATGGTTTTAGCACCTAAAATGGTTCAAAATGGGTCCAAATAGCCTCCCACATGTTCTAACATCTCTTGGGCAAGTTTGAAAGTATAAACATAGCATATATGAAATACTCAAGTGGTCCAAATCAATACACATCTCAAACTCACTATGTTACGGGCCAAAATACACTTTTACATGTAAGTCACAAAATGGCCAAATTTCACATTTTCATTGCTTTGGCTCTCTACATAGTTCATACATCATTCATACATACTTTTACACTTGCTCAAATATTTACATCTCAAAAATAATATATATACATAAGCACTCGGTCTTCCTATACATCAAGCTAGGTGTAAGTGTGCAAAAGTGGCAAAATAAAGCCTTCTATGCCTCATGACCTCCACTTTTAGGCTCTTGAGCTCCACCTAGATCATATGAGATGGGAGAAGGAAGGGGGTGAGATTCAAGGAATCTCAATAGCTCATACTCATTCAAGGAAGCAATCAAGGCATATAAACAAGTCAAAGCATGTAAACCATTCACAATTACACAACACATGCTTTCCATGCCATGAATATCATATCATTGTCAAGAATAAGCTTTAGGAACTTTTAATCTAGCCTCACCCTTGGTTTAGGGACTTTTGGCTCCACCTCACCCATCTCAAAGGACTTTCGGCACCACCTCACCCGAGCAATTTTCACAATTCATATCATAAGCATATTGGTACCAATGCATTAAGGCAACATCAAATGGCATGTCTCATCATACAAATACATACACAAGCATACAATGACTATTATACATCTAAGAATGCAACAAGAAAGAGTGGAGAGCTACCTTATCAGCTACCACAAGCCTTCCCTTTCAATTTCTCTTCTTCCTTCTTAGTCCCACAAGCACAACTAGATGGAGTTGCTTCTCTTGAGCCTAGACACAACAAAGAGCATGAAATTACTCTCTTGGAAGTCAAACAATTACTCACAAGGCTAGGGGTTTCTTCAAAGTAAACCCTAACAAGTATAAGCAATTAGGAGTTTCTCTCTCTCTAGAGTTCCACTAACTCTCCTTCCTCTCTCAAACTCTCAAGAAAGAAAGCAAAGAAGAAGAAGTGAAGATACATGAGTTCTAACCTTCTTCAAAAGTGGTTTTCCACTTTCCTTCTTTTAAACCAAGCCTAACTCAACAACCAAAACTATAGAAAGAGAGGGCAAAGTGAGAAGAACAACATGCTAAGAAGAAAAACTATGAAAATCTCAAGCTTGCTTACCTTTTTGCTTGTTCTCCTTCCTTCTCTAGGTCTCTCTCTCTCTTTACAGCTATTTTCTCTCTTATGGTCGAAGCTTAGGTTGGTTAAAGGAGAAAGAATGGATCTCGACGTTTTAAGAAGTCAAATTCTCTTTTTTCATACTTTTCCGAACTAACCCTTGCTTTCGCTATGGCGTGCTACGGCTAGCAGCTCCCTGATTTTTGTATGGGATGCCCGCACTCGCTATAGCAAAAATGCTCGCTATAGCTAGAAGCATTTTTGCTATAGCGAAAATGCACTCTCGTTATAGCTAAACTATTTCTCGCTATAGCTAGCAGATTTAGAAAATTTTCAGGACTTTAAAAATTTTCAGCTTTTTTTTTTTTCTGGTTGTTACATCCACTCACAAAAAATAATAATATAATTTTTAGTTTTTCTACAAACTTGTATGTTAAAATGTCACATTGAATCAAAGGATGTTCTTGTAAGTTCAAACAATCCCCTTTTAAATTAATTATTTAAGAGGGGAAATATTGGAATAAAAATTGAAGATAATCTAATTATATAACCTAAAAATAGACTAAATCTTATTTTGCATTTTTATATCTCCAAACATGCACACTAGTACTTTACAGAAAAAACTAAATAAATAATTTAATGTTTATTTTAAAATGATCTCTATTACATTACATAATTGTTGTGTCATGCAAAATCTAAAATCAAAAGATAATAAATTTAAAGATTTAATAGTATTAATAAATTATTGAATGTTTTGTTCTGATAGAGCATTATTCTTACTTAGAGAATATAGGAGAATTGTTTTTGAGAAAGAAATAATACTTTCTTACAGAAGAGGACAAAATAATTGCTATTTTATTAGAATAACTTAATAGTTGTTTTATTAAAAAAATGCTAGCTAAATATTAAATTAATTTTATGAAACAAATATTAAGTAATTCTATTAAAACATTTTTTTAGTGAGAGATATTAAATAAATATTATGTTATTTTATTCAAATAAAATATTAAAATGAAATTTAAAAAAAATACATAAAAGGGAATTCAGACTGATTCAATCTAAATTCCCTTTTGAAAAAAAATCATGAATTTAAAATGCATCCATCTAAATTCTATCAAATTCGCCTCCCTCCAATTTGAATAAGCCATTTTATTCCTTTATGATAATTACTGTTTCACCTATTACTTTTCTGTAATTGCAACCTTCCATTGTTATTTTTTGGTATTCAAGCTCATCTCATCTCAACTTAATTTTTCTTTTGTTTTTATTTTCTCACCTTTCCAATTCAATTGGACCAATCAATAATTACTCGTGCTTTATTTTATCTTTCGTTTATTGAGTCTCATCTCCATTCAGACTGGTTCAATTGGACCACTCAATTACACATTTTTCGACAGCATGCCACTACCAAGCCTCACTTTTAATCATCTTCTCTCTCCTATGAATTGAATAAATGCTAGAAGAAACAAATCGTCTCTTGCTCGTCCTTATCATTTCCTTTGTCCGTTTATCATCTTGCCTTTCATAGGCAGAGCATGATGGAATTAAGAAAAAAAAGTCTCTCTCTCTCTCTTTATATATATATATATATATATATACACACATACACACACTACCTCTTAGTTTTCTTCCTCTAGGGCTATTAATTTGCTAGAATTTTGAAGGAAAAAAAATAAAGGGATTATTTGAAAAAGAAAATTCTAGAATTGACTAAACCTTTAGCTTGGCCAATTTATTAAATTTTGACCATTTTATTGGATCTTGACCCTTTTGATTTTATGGGTTGATTAAATTAAACTAGAGGTTGGTTTCCAATTTAGCTGGTTAAACTGACCAATTTGATTCAATTTTAATTATCAAGGTAAAATGCATTGCCATTTTTGCAAATGCACTAAAATAGTATATTTATATAAAATTTGCATGTATAGGGTAAGGCTCTCTTGTAGGTTACATGGTGGGAGCACTTTTTGGAGACCTAATTCTTAGAGACACTGATTCACAAGATTGTTCTAGTTGGACCATGGTTTAGTTTACTAGTTTATTGGTTGAATTCACTCGTTTGATATGATTTTTTTAACATTGGATCTTATGCCCGTTGACCAAAAATATTCTACAAGTAGCAATTTGTAAGCCCCTTTTTGCGTCGTGCAACCCTACAAAAGGGGCATATGTTCATTGAGGATGTTAATAAAAGGGAAAAAAAGTGTTAATAACACACTCATCCTTGTACTTGACTTTCAGGAATCAATCAATAAGGTTATGTTTGGTATGTAAAAAAAAAAAAAGATTAAGAGAATATAAAATAAAGAAAAAATTGAATGGAATAATAGACATTTAAAAAAAATTGAAAATCTTCCTTTCTCATCAATTTTCAAGCTATGGTATCGAGCATGCCCTAAGAGTTATTTCACAACTAAATAATCTCCTAAAATTTATATTTAAAAAAATTGTATTCCTCAAATTCACATTCAAATAAATAGGTCCTTTTGTATATTTTTTTAAAATATTTTTAATGACTTTAATCCAAATGCCATATCAAACTTCTTCATAAGGCAAATTTTTATTTGTCTCCAATGTTATTGGAAAAAGAAAAATCTACTGTGATGTTTTAGTTAACATCACTATAAGTAACATGGATAAAAGGATTTATTTCATATAATGTATAAGTTTAAAGGCATCTTTTAATTTTAAACGTTCATGAGTTATTTACAAATAATTCAAAATTTAAGAAATTTTTTTTTAATTTTTCACAAAAGAGGTTCCATGAAAATAAAATAAAATAATTGATCATTTTAGACAAGAAAATTACTTTAAAATTTACAGTAGGACTTTCTATAAATTATAAAAATAAGTTGAACAGCATGATAGTAATCATTACCAGGACTTTTGGCTAAATCACAGGTCTGAATAATTTACAATTGAATGAACTTTACTTTCTGTTTATAATTAGGGAATAACTGTTTAATTGAAATTTTTGGGAAGTTTTTAAAAGAAAAAATTATTTGAAAAATCAAACTCATAAATTGCAAACTTATCTCAATCTGAAAAACAAATGCAAAGTGTTAGATATTAACTAACTAATTTTTTGTGAGCATTTAGTCTAAGAATAAAGTACACTAATTTTTTATTAGTTTGGTTAAATTATTCTTGATATTATTTTTGTTTAAAAGTTATAATTCAACTCTTTGAAATTTTATATATGTTATAAAACTTTTTTTAATTTATTTTTTATTAATAAAAATTATTATTATTATTATTATTATTATTACGCACAATATGTGGTCTTCGTTTGTGGGTGGTGGGGGAGAATAGAGAAAGATTCAGAATGTAATTTTATAGTTTTTACTTATGATGGAAAAAACAAAAAATTTCATACCTTTTGTGAATAGTGTTGTACAGAAATTTAAACAAAATTTGGGTAATTTGTCAAAAATTTTAATGCAAAGCTGAGTTTATATTTTTTTATCAATTTAAATATGATCTATTATTAATTAGCTCACTCGAAATTTTACATCAAATGAATAAAAAAATTATTTTTTAAATGTACTAAATATGCATTTTATATATTAATATCAAAATTAGATAGAGAATTGTTTTGCTTGAGTGTGGATGTACAAGAAGAAGATCACGTGTATCAATATACAGCATAAAATAACTGTGCTTGGCTTTGGACTAAGCTGGAAAAAACTCGCTTAATTCAAAGCAGTCTGCTGATATGAGCTGTAATCTGTTGCCAATTTGCTCTATGGGCACATTGTATGTGCTTCAGGACCTTCAGGCTATAGCAATAGGAACTTGGAATGGCTTCAGCCCATGGAGATCTTGGGCATTTACATTCAAGCCCAGTAATAAGAATATAAAATACATATTTAATAATAATAATAATAATAATAATATAAAACAATATAATATAAATAATAAAATCAAACAATCTTTTTAGGACACATATTTAATTATTGTTCTATCAAAATATTACATTACTATTTTATCTAAATATGACGATGAAAAACAATAATAATAATAATAATAATAATAATAATAATAATAATAATAATAATAATAATAATAGGAAATGTAAAGAGGAGGAGGAGAAGAGAGGGGGGGGGGGGGGAAGGGCGAGGATGGCTCTCCCTATACAACACCTTATGGCATATTGCTATTGGTGCCTGAGAGACTTAAATTCTTTATTGGCCCAAATGCAGCCCAGCGCCATATTATTAGGGCCTAATAGACTCTTAAAATTACTCAACTACAGGACATATATATAATGAATTAACACAACAACCTATAAGATACACTCAACACAAATACTTTTCTTTGAATTTTTGTAGTATGAAATAACTATGTAATGTTAAAATATAAGGAGACATTAAATTTCATTTAATATGCTTTAATACAAATGATTAATATAGAAATATAGAAATACAAAAAATTTAAATGTAAAATTATGTAATATATTAATGTAATAGGGAACTAGATATTATACACACACATATATATAAAATAAAAATTTTGAAGATATTTTTTCTTTAAATATTTTAAACCTTTTAATGAATGGAAATAGATTAATGTGAGCACAATTGAATGTCTTTAGGGTTAAAATTTTGAGTTTAAATTTCAATTGAAGCCAAATTTAAAAAAAAAATCAAAGACAAATAAAATTTAAAAATTGCTAAGTTTAATATGAATGTAATAAAAACTTTAAGAAAAACAAAATTTTAATGAATAAAACGCTTTTATCTATATAAGAAGCTAAAGCAAATCCACCGAGTGCAATTAATAAAGTTGATGCATTACTCATATAGGCGTCCACCTCAGAATGCACAAGAGAAGCAAGCTCATGTGAGATGATTGTTAATTATTGGCCCACAATTCCATGTTAGACCATAAATCCCTTCTCATTGTAAAAATAGCGTGATTACAAAACATTTGAATACGAGGGTAACCATATATTAGCTACATCTGACACTATTCTCTTTTTCATAGTCTTTCTTGATTCTCAACAATCAATGCAAAATACTTCAAAGCATTTAAAATATCTGGTAGTATAAAAAAATTTATTATTACTCTTTCTATTTTTAAAAATCTTCATTCATTGGCCATCAACTCTCCACTGGCCCTTAACTTCTGATTGTGGCATTAATTGTATTCTTGGAAATACTCATGTTTCTTCTCCTCCAGTAACCAGCTCAAGTAAATTTTCTTCCACAATTTTAAATTTTAAAATTTAATTGGTTTCTCTTTCACTTTTTCCCTTCTATATAAATTCATCAGCACCGTTCACTATCCACTTCACTCCCGTTTCTTTATTGGCTTCCTCTCCTTCTGATTCCTCCTTCTTGTTACTACACCCAACATCAATCCCAAGGTGTGTTCTTCTTTCCTCTCTTTATAGTCTTGCATGTGTGTTTGTTTCGGTTTCTTCTTATTGGTGAACTTTTACTTTCCTATTTTGTGGGACTTTCTGCGTATGGGTTTGTTTTGGTTTTTATTTTTTATTGGTAAATTTCCCACTTTTTGCTATGTTTATTGGATGTTTTGGACGTCTATTATACTTTGCTCATGAATGGAAAAGTATGTGTTCAAACTAATGAATGGGTTCGGGTTGCCGTCTTCTGCTGCATGTCTATATCTTTTGGGCCCCGATTCTTATGAGTGGAAATGAAAAATAAAAGAGAATCAAATGGTTTGTGTTTGTTAACAATATATATATATATATATATATATATAGTAGAAAGGAAATCAGTCAAAAATACCCTTTTTTGGGCACTGTAGAGTGGAAAGAGAAACAAATTTTGGAGCTAAGAGTTTAGAAAAGTTTATAATGTCCCTGTGTATAAGTTGAAGTAGATACTTTATTAATTGAATGTAAAAGTCATATTTAACAAATAAAAAACACTTGAAGTCTATTTATATGATAGATTATATTTTTTATTTTTTATTATTTTTAATGTATATATATATTTAAATCAAATAGCTTTTAGATATTACTTTTAATTATTATATAATATTTTTACTTTTTTTTAACAAGAGGGACCTTAAGGCTAAGAAAAGAAAATTATTATTTTATTAATTTTTTAATTAATTAAAAAGCCAAAAAAATTCTTTAGTAAGAGTGTTTTGATCATTTATTATATAACTCACTTTTCATTTCTATACTATTTTTATCCTACCAAATTGACAAATAGAAAATCATTCATTTTTCCTTTCATTTTATATCAAACACATTTTCGTCATTGATCCCACTATAACAAAGAGGGCAATTTTCAACTGAAGAATTAATTAAAAAAAATGCTAATGCGTTCTTTGTGAATTTTAAATTCATATAACTTAAAAAATAATGTTATGTTAAATATTGAATTTTGATTAAAATATACAAATTTAATTTCACTTGCAACTGAAGTTTGGTCAATATTAAATAATTAAATAATAATAATATTTCAAATTAAAAACAATAAGTTATATAAATAATAATTAATAAAATTAAATTATAAAAGAATGATTGAACATAGTTGGAATGCATTGTGGCAATGCATTTGCATTATATATATATATATATATATCTTATCTCTCAATTCCTACATTATTTTTTTAAATTAAAAATATTTTAATTATTTGTTATCACTTACTTTCTTTTTCATCATTATTTTTATTTTACTAAACAAAAAAATAAAATAAAATAAAATAAAAAGCATTCTCTTTCTTTTTCCATTTCTATTGAAGAAATATTTGTGTACCAAACAAGGCCTAGATATTATTGTTATCTTGAACATTCATTTCTACTTAAATTTTCTTTATGTTTTGTGAAAAAGTAAATTTCATCTTTAGATGTAATATTTTAAAGTCTTGATTTTTTTTTTCTTTTTCTTTTAGATATATTTTTATTTTTCTTTAAAGTTTTTTTGTTTTCATGGAGTCTCACAACCAAAAAAAGAAAATTTAAATTTAAATGCAATTGCTTATATTTTTGTTATCAAGTCTCTAATTAAAATATGACAAGTATATGGTCCTTTAATAATAACATGATTAGTGTATAGTTTAATTAAAAAATTATATTATTATTTACAAAAGCGATATACTTATCATGGTATTATTAGAAAAGCATACACTTGTTATATGTTACTTAAAAACTTGATAGCAAAAATATAAACAACTACATGTAATCCCCCCCCCCCCCCCCCCAAAAAAAAGATAAAGGGTTTAACCATAGTTTCATTGCAACAAAGACTACTAATTATAATTTTGTAAAACTGTGTGGACTTTTGCTATAAAACTTGGCTTAATTGTAGTTTTTAAATCGCAAAAAGATATAATGCTTCTTCTAACAATAGTTTAAATTTATTTTTTTTAAAAAACTTTTTCTAATTAAAATTTTTCTTTACTTGTATTAGCAATATTATAGACTTGTATAATAGATTTAGTTTATAAACATCCAATGAAATCAACATATCTTTAATTGTAACTAAGATTACACCAAAGTTCTACTATTATTTATATAAAAAATCAAGATACTACTAATTATCTCTATTATACTTGAGTTTGTATAAAAAATTAAAATACTATACTAATTATCTCTGTTACATAAGTGTAGAGATTGAGTTGCAAGGCTAGAATTACCACTATCTTGACTACTTAATACCTGAAAATAAAAGTAAAACAATATTAATACCAAATTAAATACTAAAAGAAACTAAAGTTTATTAATATAGTTTATGTGGAATGATAAGTTTATCATCTTACTATTCAAATGCCAATACCAGCAAACCCAGGTGGCACTTCACCTTAGAAGGTTTGTAAGAAGAATGCCAAAGCTACATTCACTTGTTGTTGTTATTGTTATCGTCGTCGTTATAATCTACTATATTCTTATTTTGCTTTGAGTTGCACTTTAAGGTCCTAGATCTCATTTTCAAGTTTGAGTAAGAAGGCCCAGATGATAGAGTCCCCTTATGGTAGTAACAAGATTGATTGAATGGGTAAGCGTCAAATCCTAATCTTCGAAGTCGACTTTGAGGTGCTCTTGGCTACCCAAAGTTATGACCAAAGAATACTAACTTGTTATCTCTTAAGAAGGAGATCCTTGAATCTAAAGCTTTGACATCTTCTCCTATAAGTTCAAGCACTATAGAAAATAGTCTAACATTTTAGTAATGCATCAATTCAATAAAACCAAGAATCAACACTTTATTCCTAGATAATTTGTATACTTACAATAATTTCTCCATTTCCTCATTGATTGTACCTCCATCCTTAGTCTTATGTGTGGCAGTCTACAAATCTCCATGGCTAACTGGGCTTCCATACTCAGCCTCTTATGAATTTTAAAACAAATATTATAACATCTCACTATTTTTTAAAATAAACTTACCATCTTTGCCATTTTTCTAGCAAGGCTCCTTAATTTTCCAATGTAGGAGATTGTTTACCTTTGTTGGTTTTCTTTATTTTTCACCGTAATCTCATAAGGATCAATAGAAACACAATAATGGTATTTCTCAAGAATACTATAAAATATTGTAAGAAAGTGTTATTACCTTAGTGCTTGGGTCTTCATGGTAATTAATGTAGAAAGCCTATTGTTCCCTTGGAATACCTTTCAATACAAAATTGTAAAGCTACTCTTTACTTTTTTTACCATTTGTACCTTGATGTATAACCCTTTCCACGCCTATTGCCACTTGGCTTCATGGACTTTAAATTATAATTCTTATGTTCATTATTATTAATGGCAAAATGTGTCTGCAACCAAAAAAATAAGCAAACATTATTAATTAATATAAATTATTCTGAATAAGGTATAAATTAATTCAATAGTCATTGTGCTACTGGTATAGTATCTCTAAAAGTGTTATTCTTATAGTATTTTGGAATATTATTCTAACCTGAGTAACTAATTGAAAATATTGTGAAGTTTTTGCCAATGTTTCTTAAGAAAACACCCAATAATCCTCCTTCCTCTCCAATTGGTTGGTTTTGATCATTCCACTCCACAACAACCCTTTACCCTAGAGAAAGGACCTAAACTTCTAGCAATGTTAATTACTTAGGTTTGACATCTCCTTACTTATCTGCAAAATTGAAGTTTGGGTACATAGTTGAAATTTATGTATACTTACAATAATTCAATAAAACTAAGTATCAACACTTTATTCCTAAATAATTTGTATACGTACAATAATTTGTCCATTTCCTCATTGATTGGAGCTTCATCCTTAGTCTTATGTGTGGTAGTCTACAAATCTCCATAAGCCTCCATACTCAGCCTCTTATGAATTTTAAAACAAATATTATAACATCTCACTATTTTTTAAAATAAACTTACCATCTTTGCCATTTTTCTAGCAAGGCTCCTTAATTTTCCAATGTAGGAGATTGTTTACCTTTGTTGGTTTTCTTTATTTTTCACTGTAATCTCATAAGGATCAATAGAAACATAATAATGGTATTTCTCAATAATACTATAAAATATTGTAAGAAAGTGTTATTACTTTAGTGCTTGGGTCTTCATGGTAATTAATGTAGAAAGCCTATTGTTCCCTTGGAATACATTTCGGTACAAAATTGTAAAGCTACTCTTTACTTTTTATACCATCTTGTACCTTGATGTATAACCCTTTCCATGCTTGTTGCACTTGGCTTCATGGACTTTAAATTGTAATTCTTATGTTCATTATCATTAACAATAAAATGTGTCTGCAACCAAAAAATAAGCCGACATTATTAATTAATATAAATTATTTTGAACAAGATATAAATTAATTCAATAGTCATTGTGCTACTAGTATAGTATCTTTGAAAGTGTCATTCTTGTAGTTTTTTGGAATATTCATCTAACCTGAGTAACTAATTAAAAATATTGCAAAGTTTTTGCCAAGGTTTCCTAAGAAAACACCCAATAGTCCTCCTTCCTCTCTAATTGGTTGGTTTTGATTATTCCACTCCATAACAACCCTTTGCCTTAGAGGAAGGAACCAAACTTCTAGCAATGTTAGTTACTTAGGTTTGACATCTCCTTACTTATCTGCAAAATTGAATTTTGGGTACATAGTTAAAGTTTATGTATGGAATTACATTATATCAATTTAGTGCCATATAATTCACATTCTTGTATTTACCAATGATATGAACCATCCAACATTTTCTTCATTCTTCTAGTGCAACCTCATTAGGTTGTACATAAACCCTTTCCTATTTATAAGCAAGGAAATCATGAATATCCTCAATACTTCGATCGGTGGCCGAAACCTCAATGGGATCCCGAACTAGTGGGAAATTGGCAAATCTATATACTATGACTATCCACCATCACTAACAGCCAAACTCGACAATGTACTCTAGAGCTGGATGCACTACTTTTATGAAAGGGGCATGAACTACTCTTCTTGAAAAGCCTCTTCCTCTTCAAGATTTTTATACATATACAAAACTAATGTAAGACATCTAATAAAGATAAAACATAGATAATCAATGATAAGAAAGAAAAAATAAAAGATGCAAGATATTGAACATAGACAGGTTCTAACTTTTTTCTTCATATGGAAATAGTATTTCCAAGTATAAAGGTGAGAATGATTCACTCTCATAATTAGTATCCTCTTCTTCCTCACCTATGTCAAACAAGTCCCATGGCTTTAAATGCACAACTATACTCCAATTTTTATCTAACTCACTCTTCACATAATATACCTGTTAATCCTCTAAAACTTGGATGTATAGCTTGTCTCACCAGTTTGTATCAACCATGAGAAATTAATAGGTACGATCCTTAAATCATCAATTACAATGCCTGTAAGAGTGGTCGTATTGGCCCACTTACATTTAAACATGGTTATCATAAATCGACCATGATAATTTATTTTGATTATATCAACCAATTTTTCCATAATAGGGCACACCTCCAAAGCATATATTTCCATTACTACTACTTACATAATTATTTGTCCCAAAAGTCCCAAAGACTTGATAATTTTGAGTTTTCAACCTTGGCCCCATTCCACTGTGCAAAATTTGAATTCATTAACATTATATGCAATATAACATCTTGCTTAATCAATTGGACCAAGGGCAAGCATCTTTATCTCAATAAAATGGAAGCCTTTGACATTTTTCTTATATGAAAGAAAAGAAATTTGATTATTGTTACATAATGGCTTTAGCATGGAGCTATAAAAAAAGGGTGGACATGCACTTATATGACAACAAAACTAGTCAATAAACTTTATGTGAACCTTCTTGTTTATCTTTACACTCAATCACATATCATTTTTTAATTGTCACTTCACCACATACCTTAATTCTCTATATGAAAACCATCAAGTAAGTTTATCATTGCAATGATCGCGGCACATATAGCGTAATTACTTTAATATGCTTATTGAAGAAAGGGATCCACTTCTCTACAATTACTTGGCACGTGTTGATGTGCTTCTAGTTTCTCCTTAGAGGATAGAATAAAGTATTCAATACCAATAATTGATTTTCTAATGAATAGAAACATAATGCCTTCAATAGGTGAACCATCACTGGGTTAGTCATTAACATGTCTATGTTGATTGAATATTGTTTTTACTCCATCCAAATACCTTAAGCAAAAAGTTAAAACCTCTTCAACTAAATGATTTTCAACTATTTAGCCCTCTGACCAAGCCCTATTTCATACATAGGATTTTAACTTTCTTATATGCTTATTAAAAAGATCCATTGCACATCATTTATCCAAATAAAAATATTTGGATGAAATGAGAAGTTTTAAAATTATGTCTATATACCATAAGTTTGGCTTCTTTAACTAAATGTACAATCAAATAAACTATGATCGTGAAGAACGAAGGCGAGAATATCATTTTCTAGATGACAAAATGTAAGGACAACTTTACTCTAAAGTTGGTTAAGTTTATTCACATTTACTACTTTATTAGACAACTTTCTTGAAAAATGAACACAAGTCAATCTATACTATATATACTTGCTTAGAAAGTGTCTTTCTCATGACTAAAGGTAATAATTACTCTATTAGAATATGTGCATTATAACTTTTCAATCCTCCAATCGTACGTTGTCTCAAATCAATGTATCTAAAAATATTACTTAAATACCAACTAGGTATGATGATATTTTTCAATGTCTTGAGAAAGACACCCTTGTTTACTTTTATCAATGTGAACAAAGATAGTGTAGATTTATCATTGTTGTTTGTCTAGAGCTCATATCTTATATCCATCTTTTGTAAGTCTCTTTATGCATATAACTTTTTTGATTGTCCAAACTCATTAAGCAAAGTGAATATCACATTGTCATAGACATTCTTCCCAATGTGTATTATGCTAAGACTATGACATAGTAAATGATTCACCCAGTAGAGAAGTCTAAAAAATATAATCTTCTTACACTATTGATGGGTCTCACTATTAACATCACCAATTCCTCCAGATCTTCTTCCTTGGCTTTCAACTTTAACCTAGTTTCTAAATACAATATTAACATTCTCAAGCTATTTTAACATTTTTGAACCCGTTATTGCAATTGGCAAATTTCTTTTTTTTTTTTTTTGCTTCCATCAAACTAATTTAAGGCCAATCTAAATTTATGTTCTACATTCAAAAAATGACTATCACTTCCAACTATGAGATAGGTGAAAAGGAGTAAAGTTAAAGTTACAAGATGAGAGCCCAAACCAATATATGTGTTTCACTCAGATAATGTTTGAAGACTTGGAAAATTACTAATAGTCTGCATCATAACTATATGCATATTGAAGATGTTATTGCTATAACAAAAAAAATTTCCAAGACTTTAATATTAACAAAAAAAAACATCACATACTCATTTCTTTATGACTGTGATAATATGGCTCATTTTTTACATTGCTTCTACAAAAATATTTTTTATTATTATCTTAATCTCTATTTTTTAGTTTTAAACTCAAATTGGACTTATTCCTTGTTTGTTTTTTCAAACCCCATTTTTTTAGATAAGATTTACTTTGTCAAATTATTTCTTTTCATATTCTTTACCACAAACATTAGACATCATATATCCTTACATGCTTCCCACTAATCAAATTTTGTCTAACAAAAACAAACATGCTACCCACTACTATTTTTCTATCTATACTTTCATATCTATAGCTTGAGCAAAATAAACATGCTATCCACTAATAATATTTTCTACTATTTGTTTTAAAGTCAATCTTTTTTTCAAATGTCATTATATCACATGCACACTTACTTAATCTTTAATATCATATCACAATAATTTAGTGGTTAAATTAAATAAAATACAACTTATAACTGGAAAAAATAATATACCAAATGCTTCATTGAATTGAGAAAAAAGGAGGTTAATTATAATATAAAGACCACCTCCTTTGTGAGTTACCTCTACTAGTGGGACTAAACTGCCATTATAATGAAAAGTAAAAATTATGGTGGGCCTCCTTGAAAAATAATTCTAAATAAAGCTTTATAATATCACTCAAAATCGAAGTTTTGCATTATAGGGTCTTGAATGCTACTTGAAAATGAAATTGAGAGAAGGAAGTTGATTTTTTTTTAATTTTTTTATATAGAAATGAAAGAGAATGAAAAGTGCTACAGGGGTTTTTTTATATATAGAAAGGTGAGGCAGATGAAGGAGGAAGGGGTTTTTATCTAAAGTGTGAACGATAAAAGTTTTTTTTTGGAAATAATGTTATCCCAAATGGCACAATAGGTTGTGGCCACATGGCATTTTAATCTTCACATCTAATTACACTATGCCCTGTGGCCAACCTGTGACTAGTGTCAAGGCCAAAACTGACCTTGACATAAGTCAACTTTTGAACCTGGACATTCCTTAATCACACTCAATTATATATATATATATATATATATAAAAGATGTGAGCATTGTTAGCCCATATCCTTTTAAAACAAAAATAGCTATAATATTTTGGGGTAATAAGATTGGTAACTGAGCATTTGGTTCAATCATTATTTTCTTTGTAATAGTACAGTTAAAATCCCCAATTACACATGGTCACAATTCATTTTTGTCGAATGTTGCTAAGGCATATGACAAGGTATCTTGGAATTTTTTACGAGTTATACTACAAAAAAATGGGGTTTCTTGTGCATTGGATTTAAATGATTATGTAATGTGTGACTACTACGAGTCACCAAATTATAGTTAATGGGACTCCAATTGACACATTTTATCCTCAGCAAGGGTTGTGCTTGTGAACAACGTATTTTGTCTAGGCATGCTCCAAAAATAATGATAAAATTAAACTACCAAAAAAATAGAAAACGAAAAAAGAAATGAAAGGCAAAATTAAAAAAGGACTAGAAAAAAGAAAAATTACTGTGAATACCGTATTTTGTCCGAACGAGCTAAAAAAAATAACAACTAAAATAAAGAAGAAAATAATCAAAAAAATGATATGAGAAAAGAATAGGGTTTAAGGCCTAATAGTAGATTTTAGAGCCCAATGCCCAAAACTCCATGCATTTCCAAAAATAAAAGAAAAGAAAAAGAAAAAAAGAAAAAATCAAAGGGGAAATAACCCAAAAACAAATTAAAAATAAACATAAATAACAAACAAGATAAAAGTCCATTAATCCAAAATTAGAACAAAAAGGAAAAAAATCAAAGAGTGAGTAACAAAATCCAAAAAAAGGGACTAGAAAAAAAAAAGAAGAGAAAAAATAAAGTAAAATAATAAAAAAAGAGTAAAAAATATATAAAAAAAAAATTAAGATTTTGGGACCTAATCTAGGAGAGCCCAAACCAAAAAAGAAGAACTAAAACAAACAAAAATAGAAGACAGCTTAATTCCTCTAAATCCCATTGGCCCAATACTAATTTTTTTTTTTTAAAAAAGGCCCATTCCAAAAAAAGCTTGCCCAGAACAAGTTGAAAATAAAAAAGGACTGAAAAAAAAAAAAGAGAGAAGCAAAGCATAAGCCCAATCTGGATGCCCAAATGCTACCCATTTCCTTCAGCCACTCCTTTCCTTCACACGTGATTCTGGCAGAGGGAGGGGGACCACTTTCTCACTCACCCACGCACAGAGCTCGCAGACCTCTACGGATGCACAGGAGCACTCACTGAGGACGACTCTGAAAAGGCAAACATATAGGAGGAAATGGAGATGCCAGTGGGGTAGAGAGGCACGACGAATATGAGAGACGAGGAGACCTCGTGGCAAGGAGGTCGAGAGTAAAAGAACGAAGGAGGGAGACCGAGGGGAGATTGATGGGTGAGAAATTCTGTAGGGAGCATTCTTAGGATTTTTGGGAATTTTACTGGAGGTTCGGGGACGCTGAGGAGAAGAGGAATAGGTTTCTTAGGGGAATTGGTTTTGAGTTAGAGAATAAGAGAAGCAGAGAAGGATTTCTGGGAGAAGGAAGGAAAGATTCAAAAAGGAAAACTGAGATTGAGGGAGAGAAGAACAGAGAGAGGCATGGGGTTTTTGGGTGGATTTCGAGTTGGAGAGTGAGAGGCTTGAAGGTTCCCAAATATGAAAGAGAAAATCGAGGGCGAGACAGAGACAAAGGGAAGAGAAGGCCATTCAGTCTTTCGAACGCTAGAATAATAGCTGGGGAGGCATGTGTTCTGTATTTTTCTTCCATTTTCAATTCTGAAACTATAGGGCCACATAAATATGCTGTTTGTGGGTGCTGAGGTTTAGGGATGGTTTGATTCCATTATTTTTTTTGGGTGCTAAAATCTAAACCTTCTTTTATCTTGAATATGGTTTGATTCGTTTGTGTTGGCTACTAAAATTTGAGTTCCTTTGGGTCGTGGGATATAGAATGGATCTGATTCAAAGGCTCGATTTAGATGAAGACTCATGCTGTTATCCTTGATCTGTTATGTGTTTGCCTCAATCAAATGCATCTGGTCCAGATAATCTTCTACAGATTGGTTTTAAGTTTTATATTCAATGAGTATGAAAACAGTTAAAATAAATATGATTCATTGATAGTCCATATTCTACTTTATATTTGTGTTTTGATGTTCATTGCTGTGAAGCTCTGTTTCTGATGTGAATGTGAAACTCCATTTCTGATGCAGACTTGGCCTGTTTTTCTGATGTTTGTGTTTCTGATATACCTTTTTTGCTTGCTATGTTCTATTGTTAGCCAAAAATTCCAATCCAAGTGGTTCTGCTAATGGTTTCATTATGGATTCTGTCTCTAGCATCAAACTGCCCAGTTTAAATTCCCAGTAATGAATTTTGGCTGTCCTGCTATGTTTATTGATTGCTTAGGCTTTGAATGGTTCATGAGAAATCAAGCCAGTTTGTTTAGTTCATGGTCTTGCATTTCACCAGCTATGTTTCTTGCTTGCTACTTTTAATTTTTAGTCGAATCTTTTTGCTATAATGCAACATAGCTTTAGACATAGGCTCAGGTTCTGAATTGATTCCATCTTGGTACATATAACGGATTGCGAGGCTTGTATATGGAACTGAATTTGATCTTCATGTGATTACTTATGTTATATCTCATGCTCGTATTAATTGGGGTCAGTTTTCCAATTGGTATGCTGCTCTTGTACGATTTTAGTTCTGTTCATATATAGGGATATTAACATATTGTTGAAAGTTGGTACCTATTACCCCTCTGTTTTTAGTCTCATTCCTTATTAGAATCTTATGCAGAATGTCCAATTAAATATGATGTTTGTTATTTCTTTTAAGGTGATATTTCTCTTGAATGTTGGCTTTAATGTTTAACATGTGGGTGCATATTGACGCATTGATTTGATCATTCCTGGAAAGCAAATGGTTGGTTAGAATTTAACCCCCCCTTTATATTTCTGTTGCATCCGAGCTCCATCTGAGGAGTATAGGGGAAATGAGGAGGCTCATCAGAAGCGTAGAGATTCGACGAGAAGATTAAAGAGAAAGCTTCAGTGGGATAATGGGAGGATATGGCATGGCAAGTATAAAAATGTGAGACAACACTGATCTGACTGGAGAGAGGCATAGGAAATGGAGAAAAACAAAAATGCAAACAAGTGATGTCTTTCAAATTCTCATCCTTTTCATTTTTGTAATTATTATTTGAAATAATGTGCTTTTTGTTTGGCTATATACAGAACACACATTATCACAAATTATCTTATACTTGTACATATTTGGTTTTTATTTCATTTCGTTTTATTTTTTTAGAATAGTCATGTGGGACCATGTGTCTCCTCAGGCACATAGAAACAAACCAAAAGGTCATATGTGGCAATAAAGCCTCCTTAGTGCCTTTTGGGTCTTGAATTTTCGTTTAATATTTTGGGCTTCAATGGCCCAATCCAAAAAAAAACCTTTAAAGAAAATTCTAAAAAAAAAAAAGAAAGAGCAAAAAATAGAAGAGGATTAAATTTTTAGTAAAAATCATTTTGAGTTTTAAAGATTTACTCTTTTTTAAAGGTCTTTTAGCTAAAATTGAAAAAATGTTATTCCAAAATCCAAAGTAAAATTTTCTTTTAGAGTTGGTCCTTTAAAAAAAATAATAATAAATAAAATAAAATAAGTAAAGGAAAAGGGGTTTAATCAAGAAAAGAAAAAAAAACAACCAAAAAAAACAGAAAAAATAAAACACAAAAACATTTAAGGAAAGAAAAAAATCAAAAGAAAAAGACAAAAGAAAATATCTCTAAAAAGAAAAAAGGAGAGAAAATTCTTGTACTTAAGCACAAATGTCATTTTGAAATTTAATCTTATAATAAAAATAAACAAATCAAGAAAATTAAGAACAATTTGACAACAAAATTTAAAACAAATAAAAAAAAGAAAAAAAAAGAAAAAGAAAAGCAACAAAAATTGAACAAAGCAAAAACAAAGATAAACAAAAAAAAACAAAAACAACCAAACAAAATAAAACAAAACAAAAAAATAAAAAGCAAAAACAAAAACAAGAACAAAGAATAAAAACCAAAAGTAAAAACTAAAGAAAAAAAAATTAATTAAAAAATAAGGAAAGCAAAAGAAAAAGAAAACAACAAAAAACAAACACAAACAAAACAAAGATAAAACAAGAAAAAACTAAGAGTAAAAACTAAAAAAAATCAATTAAAAACAAAAAAACAAAAATAAAATAAAATAACAAAGAAAAACAATAGAAAACAAATCTAAAAAAAACCAAAAAAAATAAAACAAAACAAAAAAATAAAAAGCAAAAACAAAAACAAGAACAAAGAATAAAAACCAAAAGTAAAAACTAAAGAAAAAAATTTAATTAAAAAATAAGGAAAGCAAAAGAAAAAGACAACAACAAAAAACAAACACAAACAAAACAAAGATAAAACAAGAAAAAACTAAGAGTAAAAACTAAAAAAAATCAATTAAAAACAAAAATAAAATAAAATAACAAAAAAAACAATAGAAAACAAATCTAAAAAAAACCAAACAAAATAAAACAAAACAAAATAAAAATAAAAAACAGAAACAAAACACCAACAAGAACACAATTTTGAATTTCGAACTACGTGAACTTGAATCCCTCCTAAATGATATGTAGGCTCTAGGTTCTCATTTTAGGTCAAGTCTGCCCTTGCAAATAAACATTTTTTTGTTTTATTTCTTTAATTTCTTTTCATCTTATTTTGCTTTTAACTTTATTCTTTTTTCTTATTTTACTCTTTGAATTTATTTTTGTTTTGTTCTTAATTTTCTTTCTTTTTTATCTTTAATTTTATTTCTTTAAGTTTTTCATTCCGTTTTGCATGTAATTTATTATGGAGAATTAAAATAAAATTGAGGCCATATTAATTTTGCACAACTGACTTAGGGTAACCGTTTTTAGTAACGAGTATAGTGAGGTACCTAATACCTTCTCCACCCACAATGGACTCCCAAATCCAAATCAGATTCGCAGACCGTTTTCAAATAAAAAAAGACTTTTCCAAAATTTGGCTTTTTCAAAAATTTAATTTTTAGTGGCGACTCCATCCTAAAATTTTTAATTATTGATTTCAGTTTTTATTTTCTTTGAAAGTGAAATCAAAATGTCTTTCTTCTTTTCTTTTAAATTTGGGTGTGACAGTGCTAAGGTAATATGCTTTCTCCATATCTCTTTATAGTATGTACTAACATTTTCTCTTGTATAATTCATAAAGCAAAGCAAAATCACTTATGGCAAGGCCTACAAATTTGTCAATAGCTTGGACTAGTATCACATTTAATGTATGCAGATAACACCATTCTATTTTTTAAAGCTTCATCACATATGCGTGAACTAGTAAATGGTGTGTTACACAATTATAGTTGTATGTTGGAACATTATATCAATCATGGTAAGTCTAAATTCATTTTCAATCTTGCAGTTCTTCATAAAATTAAAAAATTTTGTCCAATATTTTTGGAGTTAAATATAAGGGTAGATTAAGGAAATGCCTTGGAGCTCAAGTGGATATTGGTTGCAATAAAGCACAATTGTATCAAGAAGTGGTGGATAAGGTTGATTGAAAGTTGCAAGCTTAGAAATCTATATTATCATTACACGCTGATAGATTAATGTTGATTAAATCAGTTATTAGCTCTTCATCGGTTTATCCATTATCTTGTTTTGCATTACCTACGAAGTATTGTCATGAGATGGATATGAAAATATCAAAATTTCTCCAGGGTTATACAAATTCTAAATGATGGCCGCATCTGCTTAATTGGTTTGAGATTTGTTATGTTAGGCACATAAGTGGTCTTGGGATTAAGCAAGTACAATTATTTAATCAGGTATTATTGGCGGAAACATATTTAAAGATTAATTGTTGATAGTTTTGATTCCTTTGTCACTCATGTTTTAGGACCTAAATATTATAAGGATGGTGGTTCTGGTATGTTAAATGCTCACTTTAACAAGGCATAGATGTGGAGGGGCATTTGTAAATGTCACTCTATTATTTGTGATAGTCATAGGAGATGGAAGTCAAATTTCTCTTAATCACCACCTATGGTGGCCAACACAACTAGAATTATTTTTATTATATAATAATGTAAGTGACCTTATTTTACATGAACAAGGTAGTTAGAATTTTACAGCACTTTCACAACTTTATGCAGTAGATGTAGCTCGTCAGATTGCTTAAATGCCATTTTCAGTCATCTGTCACTTGGATAAACTTATATTACTAGGTATTTCCTCAGGTAAGTATATTGTGGTTGATGGTTATAGGCTATTGGCAGATGCTTAGGTCTCCAATTGCAATCTTCATCTATAGCTTGGGATGCCCTTTGGAAAATTCGTTTACCATTTTCTATTATTTCATTTGGCAAGAAATTATTATAGAATGCACTCCCTATGATAGTTGCTCTCAATGCTTATCATATATCTATAGACCAAAGTTGTCCTTTTTTTTGTTGATCGAGGAGATAATAAACCATATCTTTTTGAATTGTTCTTTTATAAGAGCGGTTTGGTTTGGGTCTCCATTATCGTTGCAAGATCAAATTTAGCCATCGAATATTTCTGCATGGTTGAATACATGGTTACTTCAAGCAAATGCGGTTAAGAATCAAGTTGAGGAGTATACTGCCCTGATTTTCATGCTCTTATATGTAATATGGTTTTGTAGAAATCGTAAGATATTTGAAGATGTATATATTGGTTTGGAATATGCATTGCATATGATTAGTTAGTAACTATAGCAATATTGTAATGTTGTTCAATTGCCACAAAAAATGTCATGTTCACCTATGTCGAAGTTACCTAGCTTAGTTGGATATCTATCCAATTTTGACTACTGGTAGATGGTATTTGGTTTGCTACTTGTAACACTAGACAAAAGAAACATTGGGTTTCTTTGGAACCAATTAGAAATACTTAGTTGTTTATTCTTTATTAGTAGCTGAGTGTGAATCCTCAGGAATTTTCTGTGGCTTTTTGTTTTTACGCGATCACAGTATAAACTCTTATCTCGATCTTCTTGTCTCCCAACATCTTTACAATATTTTTGAAAAGATATTTTGTAGTTGACGAGAAGTTTTGTTTCTAACCAAATTATGGTTGTTCTAGATGATATTCAACGTGGTCTTCATCAACAATGAAAGGATGAAGTTGGTTTGTATATTTTAGGATCATATACTATTTCGTAGTTGGCGTTGGTCTTATTGTTATTAAAAAGAAAACACCCTTTTTGTCAATTGAGAGACGAAGAATATTTATATTGTAAGATTTTCTTTATTAGCGTTAAATAGTTCTTTTAATGGAAAATTCTATCTAATGACCATAATTTAATAAAAATGATACTAAAAAAATCTTAAAAAATAAAAATTTGAAAGATCAAAGGACCAAGTTATCAAAGGCTCCTTCCCAAATTACCACTTATATTCTTTGAACTTATAACATAATTTTCTTGATATTACAAGAGTTTGTGTGAATTTATTACTATTCTTCAATGAAAATACCATTATAATATCAAGAAAATTGGGTTGTAATTTTGGAAAGTATAAATGATAATTTTAAGAAATACTAATGATAACTTTCGTCATTTGGTCCTTCAAATAAATTTTGATTTTAAAATATTTTATTAATATTTTATCAAATTATGATCATTATTTGTTATTTTCCCTTCTTTTACATCTATTCTTCTATATTGCTACGACACCACTATGGTACGGGTACAAGGGCAAACACAAAAGAGATCTAATTAGCAATTATTATAATGTAATTTATATAAAATAGTATATAGCAATATTCTGAAAAAAAATATTATAACATTGTTAATATATAGCATGTCACAACGGTGGTGTGCTATTCTTCGTATTATTTAGTTCATCTAATTATCTTACTTGTCCAAAAAAATATCTCACTAACTTACTTTTTATAAATTATATGAATGATGTAAAATAATAATTAAATAAAAGTTATTGATAAATTAATAAAAAATAATAGACTAATACATTAGGTCAAAATCATAGGTGAAAAAAGACTCAATACTTTTAGAGCAGGAAAGGTGGAAAGCAAGTTAGAAAACATCAAACAAAAGTGAAAATGAAATACCAAAAAGTCAGGGGCAAGATTCCTCCTAATCCTCCTTCCTCGACTTTTGCACGGGTACATTGCTAGCTCTCCTTGTGTTACGCCTAGTACACTAGATTAAAATTTAATATTAATTTAATATATTATAATTGAATATCAATTTAATATGTTGTAATTTAATAAGGTGTTGTTTGGTTGAACGGAAGGGAGATGAGGGAAGGGGAGGTTAATGGAAGGGAAGAGGTTTAATGAGTTCTATTTGGTTGGAAGGGAGGAGAAAGAAAGAGAAATTATTATTTGGGTCAGGAGGAGAGGGGATGAGAGAAAAGGTAATTATATTTAGACAAATTTATTCTTATATTATTTTAATTTTTTTAATAAAAAAAGTTATTTATATCAATATTTTTTTAAAAAATCAATTATGAATTTCAATCTTTTTTTATTTTTAATTTCTGAGAAAAAAAATTTATCTTAACTTTTATTAAATGTTAATATATTAAAAAATTAAAAAATAAAGGGACAATAAAGTAAATTATAAATTAAAAAATTCTCTTCCTCTTATTTTCAATTTTGTTCAACCAAACATCTTATCCCCCTCCTCTTCCTTTCAAAAACCCCCAACCAAACACATTTTAAGTATTTTGTGCAAAATAACATGGTGATGAAATTGTTTTTCTTGTAATTTTGAATTCCGGTAAATTTGAATTTGATGTTTTAGATAAATAATTTTTTATATAATAAGAAAAAAAATAGCTTATGAAAAAAGAATGTTGGTTAAGGAATAACTATTTGAACTATTGATTTATAAGTGATATTTATGACAGTGGCTATTAAAAGCTTTAGAAAGGTATGGATTTATCCATGAGTGGGTTTAAAAATGAAGAAAATGATCTGAATAATTGTAATTAAACTAATAATATTAATTTTCAGCGACATAATTATATTTTCGCATTAAAGATAACATAATAGTATTTTCACTTTAAATTTTTTATTTGCAATTTAATTAATTAGTTGTCAAAACTAAAAAATTTTAGATGTATATGTCAGTGCTTTGTTAAATTCTAGACGTCGAGTTCTGTGAGTTTTGATATTATGAATCGAAATATTTTGGGCTCATGAAGATCATAAATAATATAGAAGTGATTTTTTATTTTCAAAGTTAGCTCTCTATCAATTTTCTATTGGCCAAGAGCTCTACATACATTTGAAAACAAAAGAGTTGCAACAAACAAAAAGCCATGGACTGAGATATCCCCAAAAAAAAAAAAAAGAGTGGCCAAGCATCGTTCATTAGAATTGTTGCGCCTTTAATATATATATATATATATATATATATATATACTGTAATTAATTTGTTCATACATTCACTTTTTCTTAAAAAAAAACCTTTATACCTTTTTCAAAAAAAAATTATATATAATTTTTTTATATTTATGTTATTAAATTTTTAATTAAAATATATTAAATGAGTAATTTTTAATAATAATATAATAAATATATAATTTTTAATAATAATTGTATAATTTTTGGATAAATTATATATGTTATATTATTATTAGTAAATTACATATTTATTTTTTAATTAAAAAATATGATGATACAAATACCTACCTCAAAACCTAATTCTTCTCAAATTCCCATGTTTTCCTTGGTTCCGTACAGATATGCACTGGTCCCACACTGTGGTTCTTCCAGAATCGGAAGTGTCAAAATCGCTTCTCCAAGCGATCACGTCCACGCCGTCTTCTCCTACGCCCACTTCACTCTTCTCTGTTTCGCCCTCCGATTCTTGATAATCTCTTTATGATTCCCCCCTTTTCAGAATTCACCACATTTTAAGCTCTCTATCTAATCCAGGACGCATCGATAGCTCGTTCTTCTGCTCGTGATCGTTCTGCCATTATGAAGAAAAACCACTCTCTGTGAAACCCAATTTGATTCATGGTGTTTCATTCAGTGTTCAAAGCCGAAACACCACCACCACACATGGCTTCCACGTTGTCTCCCAAGTCTCAGCCTCTTCACTACTTCCCCCACTCCAATTTGAAATGGTCGATGAACCACTCCGACGCGCACCGATTGCGAAGGCTACCTGATCCCACCAATCGCTCCGACGACGCCGTTCGTAGTCCAGAGTTTCCATCCTCTTCCGGCTCGGGAAATTCCGATCGCAATGATCCGGTTGCTACATATCATTTGATAGAAAAAGGGGAGAAATCGGCCACTATGAAGTCAATTGAAAATTTGGATGAGAAGATGGTTAGTACTGTTCGTATAGTCGAGAAAAAGGGCGAGGAATTGAACGGTTCGGAGAGGAAACCGAAGATATTTATCCGAATACCGGTGAGAAGCAAGGCTGCTGCTCATGTCACTGATACCGTGGCTAAATCCGAATGTGCGGCTGAAGATGAAGAACCGTTGGCTAAGACTTGGAATCTGAGGCCGAGACGGTCAGTGACTAAGCATCTGAATAGAAATGGAGGTGCACCGAAAAATGGGGTAGCGCCAGTGCAGGAGTTTAAGTCTCAAGCGCAAATTCGGCCTGAATTGGCTGCGCCTGAGGAGAACCATAGACAGAAGAAGCGGAAGTTCTCAGCAACTCTTTTGAAGGAAGAGATTGAAGAGGATTTCTTGCTCTTGACTGGGTCGAAGCCGCCTAGAAGGCCGAAAAAGAGAGCAAGGAATGTACAAAAACAGATGGATGTAATGTTCAATACGATTGAACTCCAACTTATATTTCATTACTTGATTTTGCATTTGAGATATTGGACCTAACAAGCAATGCAACACAAAATATATAGTATTTAAATGATGCTTGACGGGTCTTGTCTATTGTGTTGTTGAATAAATATGGGACACGATACAACTCTGCTTTTCAAGTGTTGATGTTTCCTACCTTGTTTTATTGTGTTCTGCTGTTGGATTACGTGATTACTTTGTTTCGTTTTGTGGAAATTAATGCAGTTGGTGTTGTGATTTTGCAGTGTCTTTTTCCAGGTTTGGAGTTGACTTATGTGACCCCTGATCTGTATGAAGTTCCTGATACTCGTCATAAGGTGTGTTGTCTTTAATCTTGTTTTAATATCCATGGTTTGAATGTCTGTTTATTTGCACAGCTGATAATTGCATAAGAAAAAAAATATATATTTATTCAATGATCATTGTGTGTAAGCGTAAATAATTTTATTATTGGTTCCAAGTATGGTTTTGAATTATGGTTGCATTGCAATTGCGTTGATATTGTGGAACACATTGCAATGGCAATATTGTGGCAACATTAGTTATACAACTGAACAATTTTTAATTTGATATCTTCTTAGAAACAAATAAGTGTGTATCCAAGTTCTCAATTTAGGATTTGAACTCTAATATATGATACTAAGAGTTCCTTATACTTCTTGCAGGGTTAGACTTTCCAGTTGCTTGTTCTGGGACTCTGAAAGTTTGCTGGAGATTTGATATTTTCTGACTGCGGATCATTTTTTTGGGAGTTCAACCATATACCAATAAGTAATGTTAGTTAAGTGGTTATAGGTAGTCCCAGATGTACATATGACTTATCTTTTTGAGTAGGTTCGGCTAAGAATTATGGTAATCAGTATTTATCTTTTCTTTTTTTTAACAAATAATGTTTTTTTTTCCGGGGTTAATATGGCTTTGACGTATTTGAATTTAGATCCTTTAGCCCTGTAGACAATTCCAATGCCATTAAGCTAAAGCTTATTGATAAGCCATACTTGTTCTTCCAATGTCTCCTTTATTGCAAGCTTATAAGTACTGGTTTTACATGTCATTCAAGCATATAAGTATTTGTGGCAGACATGCCCTAGTTGCTAGATCTTTTTAAGCATATACCGGGAAATAAACAGCAGAAATTTTCCCCAATTATGAGTCATGTTTTCTTTTTCTGGATAATACTATATAGCAGATATGCAATTTCATCAACATAAAGTATAAACATTGGGCTGTTCCTTGAAGATGAAACGTTGTTTTTATGCTCATCTCAGCACAATAATGGATATACTATCATTTTGTTTTAAATTCCCAGTTTGGTAGTACTAGTAATTGCCTATTGCTTTTGTTTGTTCCATCACGTTGAAGAGTTCTCTACAAGGAGCTAGGCGAGGTATTAGGTTACTTGTATCAGCTCATTTATATCAATGAACTTTGTTACCACAAATTGATTGGTTTAGGTCTACATTCTAAATTTGTTATCTCCTCTTCCTCTTCTGAGTCCTTGTTGATATACATGGTAAATTGCTGCTCTTGTGGTAAAGTCGTCCTCTCTTTTGATTGATGCTGGCACACATACAAGTATGGAGCTGTTACAGCCGTGCATATATCTAATTAGGAAAAGTGATGTTATTTGTTTATTTTGTTATCTAATCGTGCCCGCTTGAAGTGTTGTCAGTAAGCTGTTACAGCCGTACATATATGTACGTAGTTGATGTATCTTTTGGACTTTGTTATCCAAAAAGCTTAAATGCCTGAGGTGCTTGAATTTTGAAGAGAGAGAAACTGAAAGCCACTTTTTATATTGATGGATTCTCACATCACTACAAGTAATTGGGTAGCCGCAAATTGATTTTTGTGATACTTTAATGGCATGGTTCTTTCCTCTTATAAGATGATTTTGAAGGGTGGGTTTCTTATGCTTGCTTAAGTCTCTATCGCATATCATGTATATGTAATTCATTTTGGCATAACCATTCGTTTGTGGATCTGTTTGTAATTTTTATTTTGCGCTGGATTAGGCAGGGACGATTTGAATTTGTTTCCTGCTTCTAGTATACAGAGATTAGAGGAGTGTTGCCGCAATACAGTGGAGCTATTCTCAGCTCACTGGATGTTTGAAAAACAAGAATGCTTGCTTATGCTTCATATACCGAATGTTCATGTGTTGAACTCACTGGCGATTATGACAGGCTCCTGCTTCTTGGTTTGGTTTCAATTAAGAACTGACCCAGTGTATCTAGTCACGTCCTGTTTTTGAATACTTGCTACATTCAATAATCTTCATGGTGCAGTTAATAATACCAACCAGAAAAGATTTACATTGAATTCCTGCCGTGCATAACAGTGACTGTACACATATAATTGCATGACATGTTAAGTAATATTGCAATCGAGGGTTTAAGTTTTCACATTTGGCATAGTGTTTTTCGAATTTAGAATCTGGCACTTCGAAAGTGCGGTACCATGCACTTTAGTAAGTGCCTGTAGGTAGTAATTAATGAGAAAATAAAGGTACCTGACTTGATCCTTTAAATTTCATTTTTCTAAATTTTTTATGAAGTTGAAAAGAGAAAGACAAAGAAAGAGAAGAAAGATGAGAGAGTATACGGAATTTACTCATTGGTTTCATCACTTTTTCTCTTTCTCTAATTTTACAAAAAATTTATAAAAAAGAAATCTGCAGGATTCCAACTGGATTTTTGCATACCCAGGGTGGTTGTCCGAAATGGGTCTTCTTAGGTATGCTTGTCTCTGCAGTTGTGAAGTCTTTCACATTTTTTTTTTCTCGACATATATTTTTCATTTTCATTTAAAACTTTGCCTTGCCTATCTCTTACTTCACAAAACTACTCAGGTCCTCACTTCAAAGCATACAAATCTGTGGTTGTCTGGTTGCTACTATTTTATCAAAATCTGAGCTGTTGGTTTTCTCATTAATGGTTAACAACTTGTATATTATTCTCTAACGTTGCGTTTGGATAGGGTGATTATTGGAGAGAAAAGAAAGGGAGGGAGGGAAAACAGAGATTTCCTCTGTTTGTGTCGAGGAGAAGTCGGGGGAGAGGAAAGACTCGTGAGGGAAAAGTACGGTGGATCTCACGCACAAATTTTCTCCCCAAATATGGAGAGATTTGGGGAGAAAATGCGTTGGCGCTGATTATATTCTAAAATTACCCTTCATTATTCAAATGAAATATCCGCCTGATCCCAAATATATAAATTAGGTTATCGTCTTCATTTTATTGTGGCAGATCTCCCAGGATTCGATTTCCTTTTCCATTCATCGCCTTGTTTATAGAACTCCCAAGAATCACCTTGCTCTTTCACCCATCCCCTGTGTACAAGGTCTTTTCTCTTTCTCCTTATCTTCTTCCTCCTCCTCATCTTCCATAATATCAGTGTATCTGTATTATTATTTAGATGGGATAGGCCGACTTCGTAACACTATTATAATATCGGGATCACATATTATAGAATAAATCCAAAGACTCAATTCTATGTGAAAGTTGTAAAGATTAATTTTTACATTCGTGTTTTGTTTTTCCCCCACACCCTAACATGGAACCAACATAAATGGATAAAGAGATGCCAACGAGCAAAGATAGGGAAGACACTATGATATGATGAGCGAACTAATCCTTACATTTTGCATCATATGACATAGGTTGTAATCATGCTCTAATTATGCTTTCATTATGAAATTTGTCAAAGCCCCTACTCTATCATTGTGCTGTTTTGTATACCAAACATTATTTTCAGAATTTCTTTATTTCTGTTCTTACTATATCTCTAGCATGATGTGCAATTTGCAAAATATGTTGTTACTTATTTTGCATAACTGTTCACTAGCGTCATACCTACAGTATATATGGAAATCACAAAATTCTTAGACGATGTTACTGAGGACACTCACTAGCGGCATACCTACAGTAATTATTATGTTATTATCTGTAATGTAATAAACAGCAAAACACCTGAAATTCATGAAACCAGAGGTATTGATATTCGGGTGGTACTTCCGTCCAACAATTCCACGGACCATCATATTTATTTTTTAAAATCTTGACAATAGCAGTACCGATGGCTTTATCATTTGGGGTAAATCTAAAAATATAAAAGATAGTGAAATATATTATTATCCTACAAATAACATTGTTAAACCAAACAGTGAAAAAAAATGATATACCCTGTGCCATTAGGTCTAATCAGTGTTGGCATCAGTTGATCTTGGTCATTATAGTGTTCATTCAGGTGCTTATCATCAGGCTCGTTAGACTCTTGTTGAAAGTTCTTCGAGGTTGGCTGTGTTTCTTCCCTAGCATTAGATGACTCTGGTTGTGACAAATTATTTTGTGTTCTCCGGCCCCTTCTCGAAGACATCCTGTAATGATATTGATATCATTTACTATATGCACATGTCTGAAGATTGCGAAAAAATATAACATCCCAAGCTTTCCTTCTTACCTTGTGAACTTTGCAGATCTTTGTGAAAAGCTGTCCTCAGTGACTTCCGCTCCCTCTTTGATGGATGGGTAGGGGCAGTATAGAGGGAGATATATAAAAGAAAGTTATGTTTATCTATAGGAAATAATGTGTACATATGTCATTGTAGAAGATGGTGTGACATGCGGGACCAACTAAGAAAGATAAATACAAATATTGAAGAAAAAGTATTGTCATACCATTTCAGTGTCATGTGATATACGGGCAAAAGTAAAAAGGACCAACCACGTAAGTAAGTGCCAAAGATTCCATTGCCATATAATATGGCAATATGTGTGAGACCTAATGAAAGTACCACCCACGTAGGTGCGAAAGATTCTACTGACATATAATGGCAATATGTGTGGGACCTAATGAACATGCATAATAGTGCATAGATATATTGATAGACGTTAAAAAGTAAATTTAAAATTGATCGTGCTAGTAGAAAAAAATGTTCTTGTCAACCTTATATTATGATAATTACAATAATTACAGGATGCGTTTATAACAGCACACGTTTATACACCGGAACAAAACATGCATATGTTATATGTTCAACAATTGCATGTCTGCTTCTTCTTTTTTCCTTTAGAACTTGAAGCTTTATGCTGCTCACTCGAAGCTTTATGTTGCTGGCAATATCCATGAATTTGACGTTGTAGATCAAATATTGCACTTTCGTTGGCTTGCAATTGGATCTTGAAACTTTTTAATTTCTCCTCTATATCGGGATGTAGCCGACCTTGTGGACCTTGTGGGTATATGACCCCTACCACACTTGGATATGATAACGATAATAACTCATTTTCTTGTTGATACTTATAACCAAAAAGTGGGTCCTCTTCTACTTTATGTGAAACACTTCCTAACCTGTATACGGAGCCATGACTTTTTTTTTTCCTCCAGCAACTATTTTCCACAGCGTAACCTCATCTGCTAGTGAGAAATTTTGTGCGTTTGCAACATTTGCAGTGTGGGTTTTGAGTCTTGCATATTCATTCTTAACCAAATCAAGGGAAAAATTATATAACAGTGATACATAAATGATCTTTCACATAGAAGAATACGAAGTTAGCAAACTTATAAAAGTTTTTTCAGATTTCTTATCCACCCAAAGACCAGAGGTTGGATTCTGATGTGTTCGAACATGAAGTTCTACCGGAGCTATAGGCCTCCCGAAGTCTTTAGCTAAAGTTGCAGCATGATCAGTGAATGGAATATTGCCACCAGTCTGAAGAGATGGGCTGTCTATCGAATTGGAAGCTCTATTTTGTTTTGCAAGTTCACTTCTTCGTCTAAATTCTATCTTATTCCAATCCGCACATAAATCATTCCAAATATGTTCATTTATCCAAATAGGCCGCTTCCCTTTATTTCTGTGGTAATATATCAAATCTTTCAACCGATTTCTTGCACGATCTTTGAAATTGTTGTAAATTTGGCGATGATTATCTATGGGCTAGACATAATCTTTTGGACAATATCATCCAATAATATTTACCACATCAGATACTTCAACAAAATAAGTGTAACAAATAGGAATTTAAACTGTACTTGAAATTCTTTGAACCATAATTGTCGAACGGATTCAGGAACTTCTTTCCATGAATTATAAGGTCCTAGATAATTATGCTTCATCACTGCCACTATATACTCTACGACATCATTTCCATCAGGTGCAAATCTAATCAATGCAGATGAGAAAATTATGTAAAATGGAGTTGTAGGCATTACAGATTTTGAAATGGAATTCGTACCCAGTTTCATTATCGGGATGAATAAGTTGTTTCCCTATATCCATTCCATCTTGAATATGAGAATACAAGACTTCTCCATACAATTTACCCATCTGCACAACATATGAGGAAACAAGAAAGCATGTAGTTCCAGGAAAATTATGTAGATATAGATCAACTTAGTTTCTGTGTGAAAGATAAGCATTAAGACGTTGTTCACAATCAATGCAATGAAGTTCAGATATGTTCATTCATCATACCTTCACGTTAATTACTATAGCCTTATCTTTGCATGCAGATAACTTCTAAACTTTTGTCACTTCAAACGAAAAAAGGATAGGAGGAAGACAAATTGCCTTGGATACATGTCCTGCTTGCTGCTCGTCCCGTGAAGCTAAAGCCAAAGGAAACTTGGGCCCACGTGAAGATAGGCTGAAGACAAGCTAAGATGATAAGGGACGAGAAACGAACAAGTTTGGAAGGGACAAGGACGTGAAGACAAATGAAGCCACTTGAATGCATTGCAGGATTACACATGAGGACGAAGCAAGATACAATCATTCTTATTTGTTTATATATATATATATATATATATATACTTCTTTATGTAGAAAAGCGATGATAACATTTACATTGTAAGAAAAATTTAAGTGATTATCCATTTATTTTATTTCACTTAACTAAATTTTTTTTATTATGCTAAAATATTTAATATTAATAATATATTTTTATTATGTTAAAAATTTAAGTGATTATCCATTTATTTTATTTCACTTAACTAACAATATTTTTTTATTATGCTAAAATATTTAATATTAATAATATATTTTTATTATGTTAAAATAATTAGATGGATGGAAACACGAATTTATTTTATATTAATAATATATATTATTACGTTAAAATATATTAATAATATATTTTCATTAGGACAGATGAACATGAGAAAATTTTAATATTATATTACTATTTTTGGTGTTCACATTGTTCTTTTAAAAAATTATTCTAAATTTTAAAAAATAACAATTTAATCAAATTCGGGAAATTGCATTTATCCGTAGTCAAAAAAAGAAAAAAGGCCATCCAAATTCAAGGGTAAAATTGTCCAAAAAAATAGTTACAATTTTTTTCTCTCCCCCTCTCCGCGTTACATCCAAACGGAGGAAGAAATTCCTCACCCTTCTCTCCCCCCATACTTTTCTCTCCCTCCACTTTTCTCCTCCCCCATCCAAACAAAGCCTAAAATGCAGGTACACTCTAAGGGAGTCAAATCCTTGAATTTAAAAGTGTTTTCATAGTTTTAGCGCCCTACCTTTGCTTTATAATGTACATTCTCTTTGGGCCTCATTTTTCCCCCCCGTGTTGGTTGTCTTGGTCCTAGTACCTTACTTTTGTAGACAGTTTGGGGAGTGGGGGAGGGTTTGTGCAGTAGTTGAGAGGTCTAGAAAAACTTATCCGCAACAGTGTTGTTTCTACATTTTCATTCTAATCAGTGTCTGTTCTCACTATTTAATTCTATACTTGTCTAATACGATTTAGTTAAAACCTGTCTATTTTACAATATGTAATATTCTTGTGTCCGATCTGTCTTTTTCCCCACGTGTAAATCTAGATGTTGGAAACAGATTTAGCCAAATATGATGAAATACTTTGGTAGTCAGTAAATTTAGACATTCAATTCTATAATTTGGTTTTTGTCTCAGTTACCTTTAGAATTTTCAATGCAGTTATCGTTTAGCGAATAGTGATGACCAGGACTGTAAGCTTGAAAGGGGTGCAGTTATGAGTATGGATCCTCTACTGTTGAGTTTTATCTGTCGTTGATACTGTTAATAGAAAAATAAATGTGTTTTAATTTTTTATTTTAAATTAAACTTACTCATCCATTCTTCTTCTTTTAACTTTTTCTAATGAGAAAACCAACAGCAAAGTATCCTGACTCGTGCAGTTGCTGGTGTAACGTATAAAGGCAGTTCAGATGAGAGTAGGTTATGGATTTAAAGGGGTATGCAATTGCATCAGTTAACTCAGGCTTGTGTGTTATTTTTTTTTTAAAGAGTAAATTATAAGGATTTTCCTCAGATTTTTTTGAAACTATATAATTTTTTTTTATTTTTAAAATATACATGAATTTTTATTGAAATAAAATATTGTGTTACATTTTAGTTTAATTTAAAAAATTTTAACTAAAATCTTTTTCATTATATTAAATATATATATTTTCTTAAATTTAATGAAAAGAAATTTACCTTTTTTATTTTTATTTATGCATATTTAAAAATAAAATTTATTTTTTATTTTTATTTGTACATATTTAGATATTATAGATATTTGTATATTTAGGCTAATAAATGACATTTTAGTTGTTAAAAAAATAAAATTGAATTAAAGTGTAGTTTTAGAAAATAGAAAAAAAATTGACTAATTTATTCTTTTTTTTAAAAGCTAGTTTTCGCAAGACACACTAATATCAAGAACTAAATAGTTTGCCAATATATTTTCTCAGAAACTAAGTTATTGATATTTAATATATCCTATTTTTATTTGCTTCTAAAATTTCCTACAATGTGAACTCTGTTTCATAAAAATTGGAAGATGGTGGCACTTTTGCCATTCTACCTAAGAATTTCAAAAAAGAAAAAAAAAACATGGCGGAACGTTCGATTAGTTATTTTAAATCATCTTAATACTAAACATTATTTTTAAAGTAGTACTAATTCAGAATCTAATCCTTCCCAACTCGTGCATGTGTGGGCTGAATTGGTTTAAGTTGATTAAAATTTTCTCAGATCCAATCCATATATTATAATAATATACTTACGGCTATTACATACTTAGAATTATTATGATAAAAATAAAAATAGAGTGAAAACATAGATAGAAATAATTATCATATTTTTACTTAAAAATAATATAAAAAAAATATTTTTAAATAATAACAAATATTATATATATTAAAGCTTCTCAATTTTTATTTAATCTCTTTTTCTATTTTCTTTCTCTTTCCTTGGTTGAAACCAACCGATAATTGGTTTGAAAGTTTTTTCACTCCAACCCAACTCTATCCGTATAGGTACAGTGCATGTTTAAAAAAATTTTTTTATCTTTAAAATTACGTTTTGTACAAAGCAATAATATATTGCTTTTATAAAACCATGATCAACAAACATGATTTTTTTCTCTTGGACAAATATCCAAACATACTAATACTCATCCAACCGTGGGAATACTGTTTGCCAATACAAATACTAATCAATCCATGGGAGCTTATCCGTTTGGTAAGGGAGGACGGGGGAGGAAAAAAAGGAAGGAAAAAAAATTTGAAAAAATTTTTAATTTTAAATTTATAATTATTATTTAATATTTTTAATAATTATTATTTAATTATTAAAAATAATAATATTATGAATATTTTTTATTTATAAAATTATTTTTTTTATATTTAACTTTTTACATAACAGGCTCAATCTCCGAACATCATGATCAACATCCTTGTTGAATTTGCCCTGTTGTTAAATGCAGCTTTGCATTGAAAGTAAAGCGTAAGCTCAGCAGGCAACTAAATTGGCACTCACCAGCCTCCATTTACCAAAAGCGGGAAAGCTGGTTCTGTCCATCTGCGTGCCAGTTGGATTCAGCCTGGACCTAGTTAAAGTGCATTTACTTTTTTACTGGTTAAATGTTTCTTTTCCATAATTTGCACGTGTTACTTTTTTTTTTCATTATTATAATGAAGATATTTTTTAATTTTTTATAAATAATTTATTTTTCAAACCATTTTAGGAGAATATTTTAATATTAATTTAATGCATTTGGAACTTTTAATTTTAAAATCTTATCCAAAATTATTTAAAAAATTATCTTTTTTGCCAATTAAATTAAAACTAAACTTGGTTACAATTTTTTTATATCTTTGCTTTGCTATTAAGTTTTTTTGATAAAAATATGAAGTGTAAATTTTTTTAAAACTTAATCATATAATGATGAGCAGCAAAAATAATATATTTATTTGTAAAATTTATAGACTTTTCATATTATTATTGATAAAATTTAATAATAAAGATATAAAAATTGCACTTAATTTTTTTGTTTAATTATTATTATTTTGGGTTTATTTAGCTATTATTTACAATAGTCAGGCATTTGATTTCTAATATTGCACTACAAAGGAGAAGAAAGGATGATATCACTTGTGGTAAGTAATATTATCTACGTGCTATTATTTTATCTATTATATTAAAAATAACGTAATTTAAAAATTAATAACTTATTAATAAAAAATTTGTCATATAGACAATAACATATATCACTGGTATCATAAAATGACCTAATGGCGTTGACTAGCAAGTCAAGCAAAATATTAATTAAAGATATTTACTCTTGTATATTTATTTGATGAGAGATATATAAAAATGAAGTGATCACCCTTTGTAAAATTATTTTTTTAATGAGTTTTGACGGAATGAGATGATCACTGCAATCAAAGACTAAAAATGTTGACTGTCCTTTACATTAGGTAATTCTGTATAAAAACTTAGTTTTTTTTAAATTAAGATTTTCACCTTATATATATCTCATTCTCAATATTTTAATACTAATAGTTTATCAACTAAAGTATAACCTAAAAATTAAAAATTAAAAGAATAACCCTACTATGAATTTATTAGTTAAAAAAAAAGTTTTACCACTTGAGAAGTGACTAAAATTAGGGGTGCTCGTTGATTTGGTTTGGTTTGGTTCAATTTTGAACTAAAATAAAATTGAACCGGGGATTGTCGATTTTGTATTTTTCTGGACCTTGTCAGTTTTAATTTTTAATCAGTTTGGTTTAATTTTTTTTCGATTTAATTCGATTTAGTCCAATTTGATTCATGTTTTTGTTAGTAAAAATGATTTGATTTTTTTTACGATTTTTTTTTCTTACAATATATAAAATTTGACTTCTAGTATAATGCATCTTTTAATATTCTAATCAATAATAGTATTAAAATAATTAATTATTATATATCTTTTTTTCTAAAAAAAGCATCCCTCATGATTATATTTAATTGTATAATATCATATGTAAAGATAATAAAATAATAACATTTTCAAGATAACTTATTTGATAAACTCATTTAAATATAAGTAAAATAGAAAAAAATATCACTATTTTTTTTATTAATAAAAGACTTATACATGATTTGAACTTAATTAATAAAAAAAATTAATTTGATTAAAATCGAATCAAACTTAATAGAATCAAGAATTGAATTAAATCAATCAATTTTATAATATCTAAAATTGATTTTAACTTTTTTTTACTCAATTTAATTGGATTTTAATCGATTTAATTTGATTTAGTCCAATTTAATTAATTTAGGTCAGTTTTAAACACCGAATTACCCATCTTTGCCAGGCACCGAATGAATGAAAAATCAAAACATTTCAGTTTAATCCATTTTCAATATATTTATAATTTTTTCTCGTACCATTATTCTTTTGCCATTTCTATGCCTATTTCCCTCTAGTTTGCTGCTTGTCCTTTCAACCCCTCAGCAGGCTATTTATGAATCAATGCTCAGTTAAGATTAGACTGCGATCCGGAGGTCGAGAAAGAGTGGGAAGGAGGGAGAAGACGCAAGAGAAGAGAAGTTTGTCAGCTTGGAACTGAAAAATTGTTGGAGGAGAAACAGATCTTCAGGTTCATATACTCATTGCTACTCCATTATTTTAAAATAATGCATGGCTTCTTCAGCACCTATAGTTTGTTATTGATTTTTGCTTACTGTATGGCCAGGAACCCACTTGCCTTCCCACAAATTATACTTTAATACTATATACGCACTTTTACAGCCAAACTCCTCGATCCTCTTTCACTTCATAGTTCTTTATCCCTCTCTTTTGTTTTACCTTTTCTGTTTGTTTGTTTGTTTGTTTGTTTTTCTTGCTAATATGAAAATCCTTTCGTCTTAATTAGTGACTTCAGAACTCAGAAGGCAAATTTCTTAAGCAACCCCATCTGCTATGCGATCCATTTTGTGAGTGATGATCAGATTTTGCCATTTATGTTTAGCTTCAAGAAGTCATCTACCATGAAAGACGGTTTAGGGCCTTCCGGTGAGTTATGAGTTTTTAAATTTTTAGATATCCCCAAGTTTGAGATTTGCGATTTTCTACTTTCATGTAAAAGTCAAGTTTAAAACCGAACTTGTAATTAGGTCAAGTGGGGAAAAAGGTTTGCAGTGAAGGGTAGTTGGGTGAGGGGTGCATTATTGTTGAAATTTGCTTGATTAGTTGATGCCTTGATCAAGGGTAATAGGGCTATTTATTTTGATTTCCTCTACCTTTTTAGCCGACTGTTATTATTATAACTTGTCTAGTACATAAAGTACACCAAATAAAAAAAAGGTTAGGAATAAAAATAGAAATAGAAATTATAAAATTTTAAGGTATTTATTATCATATTTTTTAATTAAGATATAATATGTAGAGGTTTTTTTTGGAAGATTTAATTATATATGCGATGCTAATAGGCTGTAAAAAATTCTGCTTTTTATATTAGCATTAACAAATATTTAAAAATTGTAGATAAAATGTTTCTATTTTTTATCTCTATTTGCAGGAGTCTTGTACCCAAGCTTCAGTGTTTGAAATTTCCTGAACAATTTATTACTCAAGGTTCTATTTAATTGGATGATAAAATAAATAAATAAATAAATAAAATAATTTTTATATATTTATTTTCAAAAAATAATAAACAATATTATTAAATAATAATTAAAAAATATAATAAATATTACATAAAATTTAAAAATAATTTTTTTCTCAATTACAAATAACCAGACGGAGCCTCAAGATAGCTGGATGGATAAAATTGAAGGTGAGGCTCGCTTCGGGACCCATTAGTCTATCTCTATTTCTCTTTAATAGATAAAGTAGATTCGGGATCTCAATCTTCAGAGAACCTGTGCTATCACTAATTAAACGCTTCTGACAACAAACTGAGTGGGGTCGTTGGGGGAATAGAAAGTTTGTGAAGTTTGACATCTGTATTATGAGATGAATACATAATAGGTAGAATGTATATGGACAATATCGTAATTTGCCTAATCTTGAGCGAATTTGAAGCTTTGTTGGTCTAATCTGATTTTTATTAATGATTCTTTTTGAACCAAGTGTTCATGACACTGGTTGCATGGCTGGTAAGATAGTAATGCCCTATGCACGTAGGTTTTAAAATTGAGGAGGAAAATGAGTAGTTTTGAAATTTCACCCTTAGTATGAAAATTTTACCGACTATTTAGTATGTCGATAGATTTTTTATTTTTACGAATTTAATTTATAAATATATTAAAATTATTTGATTTGATTTGTTTAAAATATTTTAAAAATTATTTCATGATAATTTTAAAAAAATATTACATTTATATATTTGGTTCAATCATTATCATTATATTTTTAAAAATCACTAACAAATATTTAAAAATGCATACCTTTAATATTTTCTATTAAAAATAATAATAATGAGGATATTGATAGTTTTGATGATAGAAGTAGATTGATGGTGATAGTGAACATGACCATAGGAAGGATGATTCTTTAATTATATTTTATCTTTCACTTTTATTTTTTGATTTTATTTCTTAATTTTATTTTTAATTTTAAAAAATTATTGAAATATTTTTTAACATTGTTAAATTAAAATGCTTAATAAAAAAGTTGGATAAAGCAACTTATATTTAATAATTTCTTACCAATTTAGGTATATCTTTTATAATACTTTTTTTTTCAATCATTGCCTATTGTATTATAAATTTAAAATAATATGGGCGCATTATCTACGTATATGAGCAATGACCCTGATCTTTTTATTGTCAATATCCACAAAAATTGAAAAAATAAAATTAAGAGAGAGGAATAAAACTTAAGGTAAAGTTAATGGATTAAGTTAAAACAAATGAAATTAAAAGAGAAACTTAAAATAAAGTTAAGAGAACAAATTGAAATTAAATAAAGTTAGGAATAAAAGTAAAATTTAAAATAAAATTAAGAAATTAAAAATATATTTGGTCATTCAAAACTTTATAAAAATGTTGTATTTGTAATTATACTTTTTCTACCCACATACTAATATGAAAAATCAAAGCATCTTAACATTTTCAGCAGTAATAAAATATATCGGGTTTACATTTTTATGAAAATTTTGGGTCGCCAGGTTGGGCCACGTGTTTGACTCTTGTAAATCTTTTAGGTTGGATCCTAAAAGAAAAAAACTCAATAAATTTTTATATAAGATGAAGGTCAAAATTTCAACCAGGTCAGGCAGAGACCAAACTCTTGAACCATAGGCGCCTGCAGGAGTTTTGGCCTTCTAATCTCTTCAATATATAAATCTTAACCTAACAAATATGGAGCATTACTTACAGCTTCTAGTCAGTGAGTTGTTATTTGATATTTCTTTCGCCTATTTAATTCAAATATAAATTAATAAGATAAGAGATTAATGGTATTGTTAATATTATATATTGGTCATTTGAGAAAGGAGGAACTGTCTTATGATTACTGGATACTGCGAGTGATTTGTGTATCTGATATATGGCTCTTCTTCCTGCTTAACTTCTAGGAAAAAAGGTGACGATAATTGGGCTTCATAAATGGCATTAGCTGCTGACAAATATGAGATACAACACATTATTAACATCCCACAAGAGATTAAACCTGCCCTATATTCTGAATGCTGCATCTACAAGGTTCCTTCCAATCTTCGGAAGCTCAAAGAGGAGGCTTATACTCCTCACTTGATCTCAATAGGTCCTCTTCACTATGATAACGTAGTTCTAAAGCCAATGCAAGAGCAGAAACACAGATATTTCCACTCCTTCTGGGATCGTCTGCCCAACAAACAAGTTTTGGTTAACTATAAATCCTTCCTTGAACAAAATGAGGAAAAGATACGCCGTTGTTATGCTGAGAGATTCCCAAAAATTCAGAAGGTTGAGTTTGTAAGCATGATACTGTTGGATTCAGTTTTCATCATGGAGTTGTTTCTGAGAGAATCAAAAAGATGGAAACACAAAGATGATCATATTTTAACTCAGTCGTGGCTCAGCGACAGCATCCAAAGGGACTTGTTATTGCTTGAAAATCAGCTTCCAATTTGTGTCCTGGAAGAGTTATATGATTCAGTTGTTGCGGACGCCATGAAGGAGAGTAACACATTCCGTAGCCTTGCCCATGATTACTTTGCATCTTATTATCCTATTCCTCACTATATTAACTCTTCAGACAAAGCATTCGAGCTGAAGAAGTGGGAAAAATCAATGCACTTCACTGATTTGATAAGATGTTCTTACCTTCCCATGGACTTGAAGATCTATGAGGAAAATGTAAGTAGTTTATTAATTATGAGCTTTGATCATTAATTGTATTTTATGTTTTATTAAAACCACATGCATGAGACCCAATTATAGTACTGAATAATATGAATTAATCGCACCCCTTGGCCCTATCAAGATCGTAACGGGAGGGACTTTAGGGCTTTGCCAATCATTAGGTAGCTAGTCCTCTTCTCTCTTCCATATATATTGAGAATAAATTAGACCCTCTCTTGTTGTGCAGTATGGGGGAGAGAAGAACAAATAGTAGGTCTGGAGATTCACACATCTATCTTTAATTGGAGATAGTACAGTTATTGTAGAGTATTCAAACTCATATTGAGGACTTATTCTCTTTATTGCCCAATCAAATAGTCGCCTATAGTGAGGAAGTTGAGAAAGCCCTACTGAAGTTTATATGAGCATCTATAGTAATCTGTATTCAATGGAGAACAAGGGTACACTTCTATTCTTATATTCCATGTGGTGTTCAAATTTATATGATAACTCAATTTTATCTTACAGGAAAAGGCAACAGTTACAAACTCTGGATCTTCATCTCATCAAGTAGAATATGAATATGAATATGTGCTAAGAACTGCGACGAAGCTGAACGAGGCAGGGGTGAGCTTCGAGAAGGTTAAGAACAGGTCCTTGCTTGACATAAAGTTTGTGAAGAACCCTTATCTCAGCTGGTTCCTATGCTTGGGTTGCCTCCCTTACGCAAACTGTTTCAGGGCTCGTTTTCAGCTCCCACAGTTAAAAGTTCAGCACACAACAGAATGTGTGTTAAGAAACCTCATAGCCTTGGAGCAATGTCACTACCCTAAAGAACCCTTCATCTGCAACTACGTGTCTCTCATTGATTCGCTGATTCACACAAAAGATGACGTGGAGCTGCTGGTTGAGAACGAAGCCATTGTGCATGAACTGGGGAGCGATAAGGAATTGGCGACTGTGGTTAATGGGCTTTGCAAGCACGTGAGTGTCACTGGATCAAGCAGCTGCTATAGGAAAACTATTCAGGATCTGAACAAGCATTATAATAGCAAGTGGAAGCGCGCGATGGGCACGCTCAAGTGGGTTTATTTTAGGGACCCTTGGAGGAGCAGCTCCACTGTAGTGGGGATTGCTGTTCTGGTTTTCACTATCTTCAACTTTTGCCGTGTTATCAGAGTAATCTTTTAATTTGTTCCAGGATTATTATGGCTTTAAAATTAGTTTTTGCTTCTTGTTTTAGTTAAGTTTTTGATGATCTAATATCCTAATAGTATTTAATCATCTTAAATTATATGTAGAGTATGGCTGTAGCATTCTAGAATTGTAGAATATAGCAAAGTTTATTTATAAATAATTGATTTAATTATTTATTTGATCTTTATTGTTTTGATCAATTTTTAAATAAATTTTTATAATATAAAAATGTGTAATTAGATCTTTAGTAGTTTTAAATTTTTATTACGAGATCTTTATTATTAGTCTAACCTTAAACTTTTGTTACGTAATACTCGTGTCAAACTAAGCGGACACCTCTAACACCCTCTAGTTAGAAACCCTATTTCCTAATTATTTCACCT